>JAMWET010007369.1:0-252500 GCA_024036415.1 Prochilodus magdalenae | reverse complement strand
TTCACCCACAAAACAGTAGGGTTTTACTAAGTAGAGACACGGGACTGGTCTGTCTCAAGGTCCCAGTGTAGCAAACTGGTTCACCTGGTCCTATACCTAAACCTAACAACTATACCCGTGGCTGGGATAGCTCTGATTTTGAAAGCTGAAAGCTCTCACAGGATTTAAAACTGTGAATTTCTAGCACTGAGAAATGTGAGCATTTCTAATAGAACGACTGTTTGATCAAACATGGCAAGTGAGTTTGTGGCTAGCAAGGAACTCCCTGGGAACTCTGGGGGTATTTTGCTTGCCGGTTACAGTATATACAAGAGACTTAATTATACATTTTGTGATAGCAGGTGGAAGTCACATGAGACTGGGAAAACCATAGTTAACTCTGTTTTTGTGCCCTCACTTGCAACGTTTGGGGCAGTTATGCTCTTTGGAAGCAAGTACTTTTAAGTACACTTAAGTGTGTGGTCATATTAATTTCATATCAAATTGATTTTCATTCCCTCTAAGAGTCAGTCCTATGTTTTTGAGTGCGTATGAGCCTTTGATTTATACATTTGAGATGAGTTAGTTAGCTGTACTACAGCAAACTAGCCCTGCTTCATTATTCTTAAGGGTTTTGGTCCTCTCCTAAACCTGAGTTAGCTGTAGCTATCTTATTCAGTCTCTTGTGTAGTTTGCTACTAATGCTTGACTATGTGACACCAGTGTTTCAGGCAAGTGTGTGATTTTTTAGGTTTACAGTTTGCAGGATGCTAATGATGGCGTATGAGCTTCCATTTCTCATCACTGTTAGCTACATTAGCCCTGTAGCCCCAGCTGAAAACTGAAGAAGCAGATTTCAAATACCAAACAAATGTAGTCTAGGTTGATCAGCTACATTTGAGCCTCGTTTGTGAATTTCCTCCGCACTCTTCCCTCAAGCATTGTTTTAATGTTGCCTGTGTGTTTTGGAGGGGGACATTTGGCTGATTTTGGTTGATTAATCTTCAGAAAGAGCAAACTCAGCCTGCAGAAAAGTAGAGAAGAGCAGTGCTCGAGTACAGTGTCTGTCTGCACAAATGCAGTACAGCCGAAACTCAATGAATAACCATGTTAGGGTGTTGTCCATATGGGACAGAATGAAATGCGTATGTGTGCTTACGTCTGTAGGGGGTTTAGATGTAAAGGATGACTGCTTGAGAGGTACCAGCCAGGTAGTGTGTTTGCCTTCATAGCAATGTAAATCTATTCCCTCTGTCTGTGTTTCTGCCTCCATGAAACACGATCCAATAATGAAATTAAAATCTGCGTGTGTGTATTTGTGTGTGTGTGTGTGTGTGTGTGTGTGTGATTTGGAGGTGGTCCTGCACTGATGACCCAGTGCAACAGATGCTTTGTGTAAATGAGGCTGTGTTAGTTGCACAGTGTGATTTTAATTACAGGTGCAGCAGCGGAATGTCTCTAATCATCATAATTGTTCTCTCACATAGCAGCGAGGATGCAAGCGGTGATTATTTATTTATTTGCTCGCCCTTTTTTGTTTATTGGGAAACAACATTCTCATTTTCTCACCTGATTTAATAGTTGTCTGCTAAGAGGCTTTTTGTTTTGTTTTGCAGATAAACACACACACACATATAGACACACACATGGAGTCACAGAAGTGGCATCTAGGGGATAGATTCATGTGTTCATTTGTTTTTACGGATTTTCTGAGTAGCTGAAGCATCCAGCGTACTATGCAGCCTTTCTGCCTTTGAGTTTAACACCGCATATTTGTTTACCCTTCTGCTCTTTTTAAGCATACAGTGATGCCTGAATATGCTTAAAACATAGATTGTAAACCCTAAAGTAGATCAAAAGAACCCAATTAAACAAACGAGACAATGATATTACACTTGCCTTTTTATTTATTGAGAGAAACAATATAATATTGCATATCCGTGAGTGGAAAAAACATGTGAACCTTTAGGATTAGCAATTCAAGTCAGATGTTTTTAATTAATGAGATGACCATCTGGTGTTAGTGGTCATCCTGTTGTGTTTAGTTTAGAGATACATCATAGTCAGATCTTCACAACACAAATGTTTGTCAAAGTGTATCATGCCATGGACAATGGAGTTTCTAATGACCTCAAAGCATTACATCTGGAGAAAAGGAAAACACTGCAATTCAGCCCAAGAATCTTCTCCCATCTGTGGAGTTTCAAGGTGACTGCATTTTTGTCATCATTGATGGAAAAAGAATTCTGAAGTATACCAGTGAAAACATCAGGATCTCTGCCTCTGAAATTAATCTAAAGATGATGTGGGTCATAGAGCAAGACAGCAACCCTAAGCACACAAGTCTTCTACCCAAAGATAACTGAAGGAGACTGAGGTGTTAAGGAGGTTAAGAATTCCTAACCCTAGAGGTGGGCAATATGGCGCAAATCTACAATATTACATCATGATAAATCAAGAGATATATACACAATATATATTCATGCTACACAATATGTGATGATATTTAATGCACATGTCTAATCAGTTGCAACAAAGTGAAATGAACCAGTAGTGCTACATACTCACAGTGAACACAATATCGTTCATGTGCAGAAAAGCATATTATATTATATATCCCAGGAGTATCACAATGAACACTGTGCTTGGAACCCTTCCATTTCATTTTTATAGATCTGGTGTTTACTGTGAGGAGATCAGTAATGCTGGATGATGTAATTCCAATACAGAGAAGAGGCTGGTCTGAGTTGTTACTGAAGTGATGCTGGGCAGCGCACCAGAACTTTATATAAAAGCTTGTGGCCATAAAACTGTAGCAAAGCCAAAACATCTTGCATCCAAATCTGAATGCTAGGCTTTACCGGGGAAAATAAGACATTGGCTGAGTTCAGAATCTTTCAATATTACAGAAGTAGTGCACTGTATAATTTAATAGTGCATTTTAAAACTCAACAGTTGTCACGGTTCTGGGCTCTTCTCCTTCCTCTGTCAACTCCACAGACTACATTTTACAATCCACCTGTCATAAACTCTTCCTGATTCTCATCCCCAGACTACTAACTGTTTTCACCTGTTGCTCATTACACATATATTTACTTCTTTGTTTGTCTTCAGTCTTTGCAAGATGCTGCAACTTGTTTTCACACTGAACATTTATTCCTTGTTTTCTTGGCTTATGGTCTTTTTTGGTTACTGATTTTGTATTTCCTTTTAGGTTCATTTTGTAGTTAGGCTTGTTCTTTTGGCTTTGTCTCACCCATGTCAGTTATATTCACCCTCACTACTATCAGTCTATTAGCATTGGTGTGTTTCATTACGTTACTGACCCTGGTCAATAAATCTGATATAGCTTTTAAGTCTGCGAGCACCAGCTTAGTTCTTCTGGCGTCACAACAGTAAACTTTACATCCTATATAGTTTCTATCAGAGGCCCAGATTTGCAGGTTTAAGTTTACGGGTGTTGTACAATATAAAGTCCAATGTATACCATAACACTGTGGTGGCTTAATACAGTAGTGGATAAAGAAGAGATAAGTCTGGAGTAAGACTCTTCTTAGAAAGGGGACACACACAACCAGGCAGCTGAGGGCACGAATGCAGATGTAAGTCAATGTGACGCACACATTAGTGAATCGGCTTGATTAACATTAAGTAGCTTTACAGACAGACTGAAACTTTACGAAGCACAATGTGACTACGTTTATGATGGCTATTCAGTCAGTTAATGGATTTTGCTCACTCGCCCCAATTTTTTTTACTTTAGTGTGCTGATGCTTGGTTCTTTTATCTGGCCACCTCCAATAAACAAAATCACTGAATCTGTAAAGCAAGATGGCTAATTAAGATCCTGTATTTATATGCATCAATGATGTTTTGCTCTCATTCATTTTAACTGCTTGCCACGAATGCCTCAGTTTTCACTGCGCTCGTTTACTACTGTGTACGTTGCAATAATTGTAGCAACTAAGATACTTATAAACAGGATTTACATACTGATATAATTGAGTGAAATCATGAATACAAACAGTTTCCAGCTTAATTTCTTGGATGTCCAACTATGCCCAGTTATTTCACATAAACTGTCCTCTGCAGAACTGCTGAGCTTAATGCAAGCATTTCATTATGAGAAGTGTTGGAGATATATGAGAAAATAAAAGGGCCAAAACAAACACAAGGAACATGTAGCTACTGGAGACATGTTACCCTCAGCAAACAGCGGTGAAGCAAATTAGTGAATTATAAGCTTGTGGTAAAACTATTTCTTTAATTTATGTTACAATATGCTTTCTAAATAAAACCATGGATGCCATCAGCACTTCTATTATACAGTTTTTTTTTTAAAGGCCATGGTAACAGCTTTTAGGCCAGGGGTCTCCAAACCTCCTCCTGGAGATCTACTTCCCTGCACAGCCTGGTCTCAACCACAGTTTGTCACACTTACTCTGACTAAGTCCTTGGCTGGATCAGATATATTAGAGTTAAGTAAGGGGTAGAGTAAAGTAAGGAAGCTAGAGTTTTCCTCTAATGGACACACTATCATAATTAGTTTTTTTCAGAGCCCTCCCATAATTTAGATTTTAAGACATCAAGGGGAATCAAGAAGCTGATTAGAGAGTCCGGTGGCACCTGTATTTCGCACGTTGTTTAGAATCAAGTATTCCATGGTCCTGACAGTGACGTATGGCTATCACAAACTGAACATGAGCTACACCTGGAGAACAACTGTACACATGCCTTCATTCTGCCTACATTCAGTAATGACAGCCATGTTTAAATGATGAAATTCTTACAGAATTCCTCTGCAGTGAAATGACTGCACCATACACTTTCTTAACAGTGGCAGGTAAATGTCAAAAATGGCTAGACAACAGTTCATTTTTTCTGTATTCCCATAAAATCATAATCTAATGGAGCTAAATTAGAAGACTCCATACCTCTGTCGGCATGCCCCAGCCACTGCTTGGAAATTATGGAAATATATGAAACTTAATTGCAAGCCAATGCCTTTGTCTAGTCATGCATGACTATTGCTTTGAAAGGTAAGAGGAATTAATGAATATGAATGGCCCTTAAAAGAACATGAATTCCCCTCAGTTTTCCTAAGGAAGGAAAACAAGTAATAGGAGGAGAGAAAGCCGTTCAGATGTTGGCCGGTAGTTTGGAAGTGTCTCTGGGCAGAAATGTTTCATCTCACTCCTGGCTGGCTCACTTCACCTGCACACAAAGGCAGTGGGTGACAGGTTCTGCTTTTCCATGGGAGTGAAGGAGAAAGCTATTACTCAACCAGTTTGGAATCTGCAGAATGAAAGTAATATTTTGGCTGGTAAGGTCAGTAAACAAACCAGCGGCTATCTTTGTGATGATCTATCTTATTGCTTTGCACAAATAGTGTGCATCCAAAAAACATCTTTAAGACCCGCAGCCTATAACTATATGTTAGTGAGGCAACGTGTGGGCGAGGTCTACCAAAGGTGACCAAAAGTACAGGCTAATCGAGGCAGCTTTCTATGATTCGGCCCCTCAGCTGCTGGCACCTCACAGAACCTTCTAGAACTTTCTGACACTCGACAGAACTTCCAGTGAGTCCTCAGACATGGATCAAGACAATGGGGTGCCTGTGATCTTGCCCAAAAAAGAGCTGTCAGCAGTGTCAACAATCATCCCTCCAGACAACAGAAAAATCCAGCAATCATGTGTTTAAAAAAACAAAAAGACATCCGAGCCTCGAGTTTGACTACGTATCCACCTCCTGTCTCAGCTTTTCTGCTGTAAAATTCTTCATCCTGAAGACAGAGTGAGCCCACCCACACAAGTTATGGTTTACTCCCCTCTGCTCATCAGACGTTTAGTCAGTGACAGAAGAATGATAGCAAGAGTGAAGATAGAAGAAGAGAAGACAAAGGAGAGAGGAGTTAATAGTGGGTGATAAGCTACCACTATAACCTCACAATAATTGAAGACATTTTCATAACCCATGATACATATTAATTATGTGTATAAAATGAGGAAAAATCAAGCCATTCCAAACTCTCCGTCATCCTTCGGTATGTTCTTCCATAAACATTGTCTGTAGGTTTTACACAACGCCAGGAAAAGTCTTACAGAAATGAAAAATTGTAGCATAGAACTTCTATTAAAACATGCAAATGCTATTAATGTTATGTTACAATATTCCACTGCTACCAGAACAAAACCGCAGATCTCTACCTCACAGGAGAAAGCAAAATAATGTATGAAAGGTAGTAGGACTAGAACTAATTTTGGAATTGTTATTTTGATTGATTCTTTTATTTTATTAAATTAATTATATTTTAGCACACCATAAAGGTCAAGTTTCAAATTCAGGAAAACAATGAGTTCTCTAGTTTAAAATGCTACATCACTGAGCTGTGCTGTTGTGGCTAATCAAAACAAGACATACTGAAACTGAGAAACCAAAATGCTAATGTTAGCTCAATTGTGCAAAATCTAGTGCGTTTACAAACACATGCACAGCTAAATGACACACTCAAATCTCGCTGGTTTGTCAAAAACAGGGTCATATGGAGCAATTGGATGATGCTCTGTATGTGGCATACAGAGTGACTGTAGTAGTGTGACTTTTGATTTCCGTAGGCATATCACACTATATCAACTACAGTTTTTAGTAAGACTCCTAATGCTACATTCACCAAGTCTGTAACATGAATAAAGTTACCCTAGATAACAAGGATTTCCAAATTAGCTTGAATAGGAATGTTGCATACAGTCTGCAAAGTTCATTCAACTGAGCGAAAGTTGCTATAGAGAAACACTACACTTGTGGGTGTCATTTGGACAGGTCACCTGACAAAAAAAATAAAATAAGATGGACTGACATCCAGCTACCTATACTACGTCATTTGTGCACAGTAGTTGTTAGCCAATATTTACAGGTTTTAGTTCCAACTTGTATCCATTAAGCTGCCCCACCCCATACTTAACTCTAATGAAATCGACCCAGCCATTCAAGGACTCAGGAGGCAGTGGATTGTTGTTGTTGTTGCCATACATTCATTTGAAGCATTGGTTATGCACTTCCTCTGGAATAACACATCTGAAAGATCACTCAATAAAAAACTAATTAAAGATAAGGTTTTACATTTTGATAAGGTTTTACATATTGACTAGCATTCTCCATAAGTATAATACTGCTTTGTACTTGTCATTTGAATGATATTGACTAGCAGGAACCATTCTCTATAAATGTATGTTTTTGAGCTATTAGCACTCAAATACTAATATTACTATGTTGTGTATACTGCTGTAGATATTGCTATAAAATATAATGGAGGAGACCCACACCAGCAGGAACCAGTGTTTTTGTAGTTACAAATGTAATGTTTTTGATGCAAAATTTATTTAAGGTGTGGGGCCTCCTTATTACATATTTATAGTAGCCGTGGTTTTATTTTTGGATTAATCCGGGTCAAAATAATATTTTCAGACAGCTATTGCTATTGCTACTATACTGCTGTAGAGTACTGAATACCTAATATAATCGATGGTGACAGCAGTAGCCTAATAAGGGTGAAATCATTTTTGTTACCAAACTTTCCTTATGCTAAAGGTCTGCTCTTATGGTGCTAAGCTGATGAAGACTGGCCATTGGAATTGACCATGCTTGCAGGTGTTTCAGTTTCCATTATTAAATGGAACGACTGCTAAAAATGTGAAAATAGATTTTTTTTTTCTTGGTGAGGTCGTTATAGGGTTATTGGCCTTGCACAAAATCAGAGGATATAAGGAAGGAAGCCACATTCTTGCCAGCCATGAATGTGTCAGTCTTGAGCTGCCCACTAGTTTTCAATCCTCCATGTACACAAGCAGTACGTGGGTGAGTATATGAACCGTGGTGCTCAAGTAGCAGCTGTGTGCACACATACATATGCTGTGGTTAAACATACACCACAACCCTAAAGCAGACCATTACAGTATTTTAATTAAGAACCATGCTCATTAAATGACCATTGCATTATCTAAAACACTGTATCTGCATTGTGCTTTATTGACAAAGCTATACATGTGCAAATAACGATTGTGCCCAAAAGACTTGAAAAGATTAAGAGTTTTTAGCTCAGCTTTAATGACTATTGAAAACTTTGGTCGATATGGGTGTTTGGACATTTTTGACCTTTTCAATTCAAATGAAATGCCTGCATATTGATTGTTAACCTTGAATGAAATGGAATAGGGAAGTGCCTGTGCCTATTGAGCACCTATGGTTTCAGTATCAATACCCAGCTGACCATTACAATACAACAGCAGGGCTCGGCTGTTGTTTATCCATTGGACAAAATCGCTTGGAAAACTATTAGACTTCTACATCTGTCTGTTAACCACTCATGCAGGACTGATCAATCAGTTACAATCAATTAGTTCCTTTGAGTAACCGGTGGACCAACCGATGTCAGTTGAAATCATTGATTTTACTTCACCAAAATCACATTAATGAGTCACTTAAGTGATGGGTTTGGGTTTTCCAGCCTCCTCATTGTGCATGCTGTGTGTCTTCAATGTAGTTCTCACAGCGCCTGCAATGTGGAGGCCGGGAGAGCCAGAAACAACAAGTACGTCTGCCGACAGAGTTATCAACGGGGTGCAGTGCGTGGTCAGCTGTTTTCCTAATGCCATCATAATTAATTAGTGAAATGAAGAAGCATTGCAACACCAGTAAAGGAGAGGTAACAACAATCTTTCAAACGCAAATGAAAACTGAGCCTTTAAATTGTTTTTTTGAACATCCTCAGAGCATCGTTTCTTTCTTCTCCTGTGTAATTATGCCTTGCAGTGGTCTTCCTTAAAGTGAACTGCCAGACCTCTGAAAAGAAAGCAGCTAATTATCACTACACAAAGCAAAGCTGGCTTTTATTTCAAACTTCAAACAGTGCGTTTTTTTTTCATGCTTTGTTCTGTAATAAAATTTAGATTGCTTTAGCACGATTGAAAGAGAGAAATCTAGTTCGCAGAAAAAGAAGTATTCGTCATTGTCTTCCACAGCCATTTCTCCTCTGTTCGCCCAGATCCAAGGCTAGCATTCAGATTAAGATGAACATGGCATTCTTCTGAGTAAGGCAGCATGAAGGCACTCCGTCAGCTGCAATAACGCTTCAGTGCTTTGTGTTTTAGCTTCCAATCTTCAGCCCCATTTATGCCAAAAACAGGCGTACTTTATTCCATGTTAGCTGAGGGAGGCGCTGAGGCAAGTGTGCTGTATTCGTTTAGAGGTCATAAAGGTCATATTGATTTTTTTTCTTGAAGTTAGACAATGGTGCCCGTATTCACCAACCTGCTGTTCCTCCAAGACAAGCCGTTATAACACGCTGTCTCCTTCACGCCTGAGCCTTCAAAGTGAAATGAAGCACAAACTCTCTCTGATTTGTTTTCCCTTGTTTCCATCAAGCTTTTTATCCCGGGTCGCTTTTCCCTACAATAGGAACGTCATGACCAAACTGAGTCTCGATTCTTGAAATGTTTCAGGTGGGGGAAAAAAAAGGAATTAATGTTGTTCTATGTGTGAGGGTGTTGATGCGGGCCTTTTTACTTTTGAAAGAGCAGAGTAAGCTCATCAAAGATTGCTGAGGTTTAAGAAGGAATTAAAGCTGCTTTGCTGTTTAAAATGAATTTTAGGGTTTTATTTAGAGAGATTAGAGAGATTATTTATACTTAGAGAGAGAGAGAAAGAAAGAAAGAAAGAGAGAGAGAGAAAGAAAGAGAGAGAGAGAAAGAAAGAAAGAAAGAAAGAAAGAAAGAAAGAGAAAGAAAGAAAGAAAGAAAGAAAGGGAGAAAGAAAGAAAGAAAGAAAGAAAGAAAGAAAGAAAGAAAGAAAGAAAGAAAGAAAGAAAGAAAGAAAGAAAGAAAGAAAGAAAGAAGAAAGAAAGAAAGAAAGAAAGAATAACAAACTTACACAGAGTCAGCAGCAGAGGTGAGAGGCAGCAAGAAAAAGAAAGAAAGAAAGAAAGAAAGAAAGAAAGAAAGGGAGAAAGAAAGAAAGAAAGAAAGGGAGAAAGAAAGAAAGAGAAAGAAAGAAAGAAAGAAAGGGAGAAAGGGAGAAAGAAAGAAAGAAAGAAAGAAAGAAAGAAAGAAAGAAAGAAAGAATAACAAACTTACACAGAGTCAGCAGCAGAGGTGAGAGGCAGCAAGAAAAAGAAGATTCAAGATTCAAGATTCAAGAGGTGAGAGGCAGCAAGAAATTCTTAAGAAAGAAAACAGTTTAAAAAATCAAGATTGTCAGATAAAAGGAGAGAGAAAAATTAATATATAAAAGTACACTAAGTAAAGAAAAACACTAAGTAAAGAAACAGTAAATGCAAGTACGGTGCATATGCATGTGTAAAGTGCGCTGTGCAAGTACAGAAGTAAACAGTATGGTATAAAGAAAGAAAGAAAGAAAGTATATTTATTCATTTTTCTCCTGTTTATGTTCATGTGACTCATATATGAATTTACATGGCCATTGCCCAATCCCTCTTTATCCCTTAAAACTGCTGAGGACTGTCAAAAGTTTAGACACAACCATTTAACTGGCTGTGTTTGGTTATCTTAAAGACTCAAGGCTTACAGGCTTACAGTTAACAGCTTAGCAGTTCCCGCTGATGAGATGTCTGAAACAATAAACATCCTGATATACCAAATATACTCTTGATGTATCACAATATTATATTTTTGCTAAATTTCGCTCAGCAATGAGACATTTATCTCTACAAATGAGGGGAACCTTCTATGAGTAGTCATAGCTAAACTTTGGCTGATAGTGTAACTTTGACCAGTTATTTGCAAAAGCTACATAGCACACTAAAGGACAGGGTAAACTGGAAAATCATGACGGCCCCTTTAAATGATAGGCGATACTGCTAACTAGGGTCATTTGGGAACAAAAACAAATATGCTGTTTGGGAGCTTATAGAGCCAGCACTTACTGGTGAGCTGAGCCCATTGATCTGATCCATTGAAAAGAGCTAACCTGCTCATCATAGAAGAGAGGGAGGGAGGAAAAAAGAAAGAAAAACAGAAAGAAGGAAAACAGCATAAAAGAGGTCATGTGTCAGCACTGCAGTAGTGTTATTTTCTGGCTGTGTGGTACATGGTGGATGTTCTGAACTCTTCCTTCTTCATCTCAGCAGCAACAGGCTGTGTGTCTACATGAGGCTTAGCAACACCGACTTTGTGTGTGTGTGTGTGTGTGTGTAAAGTGTGTGTGTGTCACGGGCCAGAGAGGAAAAGAACAAGTGTGCTAGAGCTGCCATTGCATGACAAGCTCCCGGGGACCCCTGTCTACCCAGTGGAGTGGCAGGAAAGTGTGTTGCGTGTTGCTGCTTGCGGGTGTGTGCGGGTGTCGATGTGTGGGCGCATGGGTGTGGATGTCTGCATTTGTGTGTGTGTGAGAAAGAGACTTAATTCTACTTTATGTGAGTCTTCTTTAAATAACCATCTCAGCACTGTCATTCCCATCCACTCTCAAAGTCCCCGGTCCACAGCGCTGAGACGTCACGTCAGTGGGTGTTTTATGTAATCTCAGTTTGCAGCGGAAACGCACAAGACCCCTGTGTGCTTAAACAGACATTGTGGTTGGTTTTAGAGGTGCCAGTCATGCTAAGTGATTAGGTTGTGTGGTCTATGTGAAGTTCAAAAAGCTTCTATGTTTATTCTTCCCTATCTGGCTGTCTGCCTGTTCCCTATAAGCCCTTAAAGCTCATCAGCCTACACGCGTGTTGCTGAGAGAAAAGAGCCGCAATCATTTATTAGATAAGTTCTGTTTGAATAGAAAACCTGTCTGTTTTATTCTGGCTGCATTCTACAGCCCTCTTCTCATCTACAGATTACTCATCCAACAATGGACTTGCTTTTATATCTGGTAAGCTTTCAAATATATACAGTGTGTGTGTTTCTGTGTGTATATATACTATATATATATATATATATATATATATATATATATGTATATGTATATACACACATATATATCAACCAACAGGAATGAAACATGCAAAATGCAAATGATTCAAGTTTCACACTTGGCCACGCATGTGACATTGCTGTACGGACATGCAGTAAGCAGACCGCTACGACACCTGCCCTTAACACCACATCTACATCACCAAAGACTGCAATGGTGTCGTGCCAGACTGTCATGGAGTGACAGGTGGTCATCTTTAGTGACGAGTCTCGCTTTTGTCCTGGCAGAGACTCATCATCAATGATGATGTTTATATATATATATATATATATATATATATATATATATATAGATAGATAGATAGATAGATAGATAGATAGATAGATAGATAGAGAGAGAGAGAGAGAGAGAGAGAGAGAGAGAGAGAGAGAGAGAGAGAGGGAGAGAGAGAAAGATAGAGAAACAGAGGTAGAGAGAGAGAAAGATAGAGAAACAGAGGTAGAGAGAGAGAGAGAGAGAGAGAGAGAGAAAACACGCACTGGTACTGTGTACTATTTAATTTTCAGTAAATGTAGATTTAGCAAAACAGTACACAGAAGCTTCAACAACTACTTGCAACAACTACCTGATTTCAGCATTTGGTGTGTCCATACTTTATTTTCATTTTCATTCGTTGCAGAAGACTTGCTTTCAGAATTTTAAAGGAAATCTGGGATATTTAGGGGATTCCTCCAAAGTTTAGTCTTAGAAGTTAGTTGCAGTTTTTGCTACTACTGATCCAGGTACTTCCAGTTTAAAGCCATACAAATGCGAACACATGTGTACGACCACATCAGGAAACACACAGTAGACTTACATGTACCCCCTTAAGGTGGAAATCTTTGGAAAGCGGCCAGCGGCAATCGGTTCCTCAGCAATAATTGAAGCAGTGGAGCTGAAAGATTGGGCTGTGCACACTCGCACAGGTCTATAGTAACTCCATTACAAAAATCCATTTAAAGGATTTCCTGGCATGTCTGTGTGTTAAGGCCCTGAGTATGAAAAGCCATAAAAAGAGAATGAGGTAACCTCAGAGCAGAGGTCATTAGGGGTCTGCTCACAAACAGCCATTTGGCCTTGACTTAAAAAAAGAAATATGCTTTGTATAAATGCTACAAATGGTTTACACTTAGAAACTGAAGTTACTGCCAGCATAACAGGCTGACGTGAAACCTGCAGCAAATTCAAACCATATCGTTTGTAGGCAAGCTTAGAAGTGTTGTATGAATGTGTTCTAAAATATGATGTGTTAATAAGGTCTCATGCAAGCCAGTTATTACCTGTTTGTTGATTAATATGTTAAGTGTTAACATTTCAGATGTGAGCATATTTAAAATAGCTATGTGGGAAAAATAAAACAGGTTACGGTTATCTGAATTCACAACGACTGAACATCCTATTAATACCAATAAAAGGTCAGATTTCACTTGCAGGAAGCAAAGAATCGGCCTATAGTCGTGTGTATGATGTCTATGATCATTTATGGAAAATACATTTAAGACATCTTTATTAATGAATTTATTAAAAACTAATGTAACATATTAATTCATATTTATTGATAGTAAAAGTGAAATTCTCAATAGCTTTCTTAATAACTGCAGCCTTTTAAGTGATAAGAAATATCATTTGTTATAACAGGTTAAGAATGGACATTAGTGGTGAGACTTTATAGCAAAATATAGTAAAATACTGGAAATTAGGAAAACCGTATTTTTATAAAGTTAAAGTGCTCAGACATGTGCAGTGTATAAAGTGGGATTATTTACCTGATACCATGCTTTGTCATTCTGAACTCAACTCATTCTTTTCTGTATTTATTCATATTGATCATAATTTTTAAGTATGCATACAACTGAATGATTACAGTTATTCAACCTTAAAAAGGTAAGTCTGTAAGTGTTATCTTAGAGAGATAAAGATCGAGAAGATAGAGAGGATCTTACATACACATCACACAAATTCATTTATACCACATTCCTATGCTTGTTTACAAACGGTAAGCCTGTAATACTAAGGCATTAATGAAATGCTTGCTAATAGTTAATAAATAATTAATGGGCGGTCGTGGGCTGGAGGTTAGGGAACCAGCCTTGTGACCGGAGGGTCGCCGATTCGATTCCCTGAACTGACGACTGAGGTGCCCTTGAGCAAGGCACCTAACCCCCAACTGCTCCCCGGGCGCCGTGGATAGGGCTTACCCTCCGGGTAAATGTACTCACTGCCCCCCCAGTGTGTGTGTTCACTAGTGAGTGTGTTTGTGGGTGTTTCACTTCACGGATGGGTTAAATGCGGAGACTAAATTTCCCCACTGTGGGATTAAAATCTTAAACTGTAGACAATTAAATGCACGTTACCTACATTTGCATTTGTATGTAAAAGAACAAATATGTTATTATAATTTATGTTATTGTTGCACAATACAACAGAAACATCCCTTGTCTCTTGGCAGTTGCAGCTGCCACATTTATCATGTTGTTTGACTTTAAGGCAGTCGGTTCAGACAGTATGTGAACCACATGTAACCAAGTCTCTGTGTAATTAAACATGCATTGACGTAGATCATTTTAATGGAAGAGTTGCAAAATCATGCCAACAAGTCTCGACTTTTGAGTTAAAGACTGAAGGGTCCTAGTTAGAAGGCTGGCGTCTCTTGCCCCGCCCACCCAAACAGTTATGGAGTCAGAGATAGTCTTCCACATCCATCTGTTTGTTCGTTCATCTGCTAGTCCATGACGTTTCTGTTCAGTTAGCAGCATATAAAAGCTGGATAAAGACATTAGTCTTTTATGAGGGGTGGAGCAGGCTAGAAATGGTAGACAAAGAGCTGTCAATCAAGCTGCTCATTAGCCACATCCACACAGCTCTCAGAAAGGACAGAGCAATGGTTTTCTTAAGCGCTTGTGGGTTTGCTGTATTTATGTGCCTTCCTTTTGAAGCTAGAAATTTATGACACCTATTCTCCCAGTACATTTGGTGAATGAACTTCCTGAATGTTTTTTTTTAGTAGCTTGCAGGGCCAGGCAAATGGTCTCTCTTTTCTTCTGTACGTGTTGCAAGAGCAAAATAAGCTACATGGATCTTTATGCACTGGTCCGGCTCAGGGGCGTAGGAGTGAAACTAGGGGGCGACATGTTTGAATAGGCCTTTTAGTGTGATAGATATTTATAATAGGCCTACTTTTGAATGAAAGTTAAATGCATCTGCACATGCACGACATTTTGCATAATTGCAGCAACCATCTAGCCTGTAGGAGAGCAAAGCATTTATGTTCCATTTCCATTAACAACATCAAAATCATTACATCATTCAGACACATTAAACCAGATCTTATTCCAACTTTATTCAAACTAACAAAACATTAAAGAGGGGGGAGAGGGGAGGAGGGGACGCACAGGAATGGCGGTGATGTGTCTTTTACGACTGTCCCCCCTGCCATTGTACGGCTGTGTGTGTCTGGTCTTGTGTACTGTGAGTACTGTGTGTTTTCGGTCCTCTCAGGACTCTCCCACTGTGGATGAAGACAGATGAAGTAGTCTTTGCTTAGACAGCAGACGTGCGTTATGGGCTCAGCTTAAACGAAGTGTTGATAACCGAAGTGCGCGGCGTCCCTCTTTCTGCTGAGGCGGATTTAAGCTCCCCTGATACTCTTTAGCAGACGCTTGCTGCCCACACACACACCGTCTTGCCCAACCTGGCAGCCATAGATATCTGAGAGTCGTCACTAGTTCTCTCTTTCTCTGAGCTTTATATGGCCATGGTTGTTCTATCCCCAAAGGCAAGCTTCGGAGTTTACCGCCTCTCCTCCTGGTGAAGCAGGCTCACTATATTTAGCTTGCTGTATATTTGGTTATGATCAGTTCGCTGACAACTCTTTAATAGACTTGTTATGTTTAGATAAGTAAACGGCTGAATTATGTTGGATTATAAGAAGCAATTTTGTGAGCGTTAATTAAATATTAGATCCTGAACTATTTGCACTGTTCATTTATCATAAAATCTGCACCAAATGTAAAAACAGCTGGTGAAAAAAGAGTTGCATGGTTTTGATACGACAGGGCTGACATATACGTATATGGCTTTTTTATCTATCAAAGCCAGCCCCACAGATTTTTTGGAGATGGTTATCACTCTGACAGCCCTAAGCTCCTTGCTTTGAACATCAATCCTGTCAACATTCCACTTGACATTTATTATTATACTAAATTCCTATAATAAACAAGCAGTCAAAGCGGAATACGGAAAAGGGGGCTGGAAAATGTCACTGAAAGTCAATGGAAATTCACCATTAAACAAAAACCGGCTCTGTCAGATGAGCAGAACATTAACCAGCTAATCACCAAGTTTGCTGTGACTCATCATGATTAATCACACCTTCAGATCAAATTAAATTCTCAAAAAGAGGAAGTGCAAAAAAAGCTCTCAGAAAACAAACGTGCTCAAATTACACAACAGTTTAGAACCCAAACAGGGATCTGTGCTAATAAGCTCAGGATAGTGGCCACTGCTTTGATTCCTATTATAACTATAAACTATATTATTATTATATAACTATTATTCATGTTATCCTGATAACTATATTATACTAAACTATTTCATAACTACTACTCTTATCCTGATGGCCTCTGTAAATTTCTGTTGTGTGTAATGCTGTTGTGATGCAGCAGAGTATTATGTTTACATGTTTACACATTAAACATATGTAAATTTTTAGGGGGGTGGACGTTTAAACATTTTCAGGTGGGGGATGATTTAAACGTATATCCAGTAAAGTGCAGGAAAGACAAATATTTACATATGTATTCATATTTATATATGTATAAAATGGCATTAACAGGATAAAATGCACACTGCCCAATTCAAATATAATGGAGTAGACTGCTTTGAGCAATTTACCACATGTTAAAGCTAACACCTAAAAAGGACAGCTGTACATGGTGATGACTTGTAGAGTTCTCTCCTTGATAAGCTAACACTGACAAGGTAACATCAAAAGAATAGCTTAGAGTAATTAGCTGAGTTACAGCTGCGCACCCACTGCATCACGTCTTCATGAATGATCTTGTATAGGGGATTTAATATTTGTTCAATTTCTCTTTCCTTTATTCCATCATATAACTTTTTCTGCACATAAACAGTCTCAAAGTCAAAAGTACACATCAGAACCAGCAACTCCCTCTTTGGTTCTTTCAGGTCCATGAAACACACTTTACTGGAATTCTAGTCCTGTTTGTTTATTGCAAAATGACGCAAAGCATCTCGTAAAGCATCCTCAGTGCCCGCGAACCCTACAAGCTTGGCACACCCTCTCACAAATGAGCCACAAAGTAAAAAGGTACCACTCTACCTAGCATTCAGGAGCGCGCTCTGGCTAAACTGATACAGTGTGGGGTCAAAACTTGTAGCAGGATGCTGTTCTGGCTTTTTAGACCTTTGAGAACAGAGGAGCTAAAGACACAGGAGCTCTAGCAGAGCGCTTCAGACAGAGGGTGAATACAGATGTACAGCACAAGACAAATGTTGTGTTACTAGAACACTCTGAAGCATGTCAGTCTATTCTAGTGCAAATACAATTGTGAACAATGAAAATGAGCATAATAGGCCCTGCTTAGGGCACTTACATATTCAGTGTTCACATATTCAATGAAATGAAACATGTCCTACCACAGCATGCACAAGCTCAGCGATGCTGCCAGAGACTGGAACACACTGTAATCTGAGCCGAGCCATCATATACCAGACATCTTAGTGGCATCGTTAGACTGGTGGCATTAAACTGTGGCTGCTGATAATCTACTTTCCATAACAATGGCAGTTAGATTCCGAAACGCTTTACTGGCTTTGCTGCAGTTGAAGATTGAATTTTTGCCGTTGTGTTGTCCTTAGTGATCACTGGCACTGTAACAAGGTCAAATGCTAAAGCAGGTTTCCGGATGGTTCTGCTTGTGGAGATATGTGATGTGGTTTGCATTACGTCTCCAGTCTCCAGTTAAAATGAAAGTCCTTTCCCTCAGACCCACAGCATAAGAGACCTTTTAAAACAGGCGCCACACTGAGTGTTTACTCCATGTTAGTTAGTCAACACTCAATGTAGAGTGTTACCTTTATATTTAATTGCATAATGTAAAGGTCCTACAAGGTTCTTCCTAGAACCTTTATATTTAGTTCTTTAAAATCTTGTGCTCAGAAGAACAAGGTTGTTTTTTCGTGCCATTATTCTAAGTGTGTATATCCTGTTTGTCATATCATTTCTTCAGTTCCATTCATTTAATACCCTCAGAAAATCTGCAGTAATCACAGAGCCACTACTGCAAGTAGCAAGGCTGACAGAGGTGGTAGAGACCATCAGCTGCCCAAGTTTGAGCATAGTTGCTTGCTGACAGTGCTCGTAGCAAATACCATCAGCTTTTCTTCACCACTGGGTGCCCAACAGGGACAAACAGCGCCGGCGCCATATGGTGAAGCATCGCACGCTGGTCAGATGCTATTTTGAGGATTGTGTTGAGACTTGTGCTTAATGTGACGCTAGCTGTTTAGCTTTTACTGTTTGAAATGCTGATTCACATTGTGCTGACCACAGTGTAGCCAGATGGGATGAATCTGTTGTAATAATAACCAAGGCCCAGGACTGACCTCAGCTGTATGATATTAGAAGGTGCTTGTGCCTTCACAATAGCATTTCCTTACTAGATGGCTTGTGCGGACCAGCTGCATCAATGCAGGTATTATGGTTGAGTGTTTCAAAAGATGCATTCCTCCTTCCTCCCAGTACCTCATCAGGATGCTGCAGATGTCCATCAGCATTATAATGTTTATTATGCCATTACAATCCTTATGACCCATTATTGTAAGGCTGTTATCGGGATAACCCAATGCTATCTAGATTGTATATTGGGCAGTCGTTGGAATATTGTTGTATTTAAAGTCACTGGGAGCAGAATTATCACCAGACATTATAAAGTAAAGAGGGTCTCATATACCTACCTTACGTTCCTATAGGAAGGGTGCTTCTGATTGGCTTTTCTCCTAGGGGCCAGCAGGATCCATGGTGAACCTCGGTGGTGGGAAACACAGCAAAATCAACCTGTGTAAGGAAGTAAAGATTAAAGATTAAAAATTTAAAGCTCTCAAATTACACTTGCTGATAGAATACTGGGATATGGCCATGTAAATAGGTCTATAATGTTTATGTGCCTAATTATTTCCTGTAGCATTGTTCATTGTATTGTGTTAAACCACCTCTAGTATCTTTACCATAACAGTGGTATTTCCCAGGCAGACTATGGGAGGAGCATGGTTTTGAAAGGACTTTGCTGGGAGGTAATAGGGGGTCAGTTTGGAAGAGAAGCTGTATGTATGGGAGGTGTCTTTGTGGCTTCACCGCCCATAGATTAAGGCTGGGCATAGAGGCCATATTGATTTTTTGGTGACTGACCTAGATTGACTGAGGAGTCACAGTAGGAGTCACAACTCTTTCTGTGTATCCTTATCTACTTTCCATGAAAGTCATTTGTTATTTTTGTGTTTTCTGTGCACTTTTCATAAAATGAAACTCACTGGGACCTAACTTGGAGGTATCTACACAGCCCTGTTTGTGGCAAACCTTCTCTTCACATGGATCCTGAGGTAAAGTTACATTTACTGTACCAAGTTAATAAGACTCCAGTCTCAATGAGCTGATCCTTGTCTTGGATTCTCAGGGTATATGGAATGACTCATAGTTGGCAGAACTTGGTTTCATGCTCAGTTCCATCTCATTATGCATGGATCACTGAATAGAACGCTTTTTGAACATGAATCCAGTCGGCTTTGGCAGATTGTTTTGAATCGGTCTTGTTGTGCTTTATTTGTGTTCCATTTAGTCAGCTGTCATCCCGATAGTTTTCTTTTTGTGTTGGGATATCACATGACCTTAAATGGTCATGTTCCTACAATAGTTTGTACTGTAGTGATAGCCTGTAGAAAGGTCACTCTGACCAAAAAAGAGCAACAGTTAGCTCTCAAGAACAAGCACTCCGACAATGGCTGGAGAGCCCATAGTTCTCCACTAAGTGGGCGCAACTTGCTCCCTAATTTTAGTGGCTCAGTGGCTATTCCACCCTGTTCACACTCCAGGTTTCCTGAAACTGAACGGGCCTTGGTTTAGACTCAAACAGCAAACCTCATAGACTTCTTGAACGTCAGGTACTCTGAGCTGCTACAGTGTAACTTTTTAATCCATGTGTAACTTTGTCACGGAGGGCATCCTCCCATGTGTGTCGAACTCATTCCGAGTTCCCTTCTCCTCCTCCTTTGGCTTGTGGAAGTGAAATCATGAGCCGTTTGGGGAGAAGCATTCCTGCAATGTAGTGATCATTTAAATGAAAAATATGATGCCTGGGTTTTCCCTGAAGCAATAAGAAATTTGCAGCAACCCATAAGTCTTGCATCCTATTACACGTAGCAGCAAGGAAATGTTTTTCTCCAGCCCTACCCAAGATGCTAACTGGCTAATGCCTTGATGCTTTACCACAGCATGTACACACTCCCCTACGTCCACTCATCTTAGCAGCTTGTCTCCACTTTACATTACTTTACGTTTCAGTATGCATAACCTTTAAGAGTGAGGTAGGATCTAAAAAAATCTGCCACACGTTAATAACAGCTAGAGCAATGTGTGAAGATGTATTCTTGCAATGGACCTTTAATGTATCTGGCAGACACCTTACAAGGGTGTAGTGCAACACAGGCTGGATAAGGGGACTGTGTCCTCACTGAAAGTACATCAGTTCTACTATACAAATACATTACACAAGGTGTTACCGAGCTCCACAGTCTCACCCAGATAAAGAAAGACAGCGGAAAATAGTTGGATGGATTTGTCAGAAGTTTAGACAGTCTATAGATCTGTTTTGGGAGTGCAAGAACTTTAATTTAAACGCCCTCTGCAATTATTGATCTGTAATTCCCTTGATCTTATAATCATTTCTTGCACAGCAGCTTAGCTACCAAGGCCATGTCTCTGTGGAAGTAAACTGTTCATTAACTTAAAACCCGCAAGCATTCAGAAAGTCAGATGAAGATAAGCTCGAGCTAGACCAAAAATAGAGTCGCCTTGTCCGTTAAAGGTGGTGGCAACTTCAGGCTTCTGCAGATAACGCTGCATGATTATGATAAGGGTATGTGGGGTGTGATAGATTGAGATGAGGTGGTACAGTGCACTGAACGTCTCGTTTGATGTTTGGAAAATGGGTCGCAAAGCAGATCAAAAAGAGTGATTGTATGTGGGTGTGCTAAAGACCATAGTGTGAAAGAAGTAGCTGAATTTGCAGGTGTATGGAAGTGGCTAAAATCCCAGTCTACAGGAAATTCTGCTCAGAATTGTGCCAGGGAAGGCATCCATCAAATCTGACCCAACTACGCAATTCTTCAATGCAAGAGTGGCAGAACATTGTTGTTGTCTACATCCGGAAACTTCCAGTCCAGTCCACGCGAAATCAAATCGCAGCTGTTGTTCACGCTGGTGCAGGTGTGACATGCTATTAGGTACATTTCAGTCACAGCTGGCAAATATTTTGTCCAATGTGCTTTTGATGAGTACCATATATCTGTCAGGCAGAGGAAGAGACAAAATGAAAGAGGACAAGTGGGTTGACTCTTCAGTGTCTTGAGTCACTAGCCCACAGTCCTCACCTCATATCCTCTTTAGAGGGGAAACATCATCTCGGAGTGGCCTTCCGTCACCCCCATTTCACAGCCTGATTAGGTAACACTAATGTCAGTCAGGGAGCGGTCATCACTTGCTTTACAAAACCGCAGAGTAAGATCACCTGTGTCCACTTTTTCTGTATTCCAGCAGGACTGCTAAGAGAGAGGAAGAGAGAGAGGGAAAGTGACACCCGTATATTACAGTCATGGTAGGCAGGTAGGGTGCAGCCTTCGCAGGGGTAATTTAATGACATCGCTGCCCAATTTGTAGCCGGTCTGCAGAGGGAGAGCCAGTGGAGCATGGAGAGATATCAGTTAGAGGTCCCCTCTCATACAGCACCACAGAAAAGACACTTTGTGGTTTCTGCTCCCCTGATGCTGATCGATCTCCCTGCATTAAGGAGCCCACATTCCACACTTTTCTTGTATTTTATCTTTTCTTTTATGTATTTGTGGGTTTATGAACCAAAAACAGTCCCACATGACCATTTGTCACTCTCTCTTTATCCGTTATTAAGCAGGCTGTTCTGGTCACTATGCCTTTACAACTGAGAGACGTAAGTGGCCTCCGCTCTGGTTGGCTGCCCTGTATTTCACATGATTGAAAAATAAATCTGGGCTAAACGCTGCTAATAACTTCAGCATGATTATGTAGAAATATGTAAATCACAGAAATAATGCATTAAAAATGGGCTGTTTTGCAGCTTAGTTTCATATGTAAGAATATTCATATGGCAGTTTTTTAACATGAATATAGTTGTTAATGTTTTCAGTTGCTTACAAACTGTATTAACTCTTGTATCTAAAAAGCAATGAGAATACCGTTTTCCATGAGCAGGGTCCACACTCTGACTGGGTAGTAATTGGTGATTATCTTCTCCAGGGATATTTAGAGATTATAATTGTTAACATATTGCCTGGGTGAGAGGAAACAGACAGGGCATACAGACGGAGGCACCGTTTATTTGCTGTGTCTGAGAGGATCATCGCTTGTGTGTAATGACAGGTTATGGGTTTGCGGCTGTCAGAAGCATCGCGCTCTAAGGCCATACAATCAGATGACTCATAGCAGTCCCACTATTCTGGAGAAGGGCCAGCTGAGATTGGCTTGTGAGTGTGTGTGTCTGTGTGGTTTCGTACATTATCAGGCCAATATGTCCTGACTAGCAAAACAAAGCAAATCAGGATTACCCTGCACAAGCTGAAGAACATGCTCCTGACTTTATAGACCAGCTCAAATGTCAAATGTCCTGTTTTTTTTTTTTATTTTAAGGCTGTTTGTACATAGCTTTCATCCAACTAGTTACATGTTAGGAGTTGCCTACTAGCATAATTACAGCGACACATTACATTTTTCCACATATTAGCTATTGTTTTCCAGCTGGCGCTCCTGTTTTTCTGTTGTTGTTTGTTTTGTTTTACTATAGATCAAATCAGAATGTTTGTAAACTAAACATTGACTATACTGTCAGGTGGATAATACATGTAGTCAGAGGAAGAAGCAGTTCATTTTAAGTAGCGGTAAATACAGACAAATCCAAAATGTTGTCGATATCCATTAAAAAAGCAAATAATTTTTTAATGATCCTCCTAGACACAGCAAATAAACAGAGCCTCCGTCTGTATGCCCTGTCTTTTTCATCTTACTTAGGTAAAATAATAATAATAATAATAATAATAATTAAACATGGTATGAATTTTTTGTTGTGAGTGGATCAGTAAAAATGCTTAATGGTTGGAATAAAATCTCTTTGCAGTAACACTGTCATCTCTTTGTTTGTTTGTTTTGTTGTCCATATGTAAATCATGGTAAAATATTGTTATATTTTACACTAATTGTTAAACGCTTTAAGGAAATATAGGGTCTAGGTGTCTGCTGAGAGAGAGAGAACGAAAGAGAGAAAGAAAGAGAGAGAGACAGGGAGACAGAGAGACTGAAGAAGTCTTTGTTAGGTCCACTGTGCTTTAGAGTAATTTCACTGCAGCTAACCCAAACTTTTAAAGTGGGAAACTTTCCTGTACCTCCCTCTTTAGCCAGTAAACAGGATCAGAGGACATGCTAATGTATATACCCTTCAACATATTGATCCAGGTTTAAGTGTTTTTCCTATTTTCCAGCTTTTAAAAGCAGATGGAGCTGCTAACAGTAATGTGAAACTCAGTGAGTGCAGCTTCGCACTAAGTAACAGCTACTGGCAATATCATAGCAGAGTGAACCTTCCTTCATTAAGCCCTGTGAAAACAAATGGCTGGTACATGCCCCTGACTAAATGACCAAAAAATGAACCCCATGCAGACTGGGTAATGGTGAAGTTATCAGAGGGGAAAGATCAGTTAAAAATGAAACGTAATGTCCAGAACAGCTTCAGTAGCACACAAGCATGCCAGCATCAAGAGCAATGACATTAGGAGCATCTGGTTTACCAGTATTAAATAACAGATTAAATAGAAAATGTGCATGCTAACCCAGTTTATACACATTTCATCACAAGACCACTGATTTCTGTTATCTCCAGGTCCATGAATAAATAACTTTCTAGTAAGTATCATGACGTGCAAAATTCTGTTCAGTCAGTGCAGTGCTTCCCGCATTATAACTCCAGAAGTGAGTGCTTTGTTGTTGTGATGCAATGCTAATTCTTGATATAAACTCTGTCATTTATCCACCTATCTAGGGTTCTTTGCTATATGCTTGAGTCTTTGTACCTGTTGTGTGTATGTGAAGTCTTTGAACGTTGTTGTTCAAATGACCATTATAGTTATAGCCTGCTTGATATTTCACCCCTCACCTCCATCCTAGCAGGATGTACAGCCCCTTTCCTCTCTTCTGTCATTTAGGGGTTTTTAATGGTTTGTAAGTATGTTGTTTGAAATGATCACATGATTCAGAATTGTTTTAGAATGGCTGGTTTCATGAAACTTCTTTTATAAAGTTGAGACTTTTGTACATTATGCAACTAAATCACAATTTAGTTTCCTGTAGGTTTAAAACAATTAAAGTAAAGATAGATGCACCATGTAAAGCCAGCTAGAGGGCTTAATCAGTGCCAGGTGGGCACACCTATGATGGCATCTTCATGGGCATGCTTTCTATAAGGTTCTTGCCAGTTTTGCCAGTTTGCCCCAAGGTGCCTAAACTGCGCTTCTTTTGATGGAAAAGGCAATTATGCTTTTTTACTCTCTCGCTCTATAATGATTGAGAAACCCTCATGAGAGCCTGAAAGGGAAAACTTTTTCATTGGATAGGTTTGGCGCAATGACAATTTCTGTTTTGTAATGGAAATGGAAGGTAAATGAGAGGGTGACAGGGAGGAGATACAACAGGGACTCTTTTGTTTATCCTTTAATTTATTCTTATCCAACTGCCCAAAATGCCTCAAAGCCAATATAGCAGAGAAACCAATATTGAGTGAGAGGGGCAAAGCATGAGAGAGTAGAAGGAGAGCACTGGGGAGTTTGAAAGGAGATGGTGATTAGTTAAGAGATGACAGCATACATAATGATTTAGAAGGTTAGAATTTGTTTTCGCTTTACAGTGGTCTCTTGTTTCCTCTCCAGGAGGTGTGTCGGAGAGGCTATAGGTCAATGACTAGCCTGCCCGAAATAAATAGTAGGCAGTCTCGGGCCTCTGAAGACCCCTGGAAGCTTCAGTGTTTTACCTGCTCTGACACACCTGGTTCAGCTCATGAAGGATTAGTTCATTAGGTGTATGAGCAGGGGGATAAATGAGCAGGGAGGTCCCTAAAATGATGTACTGGATGTTGTGCCGAGCCTTCTCTGCTTGCTCGCTTTGTTAACTTTGTCTTCCTTTCCTTTTCCTTTAAACAGCATTTCTGACCTTTCAAGCAGTGACCTTCTCATGGTAATGCTTTTCCTTCTGTTTAACATACATGCTGGTATTCGAAATGACAACAGAACAGCTTAAGAACCGTTCATATTCAATAGAATTGCATTTAAGTGTCTATTTCCTATGTTAAACCAATGTACCCAATGTAAATTTTTTAAAGGGACATACTATTGTGATTTTCACTGTTCACTGTTCTCTGTTTGGGGGTCTACCAGAATAGGTGAACATGCTTTAAAGGTCCAAAACAAAATATTTTGTCATTCTGTAATCACCTGTCTGGCATGCTCTATTAGAGCTCCTGTGTCTTTAAGCCCCGCCTCCCAATACGTCCAGAGAGTTCCACCACAACACCACTGTGGGTATTCTTACAATGGTGTCGGTTGACAAGTAAAGCAGAACAAGTCGGTAGACCCAATCCACCTTTGCAAATAGTAACTCTCGCACTTTGTGCTTAGTGTAAAGGCATGCCAATTATAATTTATAACTGAAAGACACTGTGGGCAGCGGCAAGATGAACTTTTGTTTCTAACTCCACCTCCACCCCTACCGCAAAATCTGCTGAAACTGTGTGAGAATATTTAAGATGCAGAGGATGGATTATCACAGGACACCATTAGGAATTTTGATAACTCTATGTCGAGACGTCTGGCATGCTGCGTGAGTAAACATGGTGGTTCAACGCCATACTGAGAGACATTACTTCTGTATGTGTACCTCAATAAATATTGGTCATATCAGTCTAAACTGATCATCATTTATTGTTCCTGGTAACCTTTATCTTCCTTCCCAAAAGCACTGCAGTCCAACATTTCTGGGTGCAACTATTGTTTTGAAGATGAGTATATATCAGCTGAAGGATTAGGGATGTCTGAGAGTATTATATGTAACTTCCTTTATTGCATTAAGCTATATAGATAAATGTTAGCTCTATGGACTGTTATCAACAGCTGTAATAAACAGAGAGCACTGGATATATTTTAATTCCCGAAATGTGTTATTCTGCATATGAGTGTCATGTTTAATGTTATCGGCTCGGTTTTAGCTCTTAAATACATTATAGGATTATAGCAGCTGAAAGGCTTTTGTGATCCCTTAAGTAAATGAACTGAGCCTACAGGATATGTGTGCACAGTTAAGAGTGTGAATTAGCGAGCTGAGTTACCCCCGGGGTTTCATTAATGCATTACACTCTTACAACATGACAGTGTAAGCGTTCTATTTACCTTTTATGTTGCCTGTGTGGCTGAAGTGCATCAGAGCTTGTCATTGTCTCGTTCAAGAAAACATTTCAGTGAAGGCGTGATGGACCTGTGGAGACAGCCTCAGCTCTCCGTGTTTAGTGCTAAATCAGGTGTTATTTGATAAAAAAAAGTCTGAAAGCCCTTTAATGGTAGAGGCAGGGAGGTATGCTGGGAGGACAGGGCTTAACAGCAATAAAAAAACTGAACCGTTTCAGCTTTGGCAATAGAGGAGGTTCAAAGAAGAGAGCCAGTTTATAGAAAATGTAGAAGTGAGTTCCTCCACAGTTGGCTAGGGAATCGCTTGTCGTTTACTAGGTCAGTTGGAGTTCTCTTACAGTTCTGGTAGAGTTGCAGTTTATTGCTGTTTGATAGACCTAGAGTCTACAGCTCTGTGTCTGGTTTGGTAGTGTTAGGTTCTAAAGTTGACTGATTGGTTTGATAGATGTAGAGTCTACAGCTCTGTGACTGGTTTGGTAGCATTAGGGTCTATAGTTGACTGATTGGTTTGATAGACGTAGAGTCTACAGCTCTGTGACTAGTTTGGTGTCATTAGGGTCTATAGTTGACTGATTGGTTTGATAGATGTAGAGTCTACAGCTCTGTGACTGGTTTGGTAGCATTAGGGTCTATAGTTGACTGATTGGTTTGATAGACGTAGAGTCTACAGCTCTGTGACTAGTTTGGTGTCATTAGGGTCTATAGTTGACTGATTGGTTTGATAGAATTGGAGTCTACAGCTCTGTGTCTGGTTTGGTAGCGTTAGGGTCTATAGTTGACTGATTGGTTTGATAGAATTGGAGTCTACAGCTCTGTGTCTGGTTTGGTAGTGTTAGGGTCTATAGTTGACTGATTGGTTTGATAGAATTGGAGTCTACAGCTCTGTGTCTGGTTTGGTAGTGTTAGGGTCTATAGTTGACTGATTGGTTTGATAAACGTAGAGTCTACAGCTCTGTGACTGGTTTGGTAGTGTTAGGGTCTATAGTTGACTGATTGGTTTGATAGACGTAGAGTCTACAGCTCTGTGTCTGGTTTGGTAGTGTTAGGGTCTATAGTTGACTGATTGGTTTGATAGATGTAGAGTCTACAGCTCTGTGTCTGGTTTGGTAGCGTTAGGGTCTATAGTTGACTGATTGGTTTGATAGACGTAGAGTCTACAGCTCTGACTGGTTTGGTAGTGTTAGGATCTATAGTTGACTGATTGGTTTGATAGACATAGAGTCTACAGCTCTGTGACTGGTTTGGTAGTGTTAGGGTCTATAGTTCAGTGATGGGTTTGATATATCTGGTTTGGTAGTGTTAGGGTCTATAGTTGACTGATTGGTTTGATAGACGTAGAGTCTACAGCTCTGTGACTGGTTTGGTGTCATTAGGGTCTATAGTTCAGTGATGGGTTTGATATATCTGGTTTGGTAGTGTTAGGGTCTATAGTTGACTGATTGGTTTGATAGAATTAGAGTCTACAGCTCTGTGTCTGGTTTGGTAGTGTTAGGGTCTATAGTTGACTGATTGGTTTGATAGACGTAGAGTCTACATCTCTGTGACTGGTTTGGTGTCATTAGGGTCTATAGTTGACTGATTGGTTTGATAGAATTAGAGTCTACAGCTCTGTGGCTGTTTTCAGTGAGTTGAAGTCTATAGCCCTGTGACTGTTTTGTTAGAGCCAGAGTCTATAGCTCAATGGTTGGTTTGGTAAGAGTCGGAGTCTATAGCTCACTGACTGGTTTGATAGACATAAAGTCTATAGGATATGACTTGTTAGGTAAAGTTCGAGTCTATAGGTCACTGGTTGGTTTGGTAGAGTCGAAGTCTATTGCTCACTAACTGATTTGATGTAGTTTGAATCTATACCTTACTAATAGATTTGTTGTAGTAGAAATTCATAGCTTGCTGTTTGATTTTATGTAGTTGGAATCATATAGTTCATATCTACTTGTTAGAGTTGGAGCTTACAGCTCAATGGCTGGTTTTTAGTAATTAATTTGTAATTAATTGAAGTAATTAGCTTATTAACTGATTTGGTAGAGTTGGATTCTGATTGATTTTGGTTGATTCAATAATAATTTTAGTCTATAGCTTTCATTTTATTTAAAGAATTGGAATCTATAATTTACTTTTTAATTTATGTAAAGCTGAGCTCTTTAGCTGACCACGTAGTACAATTAACATTTTGCACTAATTAGTTTGGTAGAATTGGAATCTATAGTTTATGGATTGGTTTGGTAGAATTGATGTTCATATCTTATTGATTAGTTTGGAATAATTTTAGCATTGTAGATTTTGGAACTTGATTGGTTTGGAGGAATTGCTGCTCATAGCTAACAGTTTGGTTTGGCAAAATAGTAGTTCACAGCTTACTGACTGTTGTGGTAATCCTTTTTCATTTGAAATACTAGATCAATGAAGCCATTCTTCTTTTCTATGCCTTCCTTTTCTCATCTTTTCTCTTTGTGTTTTTATCTTCCTGTAGAGTCTCTTGTCTCTTGTATTAGTACAGAACAGCAAAAACATGCACACAGCTGACAACAATATTACACAGCAGTAGACTGGGAGCTTAATCTCACTGAATGGCCAAAGAAGGCTTGGCTGGACCAGCACAGAACAGAAGGCGAGGAAGAGAGTGGAGGCTAAAGCTAGGGAGAACAACCTCAGGCTAAACTAGCCAAGGGCATGGCAGCTAACAGCAACACACTTACCTGCAGACACACACAATCACACAAGCCTGTTGTTTTTTTCTTTTCCTGACATTGACTGGAGTCTCTCCTCTCTGTAGTTCTTGGTCCTCTTCCCTTGTTGTAGATATATTTCCACACAGACACAGAGATTGACAGAGCAATTTATGACAGCACTAAAATTTTTCAGTGATGTCATTCGTTCAGTCTTAACGGGTACTTACGGCTTTTGAAATGCCGTCTCAGTTGAAAGCTTCATGCTGCCTTAGAAGCAGCACACTGTCTAGGGTTTCCTACCGTTACTGCAGTTTGGACAGATTGTGCTTAATTGCAAGAATACAGCTGTCAATCAGCCTTCTCCAGCCAAGCATACTCTCATTATTTACTGCAAAAGTAAGAACAGAGTGCTGTCAGAGAATAGCAATCATGTCCTTGTTCATCATGGGGAAAATATCGGTGAGTGAACATGTGGCAAATTTAATTTCCTGAAGAATATACAACGGTTTCTTTTAGCGTAGAGGCATGACAGACTTTTCGTAAGTGTCAGTGCACTCTGGTTTAGTCATAACTAATTCTCCCACATCACATAAGACAGTAAAGACAAACTAAGACAGTAAAGGCGAGCACAAACTTCCTCTAGGTCATGTGAATCTTTTCTACATCAGTTGACAACTAAACATGTATAACAGAGAAGGCTAATTCTACTACTCCAGCTAACCAACACCTATGTTGGCTAGCAGCATGCTAAGTGATGGGTGGGAGGGCAGGCTATACCCCAGTTATGTTGTCATGAGCACTGGCTATGGATGCCTAGCAGTGTTGGCCGTAGGCTGCAAAGAGCATGACAGGGCTAATGCTTAAATGGTTTCATCATTTATTAGTATAATGCTAGTTATGTGAACTTTCAATAACACAATGGAATTGGAATATCCAGGAAATGTGTGAGACAAAACAAATTCTTCAACCATAAATATAATCAGATTTGCCACCCATCTGCACATGGTGTCCCTTAGTACTTAGGAAGCTCAAAAACATTTAGATATGCTAGCCTTAGGCTTGCATTGCCAGTCTCTCTATGGAGAGTCTAGTACCTTTCGAGGAGCACACAAAACGACCAATCCCAAACCTATTTCACATGTGCCACTCTTTTAGGTTTCCCCTCCGCTTCCAAGCTCCCAGAGTTCCCTTCCCAGTGATGTCACTCCCACATGCCCCGAATTCTGCAATCACACCTCGTTCTCTCGCACCTCATTACCTGATTAGTAATAACACACACCTGCTATTTATTTCACCACTATCATTTAAACCCCTTAGCCACACATACACACTGCACAGTACTGCCGACCTAGTTTATCTCCGGTGTCCTCTGTTAGTCGTCTCTGGTTTAGGACTTTCCTTTGTTTTCTCTCTTTTGGATTCCCCTTTGGTTTTGTTTGCCTCTCTGGTTCTGTACCACTGCTTGTCTCTCTGTTCATGCCTTAGCTTCGTTCTTTTGTAATGTTTGTCCGATTCTTGTTGTTGACCTTGATTACCAATTTGTCTAATAAAAGCCATTTGACTTTTAGCTGTGCGAGCATCGAAGTATGTTTGTCCAGTCTGACAGCATGACGACTGAAAGTGGTAATATTTGTAATGTAGGGTTGGAAATATGTTCAATGATTATATTATTATATCTAAAACATCTGGTTATCACACGTGGCAAGCCATTACAAACACTGAAAATGCAGGTAAAGCTAAAGATTACACAGTATTAAACATTGTTCCAACCAACTTCTGTCCAAATGCTGATAACGCTCTTAGATTACTCTTTCTCTGCAACTATAATTATGTTGGTGGATGACAATTAAAGTTTGATCAGTTGGAGTAAGTTGACCGTTTTTGCTGATCCTTACCCACCAGGGACAAGTAGGCACTAGCTGCCTAATTTGCAAGTCAAGCAACACCTACATTGAAGTATTCCAGCAGCACAGTGCGACACACTTCCTGTCAGAAGGACTGCACGATTATTATCACTGATACAGCAGATGCTGCAGTGCAGGTCAGAATCGGGCTGTCTCATAGCTGTGTAGTGTCTCATAGATTTTGCAGCTGAGCTTGGGGAAAGCAGTGTAAACAACAAAAAAACTTTCCCATCCAATATCTGCCCTAATTGACAGCCCTGAGAAAACTATGGTGAACCAGTGATGTTATTGAGGCTGGAGTCCATCTCTGCAGTGTGTGGAGCCTGTGCCATGACCTTTCGGACGCACCGTTTGCTCTTTCTCCCAGCGGAGGCCGACAGCAGTGCTTTGTGGTCGGACACAGCTTATGGAATGCTTGGAAAGCATACAGCTGTGTTCAAGGGAACAGGGCCATATAGCACATGTCAGGAAAAGATAGTCTAGACAATAAATAATTGAGCTCCTGAAAGCTCCATGAATTATGGATGCTGACAGAAACGCGCTGCCTCTTTTTGGAGTTAAACGGTGAATGCGGCATACTGTACACTGTATATGCTTCTGGAACTCTCTGCTCTCTCACTGTTTCGCTAACCGAATTGAAAAGCCATGAAAGAAATCAATAGCGCGCACCTTATCTGGAGTGGTTGCCGTGCCTCCTGTTGATTTATTTCACCTTCTATTTTCTGCATGGCGAAGGCTTGCTACATATTTGTTTGTACTTTGTGTTGTTCCTTTTTTCTTTGCTTTGTTTCTTTGTTTGTCTGTTTATGTGAGGCTGTGTGACAGTGCGACATTTGTAAATACCTCTAGTTCTCGTGGCGTGTCCGTTCTAATATCGACTCTTCAGGTAGATAAGACAATGTGGAAAAGCAAGGGGCTTTGGGAGGGTGGTGGTGGCTTGGGGGGGAGCATGTTCTTTGTTTTTGATTTTCCGACACTACTGCCGTAAGCTGTAAAAGAGTGATTGGTATTGAGCCGCCATCTCTCCGCCACCTGCTCATTCAGTGAACACGCAGAGCACAGCACGGCTTATGTGTGCGAGGCAGGAGAAAGACATTTAGTCAAAAGCAAGACGCTTGCACGCACACACACAGACACCCCCCCCCCCCATCCCCCCGCCACACACACAGGCACACTCTGACAAACAAATAAACATGCATGCTTCCTCTCTGAAGCGACTGTGCGGACAAATGCAGGAAAGCAGAAAGAATATGCCTACCCACAAATCAGGCAGATGCCCTCAGACACCAGCCCTGACTCACATGCATCTGCAAGTCTACTGATAAAAAAAGAAAAAAACAAGAATTACCAACACCTCCCCTGGAGCCTGCGTGCATACACACAAAACATGCACTCGTGCACACCCAGGCTGATTACCTCACTGATGGAAACCATTTGGTTTTTTGCTTGAAGAGTTAGAGGATGGAAGAAGATGAAAGAAGAGTGTCGCTCTTTGCAATAATGAAAGAAAGATGTGGAGACATGGGGGACGAATGGCTTTCATTGACCATAGTGATGGATATTGGCCCCAGTACAGAGTAGATGCAGAGTTTTGATCTCACAGGCTTGGTGTTAAGACCAGTCAAGGTCATTAAAAAGCTGTCAGGTTTTTGAACCTTGTGGTCATGGCCTGGTTCCTAGGTTCAAAGACTGCTGCCTTTCTGTATTTCTAATCCTAGTACCCCTGTTTAACAGCTGATATAGGATGACAAGCTTTCATAAGGTCAACAGCAAATGAGTCAAACTGTAAACAGCGACATGCGATATGTTATAAGCACATGTCAGACTAAAAGGTCTGAAGGCAGTACTAAGCACCAAATATTCATGAGGGATAAGGGATCACAATATTCCCACGGATACTGCAAAACTCCATGCAGTGGTGAACTATGCCTATTATAGCTAGGCCTTTTATTAGGACATAAAATGCTGATGGTTGTGGTCTTGCTCTGGATCTGGGAGTTGGTGATGATGGTTGTGGTCTTGCTGTGGATCTGGGAGTTGGTGATGATGGTTGTGGTCTTGCTGTGGATCTGGGAGTTGGTGATGATGGTTGTGGTCTGGCTGTGGATCTGGGAGTTGGTGATGATAGTTGTGGTCTGGCTGTGGATCTGGGAGTCGGTGATGATGATTGTGGTCTTGGTGTGGATCTAGGAGTTGGTGATGATGGTTGTGGTGTCGATTTAGTTCTGGGAGTTGGTGGTGATGGTTGTGGTGTTGCTGTAGATCTGGGAGTTGGTGATGATGGTTGTGGTCTTGCTGTGGATCTAGGGGTTGGTGGTGATGATTGTGGTCTTGCTGTGGATCTGGGAGTTGGTGATGATGGTTGTGGTCTGGCTGTGGATCTGGGAGTTGGTGATGATGGTTGTGGTCTGGCTGTGGATCTGGGAGTTGGTGATGATGGTTGTGGTCTGGCTGTGGATCTGGGAGTTGGTGATGATGGTTGTGGTCTTGCTGTGGATCTGGGGGTTGGCGATGATAGTTGTGGTCTGGCTGTGGATCTGGGAGTTGGTGATGGTGGTTGTGGTCTGGCTGTGGATCTAGGGGTTGGTGGTGATGATTGTGGTCTTGCTGTGGATCTGGGAGTGATGATGGGGTTGGTGATGGTGGTTGTGGTCTGGCTGTGGATCTGGGAGTTGGTGATGATGGTTGTGGTCTTGCTGTGGATCTGGGAGTTGGTGATGATGGTTGTGGTCTTGCTGTGGATCTGGGAGTTGGTGATGATGGTTGTGGTCTTGCTGTGGATCTGGGAGTTGGTGATGATAGTTGTGGTCTTGGTGTGGAGTTGGTTGTGGTGGTGTGGATCTGGGAGTCGGTGATGATGATTGTGGTCTGTGTGGATCTAGGAGTTGGTGATGATGGTTGTGGTGTCTTGATTAGTTCTGGGATTGGTGGTGATGGGTTTGTGGTGTTGCTGTGCGATCTGGGAGTTGGTGATGATGGTTGTGGTCTGTGCTGTGGATCTGGGAGTGGGTTGGTGATGATGGTGTGGTTTGTGCTGTGGATCTGGGAGTTGGTGGATGATGATGGGTTGTGTGATTGGGAGTTGGTGATGATGATTGTGGTCTTGGTGTGGATCTGGGAGTTGGTGATGATGGTTGTGGTCTTGGTGTGGATCTGGGAGTTGGTGATGATTGTGGTCTGCCTGTGGATCTTGGAGTAGTTGTTGGTGTTGGTGGTCTTGGTGGATCTGTGGATGATCTGTGGTGGTATCTGGGAGTTGGTGATGATGGTTGTGGTCTGGCTGTGGATCTGGGGGTTGGTGGTGATGATAGTTGTGGTCTGGCTGTGGATCTGGGAGTTGGTGATGATGGTTGTGGTCTTGCTGTGGATCTGGGAGTTGGTGATGATGGTTGTGGTCTGGCTGTGGATCTGGGAGTTGGTGATGATGGTTGTGGTCTTGCTGTGGATCTGGGAGTTGGTGATGATGGTTGTGGTCTTGGTGTGGATCTGGGAGTTGGTGATGATGGTTGTGGTCTTGGTGTGGATCTGGGAGTTGGTGATGATGGTTGTGGTCTTGGTGTGGATCTGGGAGTTGGTGATGATGGTTGTGGTCTGGCTGTGGATCTGGGAGTTGGTGGTGATGGTTGTGGTGTTGCTGTAGATCTGGGAGTTGGTGATGATGGTTGTGGTCTCGCTGTGGATCTAGGGGTTGGTGGTGATGATTGTGGTCTTGCTGTGGATCTGGGAGTTGGTGATGATGGTTGTGGTCTTGGTGTGGATCTGGGAGTTGGTGATGATGGTTGTGGTCTTGGTGTGGATCTGGGAGTTGGTGATGATGGTTGTGGTCTGGCTGTGGATCTGGGAGTTGGTGATGATGATTGTGGTCTTGGTGTGGATCTAGGAGTTGGTGATGATGGTTGTTGTCTGGCTGTGGATCTGGGAGTTGGTGATGATGGTTGTGGTCTGGCTGTGGGTTTGGGTGTTGGTGTTTGGGGGCATGATCTTGTAAAGAGCTTCTACTAAGAGACTGATGGAGTGGTTGATGTTGGCCAAAAAAGGAAATTAGGATCTCAGCTTTATTTAACATTGCGTTTTGAATGTTTGTAGAGGTCTACCATAAGAATTTTGCCATGGCAGTATTCCCAGAAATACTTTTTTGGATGTGTACAGGACGGATGATTTAAAGAGTGTTTGAATGCATATTTGGGGGGCAGGTGTAAAGAGTTTACATACTGAAAATGAGGAGGTAGATAGATAGATAGATAGATAGATAGATAGATAGATAGATAGATAGATAGATAGATAGATACTTTATTGATCCCAGAGGAAAATTTAGAAAAGTCTACTTCATTAAGGATTCTAATCTAATATAGAGTAATTGCTGTATTAACTGAAGCAAAGGAAATGTCTGTTTACACACTGGTGTAGAGAATTAGGCAGCAAGGTTAAAGAGAGGACACAACTAAAAAGAATATTATGAATATGATTGCAATCCTGCAGCTGTCGCTGCTGCCAATGATGATGCTGATGCTGATGATAATGCCTGCTCTGGAAGCGGTAGGTAAAATGGTGCGAAGTGACAGTTGAAATGGTGAAGCAGTGATGGACAGGGTGATAGAACACCTGCCTTCAGCCTTCTCTCTCAGGACACCCTACTCCTTCCATCTCAATGTTACCCTGGAGGCTGCACCTGCCAAAACAACACAAACACACACACAAACAAGTACATACACTCACATTTTCTCACTCTCTCTACCACAGGAGCTTAGCGACAGACAGATGGAGGGTGAGGAGATGGAGGGCTCAAGGTTAGAGAGATAGCACTGCTCCAGGGACTTTAGAACAGTGAGATGAAGAGATCACCCAGGGGATGAAAAGAGGACAGCAGTGACAAAGGGAGAGGGATGAACAGAACTTCACTGATAGTCAAGAAGAAAGAGAGATGGAAGTGAGAAAGAAAGGGGTGGGGGGTGTCTTCTCCTCAGGATGCTGCAGGTATCACATTGTTTAGCAGCTCAAAGTTGTGGCCTACAGCAGGAATTCAGTTCCGAGTTTTTTTAAACCACTTCTTCACATACAGAAGAAAGAAGAACAGTGTGCCTCTCCTACAGTACCTGTCCAAAGGTGGAGGACGTGTCTGACTGAAGGCATATTCTGTTTAGAATCTTAAAGACATTCGCATCTAAAGGCTTTTGCTTAAGTGCCCATACACTGTATATCCAAAAGTAACCAGGAACCCCTTTTAATTAGTGAGGTTATTTGCTTTATGGCATGCCTCTTGCTAAACAGCTGTTCAACTGCACAAACAACTTATAAACACTCCCACAGAATAGCACGACCAATGAATAGGACACTCAGGAGCAGTCACACATAAGCCTAAAGTCATTGGGCTGTAGAACAGTGGACCTGAGATCTTCGGAGAGATGGAGCACCATCAAACCCCTTTGCAATGAGTCTAAAGGCTGAAAGCCCACATCAGTAATTGTCCTCCCTAATGTCTTTGTAGGTGAATGGCATCAAACCTCAGCAGCAATGATCTAAGAGCTGTTATAGAAGACTAGAGGGTGCTTTTCTACATAGACATCATCACAAACCAGTATTACAGATATCCAGGCCCCTGGTTTTCCCACTTGACATCTGGTACACCTGTACTCATAGTAAATGTTAGTAAATATGAACGTCCCTTCCAATATCTTTACCCACTTTTTGGCCCATTTGTGCCCATATTTTGCACAATCCCCCACTACATGCATAAGCAAAATGAAGAGAAGTGCATTTTATGTGTTTTCCACATGCATGGTCCGGAAACTACATGTTTAGACTCACACAGCTTTGAAGGAAGAGTACGTCTAAGCTGCACCAGAACTTATTATAACAGGCCAATTTTGTAAAATCGATGTCTATATATAAACCTACTTCTAAAATTACTTCAGGCTTGTGAGTATCTCCTTATTAAGTTGTGTGAGAGAGTGCCTAAATATGCCAAGGGGTCTGCTTTCAGGTATTTAATATACAATCATTGTCAAAAAATAGTTGCACAAATATTTGACCCAGAAGGAATCAACCTGACAACAAGAACAAAACTTGGTGGGAATGTTGGACATGCAAATGATTCAAGTTTCATGCAAGCATGGGCCTTCTCTCTGTACCTGACTGACTCAACAGCCTCGACGGCAGATATTCAGAGAGCAGTAAAGCCCTTCATTAGCCATCCTGTTAGTGCCAGCACCATTGGAAGGCCCTTCTGTGAGGAGGTCCAAACTATTCTACATCCCAGTCTTTGATGTGCTGCCTTCATGGTCACAGTGTCTGGTGTAAATGGAGATGTACTCGCTGGATTGCGTCTGTCTGCAGCAGTTTAAGGAGAGTACATCTGAAAATGATCACAGCAACTTTGCTGAATAAAGAGCGGAGGAAAAGAGATAAAGAAGTACACAGTACAGAGAGGTATTCCATTAAATAGGGAAATGCCACAGCCCACAGATTTATTTCACACTAATTAGGCTAATTATAAAAGCCCTCGTTAGTGTTGCCTTTGCCCTTACTGACTACTATGTGATCATCTCACACGCTTCAGACGCACACACACACACACACACACACACTACACACACACACACACACACACACACAGAGCATAAGGTACAGTGCTTGTCTGTAAGTACAGATTTTTCAGGATATTTTTAGAGGAGATTAGATAGATCAGTTGTGACTAATTTCTAATGAATGTACACTTTCGGCTTCTTTCTTGAAGCTGAAAAACAAATAGCATGTCTGTATTAGCCGTTTTGGGCCGGAAATGAGATAAATGACAGTCTCTGACTTCAGCACAGTTCTGTATGCACGCATACATACCTACACACACAGGGATCATGAAGAAGGCCGAAGACGCATGTGTACAGTCCATACTGAGACAGACAAAACAGTGATTCATAGCACAGCGAGCAAGGACATGTATGTGTGGGGTTTGTGCGTATGTGTTAGAGAGAGTACGTATCCTCAGCATGCAAAGTCATGACTGGTGATTCACAGCAGGCTACACTCACACAGGACTAGCTCTCTATTCCTTTCTCACACTGCCTCTCTCTCCCTCCATCTCTCACTTTCTCACTCGCTCACTCACTCACGCACACACATACAAAAGAGTAGTGAGTAGTGAGTTGCTCAGAGGTCATCCTGCTGCCTGCTCAGTGCTGAAGAGAGGCTGCTAGGGTAGTTTAGTCCTCTGAGCATGTTGGCATTTGCACCACTTAGTAGCAACTGGTCCAGGCTAATGGCTCTGACCTGGGTGTTTTGGTCATTACTACTCACTCTACAGGAGCACTGAGCTCTTATACAGTCAAGACTGCCTTCTGTCTATCTATCTATCTATCTATCTATCTATCTATCTATCTATCTATCTATCTATCTATCTATCTATCTATCTATCTATATGGATCATTGTACTTAATTTAAAGTTTAAAATCCTTTTGCTTTGACTGACTCTGCACATAATTGTCACGGCTTGTCTTGTTTCTCTCCCGGTCTGGTTCTGCCTTTGTTTCTGTCTTTCCTCATGCTGCTGCCATTTCCATGCGCTTTTGTTTATTTTAGTTTCTGGCTCCTCCTTTGTTCCATCCTCACGTCACACCCCTCACCTGTTCCTAGTTTCTAGGTCCGCCTGTTCTCAGGTGATCCTTGTCTGTCATTTTGTATATATACAGAAACAGTGATAGTTTGAACTCATTTAGAGCAGGACACAGAAATGCCTTGTACTTGACTGGCAGATGTACAGTCAAGAGTTTAGACACACCCACCTAAATGGAGACAATCCATATCCTGATATGCCACATATACTCCTGATGTATCCCAGTATTATAATGAAGCCATATGCTATATATACTCTAATATATATATATTGTTGCACAAAAAAAAATATCTTTTTTATTATATAATTTAAAAGCTCTAATTCCCCTTTCCGATTAGTGAATATTCATTTTGGGCAGGCCAATAGAATTGTTCTAAATGTGTTAAAAAATAATTTTATTATATCGGCCTCCACTGCAAGTTAAGAAGTCTATTTTATCTTCCTGTAAAGCCCATTGTGGAGTTTTTAAGGTGGACTGTATAATCCCATAAGTGCTACTTTATGGTTTGATGTCTTCACATTTATTCTAAAGTAAAGCATTAAGCTAAACACAAGGAGAACCTTCTATGAATAGTGTCTAAACTTTTGACTAGTACTATAGTTTTGAACAACATGCAGAGGTGTCTTTAAAATAAGACTCCACCTCTAGTGACGTTAACATGTGGGGCATTTTGAAAAAGTTTTATTAAGTGAAAATTCTCTCTACCAAAGAAGTCAGGAATTAAATGACATTTATATTGCATATTAACAAAGCAAGGAATGTGTTTTTCCATGGTACGGGCCATTTGATGATGGAAATTGAGCTGAAATTAAATAGAAAGTCTGCAGTAGCTTTCATTTTCATGGTGATTTCACTTTTGCTGATTGGCTGATAATGAGAGGGTGGGCGCCAGTGTAAACATAAAGAAACAGAATCTGAAGGAATTGTCAGCATTAGAATGGAAGAGCCTGTGTGTGTGTGGTACTGTCTGCTAGCACTGATCAGAGCGAGACATGATGCGAAAATGAGAACGTGTCATGTGGCATTGCTGTCATGTTGCGAGGCCAAGGCTGAGAACAGGACAGCCTGGCAGACAGCTTTCCTCTGTCTATTAGACCTGTGTGCCTGAGTATGTGTGCGGAGAGGAACACGTCAGTAAAGACCTTCACTTGTTTTTGTCACCCCAGTGCAACAGCTTGGTGTATGTCTTTGAATAATCAGCAGGTTTTATTATGGTGTGTGTGGGGAGGAGGAGTATTCTGGCTCTTACCCGAGATTGTGAGGACAAGTAGTTCTATAGAACTTTACAGAGAGGAGGAGAAATGTTCTGTCCCACTCACTATCCCATCTATATATCATTATAGACCAGTAATCAAAGTACCTGTGTATCATAGTCAACCAGCAAATGTTTAATGAACACTGATATATACAGACTGGGCCGTGATATACACCCACCAGCCTCCTCAGTAGATACACCTCCTTGTATCTACTCTGTAGTCAGTAGGCCAGTCTCAGTGAGACATTTAGCAGCACTGCTGTGTCTGATCAACTCATCAGCACAACACACTCTAACACACCACCATCATGCCAATGTCACCGCAGTGCTGAGAACGTTGGGGTCCTTACCAATGAAGACCACTGAAGAGGGTGATAGGGTATTAACATAGCATTCAGATGGACTAGAGTGTGTAATAGACACATACAGCTCTGTAAATAAACAAGAGACCACTCCAGTTCCTTCTTAAAGCAGCATCTCCACATGTACAGCAGGTTCTTAGTGAGGAACAGGGACAGAACAAGGAAGAACATGGTCAAGCAGCAAACACAGGACAACACACAGGACACAAGTAAAATTGTAATTGTTCCATATATATTTGTGTGTGTGTGTGTGTGTGTGTGTGTGTGTGTGTGTATGTTTGTGTGGCAGGTATATTTGTGAGTTTGTATCCAGAAGCCTGTAGGGAGAATCAGTGTATTGTGAGAGAAAGGTCATATTTATCTCTCTGCTTAATTAATTACTTCGAGCACCTCTCTCTCTCTCTCTCTCTCTCTCTCTCTCTCTCTCTCTCTCTCTCTCTCTCTCACTCTCTCTCTCTCGCTTTATTCTCTCTCTTTCTCTCTCTCTTTTTCTGTCTCTCTCTCTGTCTCTTTTTGTCAGATAACTGAACCGCTTATTTGTTGTTGCTGCATCTCCTATATGAACTCTTCAAATTCAATCTCTCTCCCTCTCTCTCTCTCTCTCTCTCTCTCTCTCTCTCTCTCTCTCTCTCTCTCTCTCTCTCTCTCTGATCCATATGCTTATTGACTCTCTGCAGTGTTTGAATGACAGTGTTGCACTGTGTTTCATCATTCAGTAGTCTTCATTTGAACTCTCTCTCTCTCTTTCTCTCTTTTTAATGCTGACCTGAGGCCCGTCTGCCTCTCTAAATCTCAGGTGTGAAACTGCTTTAGCTTGGCTAATGGAGGGATCCAGCCCAATCTTCTGCAAGAGACACACACCACACACTGCTGCCTAATGAACCTGCCTAAATTCCTTACCAAAGGACGGTTAAAGAGTGTATCTCATAAAAGCCCCTCTGCGTTCATAAAAGCCCGCTCTCTCTCTCTCTCTCTCTCTCTCTCTCTCTTTCTCTCTCTCTCTCTCTCTCTCTCTCTCTCTCTCTCTCTCTCTCTCTCTCTCTCTCTTTCTCTCTCTCTCTCTCTCTCTCTCTCTCTCTAACACACACTTGAGAATGTTTTTGGGGTTTTCCTACTAACTCATACTGTGGCTGATTAGCAGTATATCTGTGATATAAATAAGTGACTAGTTAATTGATTCACTACAAACTACATTGTTCACTATACAGTGTATTACCTAAAGAATGACCATAGAGCTGCCAAAGTCCCCACAATGTTCACAATGTTATGTTTTCATATTATCATGGGAATATGTGTTCCTCACACATGCTCTTGCTAAGTTTAGAACTAAGTGGTCAGGATTAGGAGCAGCCCATCATACCCGTCTTGGCTGCAATTTACATGCTCAGTTACTAAGGGCTGAACAAGAAAGCAGTTTTGTGCCAGCTTGTTTGAAACCTGCAGCCACACCAGCAATTTTATGGGTAAGATTTGACAACTCCCAAGAGCCTTTACCTATGTGCTTACAGCACAAGCACATGGAGAACGACTGTTTACTGTTTGTACGCAAAATTGAGCATTTCTAAATCGTCTCCATCATTGTTTACCTTGCCTGTTGCTGACTGTCAGGTTTTGGCTTGTGTGAACGCTGCACTTGACAGCACTTTTTATATTTATATGATTTTTTAGTAGTCTCACTTTGATGTAAACATAGGAAAGGCAAACACCACAGAACCCCTCTGTGAAGGAGTATTCCGAGCTTGTGTAAGCATTACGTATCTGGCTTTGCTTTGTAACTGTGCGTGCTGCTGAACAGCGCACTTCCTGCTGAAGGGAACTATATCGGGACTACTCAGTGTCAAGAACGCAGCAGCTCCTCTATGCTGGAGCTTTCTTTACAAATAGGATCAGCATTGGCTATTTTCACTGGGGATAGATCAAATCCACTGATTAACAGAACTTACAAAAACACAGTTATAAAAAACATATGTAGAAAAACTAAGGTTCTTTTGGAAGCTAGCAAGCAACAAGCTATCATGGCTCCCAGCTTCTACTGAGAGATAAGGACCATAATGCTTAACTGCAGCCCTTCCACTCCTCAGCCATGTTTATTTTGACCTGTAGAACCATTTCTGACCATCATTTTATTAAGCTAGAGTGGTACAAGAAAAACATTTAGAAACCAATAGAAGAATTTTGAAATCAGTTCAGAAAGGCTCAGTCTTTCTCTTCAGGACCTGAGCTGCTGCTTTCTCAACTCTTTGCAGCTATGGGCAGAGCTCTCGGGTAGGCCAGATAGGCGAGCATTAAGGCCATTGCACATCGAACAAGACATGCTGTGGTGCTGTGAGGCATGGTGTCATGTAGCTGAGTGCTGCTATAGAATGCTGGTGAGGAGAGCCAGTCAAGCTGGGCTTAAACTCAGTTTTACACACTGCTTTTATAAGTTAAATGAAATACAATACAGCACAGTTTGGCGTTCCGAGATGAAGATTGCGGACATCCTATTATGTCCTTCCTCTGTACTTGATTTCCTATAACAAGAACCTCTGCTTTCGTCTTCTGCGTATAGCTGTAAACTGATTACCATCCATGTGCTAATTTCACATATACAGTCAAACACAGAGCTGATGGCCTTGTAACTGTTAGGAGCCATGCACAAGTACAGCTGGGTATGATCTGCATACTGGTGGTAACCAGTGTTGTACTCCCTAGTAATACCAGAAATAGAGGTTAAAAAGCACAGGGGCCAAAATCGATCACTGTGGGGCTGTACTGTTACTGCATGACATTTAGAAGCACAATTGTCCAATGCAACAAAGTGGTGTCGACCACTTAGCTATGTCCTGAACCAATTTCAGACATTTTAACTCTTTTCATTTGGTCTATTGTCTTTTCTCGGTAAAGCCTATGGAGGACCACTCATTCGATTAGACCCATAGTGCTCAGATGCTATTCCATAAAGGAAAGGATGGACGGACAAAAAACGCTCAAAATTGCTATCAGCTAAAAACAGCTATCTGCAGTTTCTGGGGTCTAACACGCACAATTGTTTGTGAATGCTGTGTCCCTTTGATCTCTTCATGTTTGTTGTCAAGTAAAATGTTATAGTTTGACTGGCTATATCCTGCTTTTTGAAAAATAAAAAACTCCAAAACTGTAGAAAAAATGAAAGGATGGTCACGTTTGCGCTATACATAACTGCGTGTTGAATTCCATTCGTTTTGGCCCAATGAAGTGAAACATGCTTGGCTAGTTGGTGCCAAGATGTGCTTCTTTGTTTTCGTTGGAATAGTACATTCACATCTCTCTAAGCTGCACTAAACCTAAAAGGCAGGGCAGTAGGCAGGCCATGACAGCACCAGTGCTTATGTGGCTGATAGAATAGATCTTGATGTTGAAGATGATTTATGTCTTTTAATAATAGCCAAACCTCTTCATTTATTGTGCTATCACCTTGTCAATATGCCTGGACTCTGAGAGTTTGCTGTCTAAATCTTTCAAAGATGCTTATTTTCTTTCAGTTGTTCAATCTCAATATTGCAAAGGCACAGCTCCACAACTTCTTCCGCTTTCATTGTGTACTGTGATTATTAACCAAATCCAGCATTGTCCGTAGAGGTTAAGGAAGGTAAGATGCAGTGGCAGAATCATCAGTATAAATGTTCAAAGCTTTATCTATGGATAATTGTGATTGATATTTGACAGTATTTGACAGACTTGTTTTCATATACTTGAAATACTTGAGATTCTTGATGATTGGGTTTAGCAAAGGTGACTCATTCAAAAAGGAAATAGAAATGGCCCCACACAGTACCCCTGCAGTACACCACATCTTACATCTTAGAAACACTCTAATTAAAAAGCACTCTTACATGTATCTTGAACCTATGCTTCACCAGATGTTTAAGAATCATGATAGTGTTGTTTTTATAAGTAACATAATCTACATTATCAAAATCAGCAATAAAATTGAGCAGTACAGTTCAGATCATAGTCCCTTAAATGATCAGTCATTTAAAATAGTTATGCACTTGGTATGTATTAATCTATTTGTATGCTGAGCAGGGAGTAGTTTGTCATTGATAAACTTATCAAACATCAGCAGCAACGCTTCTGAAAAGCAGCTTAACCCAGGCAATGATACTGTGACATTGCTTGGCATGTAAGTTGCTATTGCCATTACTGTGCAAAAAAAGCTGTGCATATTAGCATCACCTGTGTAGTTAACAGTTTTGATAACAGAATTTTCCCTATATGTTTCCTTCATGTTTAATTACTTGACTAAATGGGAAATAGCAGTTCTAATTTCTCAAAGCTAAATCTGTGTTTGAGCATCATTAATAAGAAGGTATTGTTGGCATTGTGCCTTACAGTGAATGTCCTATCAAAAACTAATTCCAGTAATTTGCAAAACCAAAATGTCTCATTATTTCATGAAAGAATGTGTGGAATGATGATCCCTTCTCTTATTGTCACTCAGTGTTCTCCAAAGCTGGTGTTGTATTGTTAATACTGTTTTGATAATGGAATTTCCTGGCAGTAAAGCCATGTTTTCCATTTTCCTTTTCAGCTAAATTAGAATTTAAACAAAGCTGTATTTTAATTGTTTCATATTAGCTCAAAATTGACATTAGACATGTCTAGCAACAGAGCAGTACCAGGAGGTCTCTTGTCAAGGACAACAGACCTGCATATCTTGGTTGCATCCATTGCAGCCTAGTTGAGAGATGACAAAGCGCAGCACTTCCAAGTTCATGGTCCAGGAATGAATGAGCAATATAAATGAAAAAAAAAAAAAAAATTTTAAACACATTTATGCCCAACAACTATGCCTATTAAAGTATAATAGCCATTGTATAATAGAACTACTGTCTTTTTTCTGGATTCAGTCTCATTCTGAAGATTGAAAGGATACATAGATCAATAGTTCTTGATTAGGAGAAAGGTTATTAATTCCTCATATCATTCTGTTTGATTCTGTGTAGTTTTAAATAGACACTTGGTTTGTTGTATTGAATTTCATGTAGGCAATGTGACCTCTTGTCATGCTTTTCCTTTCTGGCAGACTGCTTCTGGGTCTTCCTCTTTACTAAATGCTGGCTCTATTTAATTGCTGTGCTGCTTTTGCACTGCCAATTTATCTCTATGTCACAGAAATTTCCCCACTCTGGGTTTGCTACCTGAAGCTTTGTTAAAGTCGAGGTTTTCACTGACTACCAGGGTTGGGTAGTAACAGGAGACACATGGTGTGATGTAATTGGAATATAAAAAACAATAACTGTGCTTTTACAGTTATCGGGACAGGATCCAGCTCCCAGGTCTTCTGTTCAGCCAAGCTATATGAAATGTATTTTAGGTTTGCAGAACTCAGATTTGCACCATTTGAATATGGAAATCAAGCATGATATGAACAAACTGATATGGAAGTACTGGATATAAATCAAACACTTGCTAGATTTTGATAGTGGACATAGATTGAACATAGACTTGAATGACTGCTTCCTTTAATAATTTATGAGTGCAGTGTGCAAAAGGTCAGTATGAGTAAGTGATTGTTATTTGTAACTAACTTTATTTAGTGTTAATGTGAAGTAAAGGCATTCAAATAATGGGGGACATGCTATGATATCTATGGGCCGATGTAAGTATGATAAGCTAAGGAACAGTCTACAAATTACCATATTGTGTGGATTTGTCATCTTTTAGAGATTAATTATTTTCAAAATTGGTCTGCTTAGGTTTTGCTAAATGTGAATTAGTCATTCTTTGCACAAGGCTGACTGCTCTTTCCAGTTTCAATCCACTGTTAATCCCATTGTTAAGACCGATTCAGTAGACATATGAGATTGAATGGACTTACTGTATGAAAGTTGTACAGTCACACCCCGTAGGTGTTTGTAAGAGATTTTTTTGGCTGGTTCAAAATGTATACATATGCACAACCAAGTGCATATGTAGTTCCATTTCCATATATCATCTGACACGTGTATGTTGTTTAGCGCAATGCCACAGATGCTTAAGAGAATCTACCAAGAATTTTTATTTTGAATAAGCAAAAGCATGAAATTTCTGATTTATTTATCTCTCTTTCTAAATGATGGAATAATAGTCTCAATTATTTAAAGCGCGGGCTAAATTGTGTCTGGCTATAGATAAAGCTTTAAGACTTAAGTTTTACTCTAAGGCTCTAAAAGTTCTTTAATTTGACCAAAAGTCTTGTAGTTGTGCCCTATTAGAGAACTTTAGATGTAGAATCTAATTAACTTATGAGGAACAACTTGGGGAATGTACAAGCAGTTTGGAGGCTACTGTTTGTGACAGGGTGCTGAATCACTTGAAAGAGCTGCACACTAAGGGGTCTACGCAAAAACACATTGCTTTAAAAACACTCACATATACATATACCCATGCATACATATACACACCATTACCTCTCTATGCCAGGGGAACTCTGAGCTCCCCATTATCACAACACGGGGCTGTCCAAAAGTAACTTTGAGCTGGAACTGGTTTCCCTACTTCAAACACCTGATTCTCCTCAGCAGCTAAGTGCCGCACTCTTCATGAGTTGAAGCAGGTGTTTTAGAGATGGGAAAACACTCATCCATGCAGTGCAATAGCCGTGTGCCGTTTAGGCATTCTAATTATGAGGCAAAACCACAGAGCTGGAGATCATTGTGGTTTTCTCTCGCTAATGTACAACAGCAGCGTGTCCTTCTCGGCGAGTTATGAGCCAAGATGTTATTACCTTCCTGTGCTCTTACAAAAATGTGCCAAATAGGGTTCTTTAAAGTGATGCCCAAAGTGCTCATCATACTTCCAGCAAAAAGAAGATTGTGAGGGTTATGCAAAAAGCCAAAGCACATCCACAAGCTTACAAGCTTGCATACTTTATGCTGTTTCACTTCGCCTGTCTTGTATGCAGGTGATGCTTTGACAACTTATGATAAGTTCAAAGGAAAATGCTTTTTAATGGTTCTAGCTATGGCAGGGTACAAGTCAGGATTTAACTGCTGCACTATTTAAGATGAAACATGAAAAATAAAACAAGATTCTGGCATATGAGGTCACCTGGACAAAAAAATGAGTCACTGGTGACTGAAACGTACCTAAGTGTGTAATACCTCCACAAGCACAAATTACAGCTGTGATTTTATTTGGCATGGACTAAACAAGTTTCTGGTGGCAGGCCACATCAATGTTCAGCCACTCAAAGAATTATGCAGTTGGGCCAGATTTGGTGGATACAATCCCTGGTACAATTCTGAGGAGAGTTTCCTCTAGACTGGGATTTTTGCCACTACTGGTAGACCCCTATGATCGTACACCCCAATACTCCCATAGACTTATTTACTCTTTTGATCTTAGGAAGCCAGCTTCAGCCTTCTCCTCTCATGAACCTAAACATGTGTTCCTACATGTTTTGGTGCTTACTACTAGTTGGTCCCACCAAATGAAGCACTTAACAGCTTACCTTTACAAACTGTTCATTATTTATATAAGAGAAATGTGCTTTGACAGGTAATATTAGCGTCTTAGTTGAATTGCCTAGTATAGTATTTGCAAAACACAGCTCCTCAGTTCTCCATTTGTGCTTTATGCTATGATTCGTCTGTACCCTTCAATTACAGGTTTGTCATGGGGTGTTTGCGTGCCATGGAATCTGCCTCGCTTCCATGTGCCTGACCTAGCAAGTGAAGCCTCTGTGCAATGTCTGTGGTTGTTCATTTTCTCCGCAATTACCACCTACTGTTTGCAGAGGCCAAGCAAAAGCCATCTCTGCAAAAGGTATGGCGAGGCTTTCAGAAGAACCACATATGAATCTGTATTGAACGTTTTATGTGACCTATGCATGAGCTGCACATGAGTAGTTGTTCCAAACCCAGCCTGAAACTGTGATTTGTCAGGCACTATTGGGCTGCTGTCAGGGAGCAGACCTCTAGCTTTAATTAGCAACATAGTCCAGCTCGGCAGCCGCAATGTTCCTCCAAATAAAAACAAATCTGCTGTGTAAAAACATACAATCACTCATTAGATAACCAACTTGACCCAAGTCTAATGATATGCGTGAACTGTCAGGGCAACCCCCTATAAGCTAAAACCTTATTTCTGATAGTAGACACCTAGTTTTACGTAGCCACATAGTCCAGCATGGTAGTCCAGGCTTTTTAACTGCTAACTGCACACATTATGTGGCAAGTAAAAACTAAAATCTCACATCATGTTGGATATCAGTTTTTGTCCAACCTCACAGCAGCTGCTTTACAAAACAATCAGTTTAGATCAACTGAGTGGATTTAGTTGCATAAAATTTAGAAGCATCAATTGAGAGATTAACTCTATAGGAAACCAAAAGTAATTGCCAGTGCTGGTCCTGGGGTATCACAGCCTTGCATATATTGTATTATGCTCTACCACTTTCAGTTCACCTAAGTTCAGTGAACTAATTAGGAAGTGCTTGTTAATTAGATCATTAGGAAGCAGGAGAAACTCTAAAATATGCAGTGCAATGGAACGCCAGAAAAAGGACCAGTTGTAGCATGTAGCCGCCTTAATTTTATGATTGTTGGTGGGCGTATGAAGGAGGCATTTGTGTGGAGGTGTTTGTATGATGGGCAGTCCAATAATCAGGTTGTTTTGTGCACATGCATATATAAATATGAAGGTTGATTTCCATCTGTAGTGTGCCTAGAACAGGCAGAAAGCAAAATACACACAGCCTGGCCTGGCGATTACAATGTCTAGAATGAAGTGGGGTTGCTGGCGCTAAGGGAAGAGAACAGTTAAACTCTCCCAGAATCAATTTTTGTGAAATATTCATTTTCAGAAAGGCGCACAAAAATGTGAAAGATGAATGGTAGCCCAGACTTTCATCTCCTCGGTAATCCAAAAGAATTAATCTGAAAACAACCTTCATTCCATATGAATCTGTATGCACCTCACACCCGCTCTGAGTTGCAGGAGGTCTTCAGCCCTGTGCGGACAATTTCAAGCTAAATTTGAAGCTGTAATTGATTTAAAATAATAATAAAAAAACTATTGGACAGCCCAGCAATTACAATATCATATGCTTTTGCATATTCATGTTAATTTACCTGTATATACAAATTGCTTTTCTCTCCCAGGATTAGTTCTGGGTCTCTAGTAGGCAAATGAAAGCAGATTATAAAAAGGGGGAGACTCTCTCTGGCAGTGTTTTGTTGTGTTTTACATCTATCTTAATAGCTGTTTCAAAAAGAGCTGTGTTACAGAAGAGGCTGACAAAGCGAACCACTCCTGGGTGTTAAGCACAAGAGCAAAAAGCCATGCTAACTTTCTCGTTTGCCTTTAATTGCTTGTCTTTCATTATTCTGCTCAACACTCAATTTGCATGTCATTATAATATCTGATGAATATACTGGCTGAGATGAGGGTCATTGCTTGGCATTCATGCCATAGCAGGCTGTGGGCTGGCGTTCGGTGGAAGAAAAGCCTCCTGCACAGCTCCTCACTCCCGTTGTGGCCTGCCGTCACATTTCGATTCACCGGCCTGCTTTGATTGACAGCTGACAGGAGCTCTACTGGCTGTTCACCTGGCAAGCACAGCCTGCTCAAGAAGACAAGAGAGAGATAAAGGAGTTCTGGAGCTCTGCAGTACTCAAAGTTACTTAAGTTAACTGCACTCTTAAAAACAAAGGTGCCAGAAGAGTTCTTAGGAGGGTGTCATTGATGAACCGCCTTCAATACCCTAAAGAGCTTCACTTAAATACTTATAGCTTCCCACTGAAGCTCTGTCTGCCGGATCTGTAGCATACAGAGAGTTATAATTGACAATAATTTAGATGCTTTTCCCTACATTCAGAAAACAAACAAGCAAAGCACCTTGCCTATTGACTTCTAATTTGTAAGTGTGTTCTGAGTCAATGGGCTTTCTCATTAGGTGGCACAATGCTGGAGTGTTCTCTTAAAGGGACACTCTGGCCTAAAGGAAGCATTTAACCATAAATACATATATGGAAACATCCCTACATGCCCTTTACAGTGATTCTGCAGTAGTCAGAGTTATTCTGGATTTGAACTATCCTGTACAGTTATTCATGTATGTACATTATTCATCATTTTTGAAGGCAGATATCTAGTGTTACTGCCAGTAAGACATATTTTTTACTACCACTGTATCTGTTCCCAGACAGCAAGAGGACAGTAAGCCAGTTTTGGCCCCCTGATGATGAAACTGGAGGCCCACTGACTTTTTCACTTTTACACATTTAGATAGGAAAGTTCTCTTTAGCTAAGGCACCATTTTATTTAGAGACATTAGTTCAATATAGAACCATTCAGTGCATAAATGCTGTGTGCATGCTGAAATGCTTCTTCAGATTGATGGAAAATGTGTTAATATTGATTCTGTACAGACTTCTAAAGTTACGGAAGGCAGCTCTTTAAAAGTCATTTAAATGTTGTATCTGAATTAGAGATCTATAGTCATGGCTCTGGCTTCACACTGTAGTGCTAGGAGTGGCTTGAAAGAGCAAACCGAAAAAATGCAGTAAAGGCATTACAAAAATTGCTATCATTAATAATTCATGCACAGTTCATGCATTATTAATATGTCATTAACACATTATTAGCACGTTATTAATGCATTATTAACAAGAGAGAACGTTTAAGAAAACGGTTAGTGAATGAGTGTGTCTCAAGACAGACTGCAGAGAGGGGATGGATGAACTGATGGAAAGATATGAAGTGTGGAAGGATGAATAGGTATGGATAAATAATTTACCTGGATGATCCAGAGATATGGTGTAGAGAGAGTGATCTGGAAGCGAAGAGACAATCTATTTTTTCCACAGCTACCAAAATGATGACAAATAAGAGTAGTCAAGATTGATTTTTTTCATGAATCTCTCTACCCGTTGTCCTCCTCATCCGTCCTTCTTTTTTTTCCATTCCATTTTAAGTCCAGCACCTCTTCAGATGCCCCCCCCACTGGGCCTTCATTGTCACCGGGTGAAAATAACAGGGGGAGGAAAATACGCCAACCTAAGTTCGACCCAATCGAGTTGTTCCACCTCACAAAGGCTCTGCAGGCTGCTAGTGAGCTTTGAGCTGAGCAATAAAGATCAGAAAAGTTGAGAGGTGTGAGGAGAGCAGTAAAAATGGCCTTGACTCCACGTAGGAGGATCCAAAGCCGTTAACTCTCAACCTGGCCTTGCAAAGACAACTTGTGATAGAAAGTTTCCATTGAATCGTCTGCTCCTTCTGGCAGTTTGAGTTCGTTTGGAGACAAAAAGAAGACACAAAAAGAAAGACAGGAGGAAGGTGAAAGGGAAGTAAAGTATTTCACTCTGGTTCGGTACCGTTCTGATGAATGGAAACCTATGCTGAAGCTCAGCCCAAGGTTAGCGGTGTGACTGCATTATTAGCCTAGCATTAACTGAACTTTGTTTGTATTTGAAAGCAAAGCCTCACATGCCTGGCTGTATAGCTTTCAGGGCCACATTCACTAAGCGATGGCTAGATTAGAGAAGATCACGGGTGTGTTATTTTTGCACAGTTGGAACAGTTTTTACATCAGAAACTCACAAACACAACACAATGTTTCTATGTGGTCTTTGTTCTGGATGTACAGCTCTACATAAGGTAGAGCACCATTAGCTCATTGGTAAAGTATTATTACATTATGTTATAATAAGATTAACAGTCATTCAGTCCAATTTTGGCTAGAGCTAATGTACTGGAGTGCTCAGTGTTCAAAAGCACATTTTCTTTTTTCAGTGTCAGTACATTGTTGTATTGTTGCCACAGTTAATTTACTGAACCCAATGACTCTGAAACAACCTACTGAATGAGCTGACATTACTTACTGTATTGGAAACAAACCAGTTGCCTTTAGAGCTAGCTCGTTCCTGTACACGTTCATGTTTACAGCAGCAGTTGAGGTTCAGTGAGAACACAGTGGGGACCAGTTAGGTTGGCAGTCAGTTAAGAAAAATCTTCGGTCCGAATATGATAACTTACCATACAGTCCACAAACAGTCATATGACCATCCACAGCATAAACCCCTACAAGCTGTTTAACACGTTTAGTGGTATTAAACAAAGGCTTACATACTTTAACATGCTTTCTCATCTTGGACATTTCAAAAATCTCATAGACTTCAGATATGGCTCTTAAGAGGAACCTTTATGTATGTCTGCCAGAGTAGTCATAATTACAACTGCCAACTTTAGTAACCTCCAACTCCATGCCGAGACGTCTGGTATGTTGCATTAGGGAACATGGCGGCCAGACAGCACACTGACAGACACTACTTCTGTATGTGTAGCTCAATGAATATTACCTATATCAGTCTAAAGTTATCATCATATATTGTTCCTGGTGACCTTTATCTTCCTTCTTAATAGCATTCCAATCTAACACTTCCTTCTGGGTGCAACTATTCTTTCGATGATGAGTGTTTTTGACTAAGTGCTGAGAATTGAAATGACTGAGGGCTGCCAACGTCTAATGAATTACCTTTAACCACAAGTCCTGAGCCACCATCCATGCGGAAATGTATTTATGGGATCAGTGGATTGATAGATGAATGAGTTCTGTGAGTATCAGAACAGTAGCATGACCTTGACCTACACATCGTCGGGTCAGAAGGCAGCAAACATGGCAAACTTGTAATTGGCACTTCTGTTAATTTAGGAGTCATAAATAAATGTGTTTCATTGTTAGTTGTTAAATATTTATGGCCCTGAGCTCGATATAAATCACTCGCTCGGTCGCTCTTTCTTCTCTCTCACCTGGCTTTTGCCATTATTACAGCAATTACCCAAGCAATAAATCAGAAAGAGAGTGAGAGAAAGAGAGAGTGAATGAAAGATGGATAGCGCACAGCTTTCTGTCACAATCATTGATGCACAAATGACAGACATTTGTTTTTTTTCTTTTCTGTCTATTTCTCTCGCTACCCTTCTTCATTCTTTTTTTGGCTGATGAATATCAGTATATGTCATTGATTTTGGTTCCAGGGTAGGTCCACCAGTAATTGCCCTGCGTTATGTCACTGCACCACTGATAGAGGAAAATAAAAAGCATGTATTTATAGAAGAGGGATCCCACATGACTCATTCATTTGATGACTGCCCTCCTGTAGGCTAGCTGTAATGTAGTCTCATCTCCATGGGGGTCTACTGTCCTGCTCCCAGCTTTAACACTGTTCAATTATTTATGTCATTCTCTCTGTTCATATAGAAGAGCAATATCCTGAAGAATATTCTCAGCAAAATTGTGTATTATTTGAATGGAAATCAGCTGGCAGGAAAGATAAACGCCCATTTTTATTTCCTCTTGTTCAGAGTGGCTTAGTCAACATAGCCATAGAGATGAGAACCACAGTTTTGGGCCAGATTCCCAGATCTTGATTAACCCGACTCTCATAAAGAGGACTACCTCTCATTAAAAAAAAAAAAACATATCTGATGATTCAATGGTGCGGATGTAAGAAAAGTCATCCAGGGTGGTTTGGTGTGAAATTATTTACCTACTAAAATAGCATGAGCCAAGTTCTAAAATTAAGTGGCAGCTGGTGGTTTGGCAGAATGAGTCATACATAATTACGTCACTACATTTTAGTACAGGTGTAGCAGTGGCATTCAAATGCAGGGTGAGGGCCCTCACCTGCCTCACAGTATACACATCATAAAATTATTATCATTATTCTGATCTGCCAAAATCTGTATACTGAAAAACACATTAAGTTTTGAATAGCTGAATAAGTGTGATACATAGAGCTGACATACCATGAACTACAAACACGGTTACGTGAAAAATCTACCATTCCAGCCTGTCAACACTTTTCATAGCCTCCCCATGACACTCAACCATCCTTGCTGATGTTCTGTTGGTTCATGTTGGCTTCCTATTCACATGTTCCATTCCCCTGTAAATCCTACAGCTTGTACAGTTCCAGAGTGCAACTGCACCCCCTTCAGCTTTAACTCCCACATTTTAATACAAGATCCTGGACTTCAACTCAAACTTCAATTCAAAATTTCAATTTGACCTTTATTAGCCTGTACTGGGTGCTAATTAATGCACCTTAATATACTTTGTGTTGTCAAGATCGAAAGCAAGAAGCTAGTACAGGTAACAGGCTACTAGCAGGCTCCACGTACCACACATAACTTACTAAACCATCTCATGACTGAGCCTGGTCATCAAACTACTCACATTATTTAGACTTACATTAAGGACTTACTTAGAGTTACATGGAGGATCATTTTATTTTCCTGTCTGCTCCTGTGTCAATGTTGCTTCTGGGGGAATGAACCCAGCATGAACATCAGAGTGGAGCTCACAAAAAAAATGGACAAACAGCTTGTTTCATTGTAGGGCCAAATCATAGAGTTAGAATTGTGCATTTAAAAACAGATCTGGGCATTTTTTGCCTAAAGTGGTTATTAGGTTATATATTAAGTGAATTTATTCCCAAAGTGGACATTGGCTCCACATTACTGAAATATCATCAACATAATTATGATGTGTAAGTTAAATAATTCAGGTTCATTTTCATATTCTAAATGCGCTAGGCAGCTCCAATTTATTTATTAAAACATTTTGATATTTGATGTTGGCATGTGGTAAATAGGGGTATAATATATATATATATAATAAATTGTCTTTGAGTGTAAGTTTGCCTTACAGTGCACTATGTGTACATCTTTACCATGAATATGTAAAAATGTGTTTTATTATTTTATTTTTTTATTTTTAATCTCAACTGTAATAAAACATGTCTCAGGTAAGAGACAATATATTCACAACAGTTTTATGCAATAGCTTAGCTTTTAGAGACATTAATACTGTACATGTCAGGTTTATATTACTATCAGCATCAACAATTCTGAACCCTTTTTCTCTCCTGATGAACGTTGCAATGGAGTGTTTTCAGTTTTCACTGTTGGAAAAGCATAAAAACCCTTTCTGAGGTTCTGCTATAACTTCTTCTCGTTCTACAGTGCAATTTAGTCCTAGAATAGGAACCTGGCCCTGAAGATTTACAAGCCTTATTCAATTCTAAAGTTCTCCAAACACTAACTAGAAAAAGCGCTGCCTCAAATGTAACAATGCGACCACACTAGTGATGTGTGGAGCTGGTAGCATCAACTTGGAAAATTGGTAAATGCAAATTTTGTTCTGTTTGCATGACACGCCCTGTGATTTCAAGTGGCAACACCTAGATACGATCTAATCAGTCAGATCATAAAGACTACAGTGTTTAGCTACAGGGAGCAACAGCAAGACACGTGTCTATAGCAGTGCTTATATATGTTGCAAGAAAATGACTAGGTTCTGTCATTTTTGCTGTCAATCTGTACTTGCTGGTTTGAAGTGACCTTGCCCGAGTGGCATGCTATCATTCTGAGGAGCGTCCAAGAGTGGTGTGTTTCTATAAGGGCATAAACACAAGCACACTTTGAGGAATAGGCCCTTTTCTAATTGGGACGCTAAGGACATGCCATGTGGTGTTCCATCTGCTCTTCACTAGGTCACTTGAAGGTTGCTACAGTGGGGAAAATAAGTATTTAGTCAGTCACCAATTGTGCAAGTTGTCCCACTTAAAAAGATGAGAGAGGCCTGTAATTGACATCATAGGTAGACCTCAACTATGAGAGACAAAATGTGGAAAAAAATTGAGAAAGTCATTTTGTCTGATTTTTAAAGAATTTATTTGCAAATAATGGTGGAAAATAAGTATTTGGTCAATAACAAAAATTCATCTCAATACTTTGTTGTATATCCTTTGTTGGCAATGACAGAGGTCAAACGTTTTGTCTTAAGTCTTCACAAGGTTGGCACACACTGTTTGCTGGTATGTTGGCCCATTCTCTCCATGCAGATCTCCTCTAGAGCAGTGATGTTATGGGGCTGTCGCGGGCAACACGGACTTTCAACTCCCTCCAAAGGTTTTCGATGGGGTTGAGATCGGGAGACTGGCTAGGCCACTCCAGGACTTTGAATGTTTCTTACGAAAGCCACTCCTTTGTTGCTGGCAGTGTGCTTGGGATCATTGTCATGCTAAAGACCCAGCCACGTTTCATTTCAGCCCTTGCTGATGAAGGCACCCAAAATCTCACAATACATGGCCCCATTCATTCTTTCATGCACGGACCAGTCGTCCTGGTCCCTTTGCAGAGAAACAGCCCCAAAGCATGATGTTCCACCCCCATGCTTCACAGTTGGTATGGTGTTCTTTGATGCAACTCCGCATTCACTTTCCTCCAAACACGACGAGTTGTGTTTTTTACCAAATAGTTCTACTTTGGTTTTCATCTGACCATATGACATTCTCCCAATATCTGGAACATCCAAATGCTCTCTAGCAAACTTCAGACGTGCCTGGATATTGGCTTAAGCAGGGGAACACGTCTGGCACTGCAAGATCTGAGTCCCTGGCGTCGTGTGTGTTGCTGATGGTAGCCTTTGTAACGTTGGTCCCAGCTTCCTGCAGGTCATTCACTAGATCCCCCCTTGTGGTTCTGGGATTTTTCCTTACCGTTTCTTGTGATCATTTTGACCCCACGGGCTGAGATCTTGCGTGGAGCCCCAGATCGAGGGAGATTAGTAGTGGTCTTGTACATTTTTCTGATTATTGCTCCCACAGTAGATTTCTTCACATCAAGCTGCTTGCCTATTGCAGATTCAGTCTTCCCAGCCTGGTGCAGGTCTACAATTCGGTTTCTGGTGTCCTCCGACAGCTCTTTCGTCTTCACCATAGTGGAGTTTGGAGTGTGAGTGTTCAGGTGTCTTTTAAACGACTTCAAACAGGGCCATTAATACAGGTAATGAGTGGGGGAAGCAGCCTCTTTAAAAAAGAAGTTTACAGGTCTGTGACAGCCAGAAATCTTACTTGTTTGTTATTGACCAAATACTTATTTTCCACCAATTTGCAAATAAATTCTTTAAAAATCAGACAAAAATCACTTTCCAATTTTTTGTTCCACATTTTGTCTCTCATAGTTGAGGTCTACCTATGATGTCAATTACAGGCCTCTCTCATCTTTTTAAGTGGGACAACTTGCACAATTGGTGACTGACTAAATACTTATTTTCCCCACTGTATAATGAAAGATCAATGCAAGGACAAGAACACTTAGATAGTCCCGTTACACGGCAGCTGTACAAGGACAGTCCAGCACCTGCATTGATCTGTTGCATATTTAAAGATGTAGAATGGATAGTGCCCGTTCTAATGCGGGATTGTCCGAGCCATCTTCAAAGCCATTAGAAAATGCACCATATACACATGCATATGTATATCTCTGATCTTTATGTTGCATAAACATCTTACTGCAAATGATTAGGGTGGTGTGATCTGCCCAGTAAAATATAATATTGGACATTGGTGAACTTTACCATATTGTATATTCCTGTATTACTGTTTCAGCATCTAGAATAGTTTTCTCATGAGCGGATGAATGACGCTTTGTCCTCTGAAATGCCCCTATCATGACAGATAAAGACCTAGGCTGCCCCTCCCTGCTCATTTTTTTTCTCCCATGCCCCTGTGATTGATGCAAGATAAATCAGGCCAGTCCACTTCCCCCGGTGCTACGGAGCAGTGGTTCATCTCCAGCAATCAATCTTTAAGCAGACGCCCACGGACAAGCTCATCTGATATCATCTACCCGAGAGTGCTAGAATGATCGGTGAATGTTTGTCAGTTGTGGACAAATCATTGCACCGCCACTGGTCACAGTGGACACTTGGTATCCACTTCAGGAAAAGAATTCTTTGGGGCACACAGAGACATGTTGACTCATGGAAGACCAAGCGGCCACAAACCAATTGAAACTGTACACTCTTAGAAATAAAGGTGTCGTTCAGAAATTTCGGGGTGGCCTAGCAGAAAGACTTTAGGTACGCTGGTGAACCTTTCAATGGATTATTGAAAATGAGATGAGCTGTACTCAGAGTGTTTAACTGAAGTTGCTTAATAAATAATGAAGCTATAAATAAATAAAAGAATGAGATTTTTAAAAAGACATACATGTCCATGTTTTAGAGTTTATATATCATTTTTAAGCAGTGCACATGTGAGGTCATGTAAAATCCTGTTTTGATGGTTTTGGACAGTTTGCATCAAACAGACGTGTCACTAACATGCTATAATGTGGCACGAGTGGGGACCAATCAGATTTGAATCTTGCATGGTAACCAATTGTGTCACATAGGTAGTCAAGCTGCACACTGAGATTCAACACTGAAACACACACTGACATAAGACTTTTGGGAATATAATGCACCTTGAAGTTTTATATTTTGGCTAAAACAAAAGAAGTGCATTTTGTTAAATGCCAATTATTGAGGACAATAATATCTAACATTACATTAAATGATACATTTGAACTGCTAGCTATAGGATGGTTGTAAACAACTAATGTATTCAAATTGTGGCACATTTGAATACATTAGTTTTTCACAAGCATCACATCTTCTGCTCAGTGTGCAGCTTGACTACCTATGTGACACAATTGGTTACCATGCCAGATTTCCAAATCTGATTTTGAATCTGATTAATTTTTTTTTCATGACCTCACACATGTGCCGTTAAATTTTGGCAACCCTAACTTAAACAAATGCCTGCAACTCTGCAGGAACAACCATTTAGGAATCTTTATTTATAGGAGTGTAGCTAAGAACCAGGAGGAAAATCATTGAGGGTTGTTTACACGCTTTGAAGTGGAAAGTATGAGCTGTTGTCTTAGCTTACTGACCTTTACCAAGACCTGTTTCTCCACAGTCTCCTGGTAAGTTTCACATTATTATTTGTAGTACATCCTGCATTTTGCTGCCTAACTATACTCAGTCTGGGACCAGCACTGTGCCTCCAGTGGAGCATCACCACCTAGGTCAGCGGGGGGTTGAGTGCCTTGCGTAAGAGCACAACAAGGGTATATACCGTCAGAAATTACCTGCTGGCTGACCTTAGGCCACCTCGCCATAAAGGTACAGAAATGCACTAATGCATTGTGTCGCCTTGATCTGAAGGTAGCAGTTCAAATGTATCATTTAATTTAATGTTAGATATTATTGCCCTCAATTCTAATGGTTTTTAACAAATTGCACTGCTTTTGTTTTTAGCCAAAATATAAAACTTCAAGGTGCATTATGTTCCCAAAAGTTAAGACACATGCTCATTCAGTGTTTCTCCTGAAATCAAAGGTATTACTGGGGCGTCTGTTCTCTCTTTGCTGCAGTAAATGCTGGGAAGGCTTTACACTTGATGTTGGGACATTGCTGTGAGGACCTGATTGCATTCTTGATTGCATATTGCAGTCAGGTAATAATATTGGCTGACATGTTCCAGATCCCAAACATCTCAGAAACTTTTGAATAAAGCTCCATCACTTGGGAGGACGCAATTTCACTGCTCCACAGCTGATAGTTTTTCACTTGCAGGTAAGATTTTAAAAAGTGCAATCAAATCATGGTGAAATTTGAGAATGTGTGGCACACACAGATTCCTAAAGCATTACAGTCAAGCGGAACCGTTTAGAGGTCGGAGATTTTGGTGAGGTATGAGAAAAAGCAGCCACAGTGAGGTTCCCAATGTTTTTCTTCATCATTACTGTCCTTGTTATCCTTCCCTAAAAGAAAAAAGTGCAGAAGCTGTCAACTCGCTTCAGCGGTTCACACGCCTAGAAAAAAATCTGTAAAGCTGGAACTCATGGTTGACGGTCAGCGCAGTCCGGAGCCAGTCAAGCGTGGAAATGGCCATTTTTCTTCGGATTTCACTCTGCCTATGCCAGGTCAGGCGGCTTCCACACTGACTGTGAGTTCATCGACAGCTCTGAATTACTGAGAGGGAGTTGAGCGTGTTGATGCCAGTGTTACAACCTTGGCAGACACGTTGTTGTGTTCACCTGCCTGAGACAATACTGCACCTGCTGATGCTGGTCTTCCAAGACAAGTCAGTCCCAGAGCAGCCAGTGGGCATTTGCTTTCTTACCGAGAACAGTCAGCCCGGAACATGCCCTTGGATGTTCTTTGCCTCAAGTCACTGATCTTTTATTTTTTCAGGTTTATTTTTTTTTCCTTAGCTCTTTATTTATTCATTGAGGTTGTTGAAGTATTTTCTTTTGGGTAAGGGGCACCTGACAAAACATCTTTTCTGGGTCAGCGGTTGCTGTAATACTGGAGACCCAGGAAACTCTCAACGTGAGGTTTTTTGTGTGTGTATAATATAAAAAAGTCAAAATATGCAAAAAAGCTTGTGTGCTCATTTGAAGTGGATAACCTTTTGTTGCTGATAAAAGAAACTTGATAAATTATGATGCAAACAGACGCGCAAATAAATATGTAAATGCAAAGAGAATAGCAGACATTAAACAGACCAGCAGCAGCGCCTTGCACATTCGAGTAATTAAAACACGTAATATTATTGAGAAAAAACTGTGATATGAGAACAACACTGCAGTTATTTGCTTGAATTTAACTTGACAGCATGATGGAATCCTGGCTGGAGGATTAGATGTACATTGGTGAGAAGGCACAGCATGAAATGCTCCTTGATGTGTTGCAATAGGCAGTGACAACACATGTGTACAGAGATACTAGCCAACACCTTTCCAAGGCTGTAGTACAAACAGTGCACCAGCTATGTTGGAAAGAAACAGTTTATTGAATAACAAATTAAATATTAAACTTAAATGTATATAGTACTTATGGTGAAGTAAGATATTCCATTTATGTTGTGCCAGGATACAAGCTGGAGTCGAAAGGGACAACACAGCCCAGAAAACAAGAGAGGATGTTAATAAATGAAGTTCGTTCCACTGAAGCATTTGACAAGGGAGTAATTTACTCCAGGCTGAATAATTCAAAACAATAATAAAACAATAATGAAGGCGGTCAATGCCATAAGGATCATTAGATCCACTATGCTGGAGTTTCTGAGAGTTGAAATGTTGTTAGTGTGTTATGACCACCTACCAAATAGTCAGCTCGGATGATGCTAGTGAGATGTCATTAGGGTATTAGGTGGGGCACCTGTGTTTCTTTTGTGTTGAGTAACATATATGCCTCCATATGACATACCGTATAAGACTTATATGCAGCCTAAACCTGGATTTGTCTGAGAAGGCGAGGTGTTTCCAGTCCTCCAGTGCCCAATTACAGCACTCCTGTGCAAACTGGAGGCGACATTGACGATGAACTTTGGTTAACGTTGGCGCCTTAGCCATACATCTGCTTTGCGTAGCGTAAGCGTGTTCGCTCAATAGTGATCCTTGACACTTTCTCGGTGCTCCTGTGTTCATTCTAGAGAATAACTGGTGCACTGTGACACATCCATTGCTCTGTAGCACTCTGGGGAATGCTAATGATGTAGGTGTTTCCTGCCTTCCACCCAATAAACACTGGGATAGACTCTAGCACCCCCTGTGTTCCAGGAGGTACTACTAAATCACACCCTGCCAATCCAAATTGATTATTATGAACTGCCTTTTCGGATGGACCAACGATATACTTCCAGTCCTTAAAATGTTGGAGGACTATGAACATTTTTATTTTTAGTCTTTGCCTAATTAGAAAATGTGTGTTTATGATGAATGGCTCGAACTTGGTTACATTGACTTACATTAAAAGTATATTATGTCTTTTTACTTCTTCTGTAAAGTTATCAATTTGGACATTTGGACAAAGATAACAGAAAGGCTACCAGAAACATTAAATTTAGTGCCTCTTGCCACTGACCATGGTGCCTCCACACACAGATTCATTGGTCGCCAAAAAAAAGCAGAAAGATGATCCGCTGCCATTCTGAGTCACTCCATGACAGTTTGACACAACACCATTGCAGTCTTTGGCGAGGCTGACATGGTGTTAAGTCATTGCAACAGCATGTAGGCCTGCATCGTGCAGCCGTCTGTCAATGGTCCTAAAATGAACAGGATCACTCATGTAGGGCATCTCTGCTCACTGAACATCCACAATCATGCCTGTTGTGTCAGTCAGATACAACGATAAGACCTGTCCTTGCTTATGTCGCATGCATGGCAAGCGTGAAACTTGAATCATTTGCATGTGTCACAGTGTCAAACCTACCCACCAAGTTTCATTCCTGTCAGTATATTTCTTCTGGATGTGACCATTCATGTGTTTAGGTTTACACACCATCTCTAAAGCTCAGCAGTGTACTTAGACTCCCTAAAGCTACACGATCACTAGTAATTATTGTTGAGAGTCTTGGAATAAAAAAATGGAGAATTGCTCATAGCTTCCAGTCGGTAGTATGTTCGCTGACCCATGGCCCTGTTCATTAATTCATTCATTAATGGCTCGGATTGTGTTCCTCAGTTGTGTTCCTATGACTTTTGAATCAGCAACTGTCCAGCTTGAGGGCACTTGGGTGCTGGATGTAAGATGTATACACAGAGCCATGGGTGGATAATATTCTACAGAGTGCAGACCTCTATACGGGGCTAAGACTGGTAATGCTGTGTTGATTGTCCATGACTGGAGGTCAAGTGTCATTCAATCAGCAGCGAGAAGATGGGTTGAGAGCATGATGAGTGCGAAGAGAGCAACGCAGCCTTAATGTCACTCAATCTCTGGGCCATGAGCCAGAGAGAGAAAGAGAGAGAGGGAGAGAGACTGAAGTGCCTGTTTAAAGAGTGACCTATTGTTCAGCACCCCTCCATTAATTCCGTCTGCACGTAAGCCACATATCTTTCGCTCTTTCATGCTGGTTGTGTCAGAAACAGCATGCTAAAAAGCAAACAAGGAGAAATATTATCAAGAATCAATTAAGCCCTTAATCATTTGTGAATAAATTAGAGCGCAATCATCTGTCTCTGTTAGACAGATGACAGTGAGTGATGTTCATTTCTGAGCCCTTTGAAAGGAATTAGGATTGAGTGATTACAAACTGGTTGATTATCCATTTAGGGATAAATGTTTGAACCAATTTTACACAAAGCGCTATTCATCTCTCGCATTCAGCTAGTGTAAGAGGTGATCTGCTTGGTTGATTTTGTGATTGTGAGTTGAGGTTTAGGCGTATTTGTGATTTAAGATGCTACCTGTTGGTTTTTGTTTGAAATCAATATCGTCAGCCTTCAAGATGGTAACTTTTCAGGAGATGGAACAAACCTTAACTTGGAACAAAACTGAACAGAGGTTTCATTTAAAGTTTTTTCATTTTTGAGCCATTTATTGATCCCATGTGTCCCAGACATGTGACACAATATCAGCTGTTCGTCCTAAAAATGATTTTATGTTTTACTGAAGAAAAAAAAAGCAAGAACTTCTGTAGACCTAAGCCTTCAGTTTGAAAAGTGAATGGCAGACCTGTGAAAGTGTGCATGTGAAGCATTGAGTATCTGGAATTATCCTAATTTCTTAGATGAATAAAAGCATGCTATTCTTAACATGGTTGTGTGTGGGAGTGAGCAGGAATATTAATCAAACCAGCCATAGTCTAAAGTCTGGCTTGCAAGACTAATAATAGACATAAACAGCTGCTATTACATTAAAACATGGAATATCTAATTACCTGAGAGTCAGATAGAGTACATGCTACATGGCAATGTTTAATGCTGAAGCCTTTACATTTGCTTCATAAGTAGCTTTGGTTTCACAGATTACCATCAGTTGCATAAACAAGTAGCTGGAATGTCTACTGTGGCCCCAAATAGAACAGCTGCTACCATTACTGATTTCTAACAACTTACAGAAACCTACTGGCTAGCTGGCGTTTGCAGGCAATAGCCTACATCTGTATACAGAGTGATGTTTTCCTGCCAAGATCAGTTCCATCCACTGGAAATAAAATCAGGACTGGTTAATTCCTGTGTCACTCCGATACTGCGCAGTAGGGTGACTAGATGTGCCCATTTTCCATGGACAGTCCACATTTTGGTGAGCTGCCCCCCTAAATGTTCACGTTTTAGGTGTATATGAAAAACTCACTGGAGAGTACTACAACAGAGCGGACTGTCAGACATTGTGTATGTTTTTGCCAACAGAGGGGGCTGCTGCTATCCACCTACCACTACTATCACTTGCTCGCCTAGTCTTAGAGAATACTCCTGTGTTAAACTCCACCCGAGGCTAGTAAGTGTCAAGTGAGTCCACAACATTGTCACAAATGTCTTTTCATGGCATAAAATAACCCAGAGATTAAAAGTATGAGTGGGATTACAGGACTGGTTATGGCCTATGTTGTTAGAAGTGATCTTGTCTCTCCAGGACTGGAGCTAGCCCAGGGGTGTGTTTAGGCTAATTGGCTGTAGTCATGGGTCTCTTTTTTAACATTACGTACGGGCTTATACAGCCACTGAATCTTGTGTGGTAAACATATCCCTAACTCATCCTGCCTGCGCAATTAGACTTGGTAACTTTTTTATTTAGAGGCTTATTCTAAAATGTAACAAGCAACACATCTCGCAATCACCTCAGCTGATGAGCCAGCTTTGCAGTATCTACCCAGATAACATAAGTCACTCACTTAGTCACTTACTCATCTTCTAAACCATAGGGTTATTGCAGAATTTCCCCCATTCAGGATTAAATTTAGAAATTTTAACCCTTTCATTTATTTCAAAAGTCATTTTTTACCAAAAACTCGTTGCCAACTAGTTTATTTAAAATTACGTCTATTATATGTGCACAGATATACGGTATACAACAAATGTGATGGAAATAGACTAAATATTATCTAAAATTACAGATGTGTATTTTAATTAGTTCACTGAATTCATTAAGCCTTCTTGGAAGGCCTTGTAGGCCCTGAGGGTTAACTCTTGCATATATGCAAATAACGACACCTACTACTATAATTGAGATTCATGAAAAAGCTATGCTCATCTCCTTAAATGAAATAATGCAAAGCAAAACAAATAACAGAGCAAAATGAGCTCAAGCCTCAAATATACTTCAGACCAGCTTGTGCACTGTTCCACAGTATGACCGCAGTGTAGTTCCTTCAGGAACAGACTTACTGTAACTGCAGCAGAAGGACTTAAATAAACAGTTGCCTTGCTGTAACTTAAAGTTCTTGTTGAGGGAAGTTTCCGATGGTGTTTCAGGTTCTACACTCCAAACATGAGGAGCGGAGATGTGGCTGCACAGGCAGAAGGTGTTAATGAGATCTCAAGTGGAGGAGTTATTTAAAAAAAAAACCCTAATGAGCTTTCACTTTCTCCTCCAGTCCTGCAATCGCTAATGGGGGAAAGAGCCACAGTCTGTAGTTGCCTCAAAACTCTGGTTGTGAATGTGTTTGTGAAAATACGGCTTGGCTTGGGGGTCACTTCTGCCACAGCTGAAATAGTAAGAGCACAGCAGGATGGTGGAAGAATGAGAGAATAAGTAGAAGGGGAGGAATCATGGGTCAGACTGATACAGTGCTGAAAATGGCTAGAAATGATTGGCAGCAGCGCCCAGCCGAGGGCAAAGGTCACGTCCACCACCTCTTTACCAGCTGCTCCTGGAGCCAGGGAGAGAGAAAAAGAGAGATAGAGAGAGAAAAGGAGAGATAAAACAAGAACCCACAACAGCACCTTTGTTTTTGGAGATTAGCTCAAAGACATTCTGGGCGAACAGTAACAACAGCAACGTCAGAAAAGAGGATACAGAAAAACTTGATTCCTGAAAGACACTGAGACAGTGTTATAGGAGGATGTGAAAACTAAAAACCAGAATAAAACTTTTGGCTGGTAGTGAAAGAGAGAGAGATGTACTCAGAGAGTGAGTAAAAGAGGGATAGGAGAAAAGAAAGAAAGACCGCAGAAGACAAATGGCTGTACCTACTTTCAGAGTGTGGTTTCAGTTTTGAATGGTATTTCATTTGGATGTGTGGTAATAGAATGGCCTCAGGTCATGAAATCAAGCTAAACATAACACGGTGGCAAATCTGGCGTTATTATTTCAAACATGAAGTTTCAATTAGCTACAGCATAGTTCAGCAGGGTAGGGAAGCTTTTAAACTGGAAACGCAACATTAGGTTGCAAATCTGTACAAAATCGCTACCGTTTCTACCATATGGTGATACAGATTCAATTAGAAGATGTTTTACAGATTGCTGATGTTCATATTTAGAATGATGGGCTCTATTTTTAATAAATAAACAAACTATTCTAAAAATGAACAGACTATAAAAATGCTGGTATGCCTGTCAACAAGTATGATCAAGTTAGGTGACCAACTAAACCAGCACCAAACAGAGTCCAGTATAAACCAGCTTGAAATACATCAGTTTATTTTATCATTTTAGAATAACAAATATTAAAGATGAAGGCAAAGCCCTTTTAGGAAAATCTGTTAATTAGGCGACACCGGCAGTCAGTTATGTTCAGCCGTACACAGAGGTCAGATTCAGTGATATCTCTAATAAAATAGGACTAAAACCTCCTAAATGGCTTGTAGCGTTTGGCTCACTAACACACACAAAAGGTGCGTTTACTTTACTTGCTCTGGCTACTGGCAGACCTCCACATAAAGGGGGGGCATTCCCTGCTAGAACCACCTTATCATCTATCCCTCCATGCTTGCAGCATAACCAACAAGCCAATTGGCATTATTTCTTAAAGGGTGGGCCGTCCCTGTAGAGGACACTATCTTGAGCGTTACAAGCTTTTCCTGTTCATATTTCAACCCCGTGACCAGTCTTCTCATTCGTTCATGACAAACAAAAACAAAACAAACAGCACCCATCATTCCAACCTCAACCTACACCCATATGGGACAACAAAATTCCAGAGATCACAGTTGCATCATAGCACTCCTAAAAGTTGAAATCTTCAACACAGACAATCAAAAGAGACTTCACATTGGATATTCCATTAGTCCATGTATGAAGAGCTCTAGGGGCTCCGGTATTAATTCTTGCAGATGATAATTCCAGATAAAGAATCTTAAAAAAGGTATGGAGGCAGTGACATGTGGATAGGTTATGAAAGGTTAACCACACAAATGGATGATAACTATTTGCTGCAGTGAGGCCAGCCAGCCATATTAGACCCTTTAATGATGTAGGATCTTGAATCATCATTGAGCAAATGGTCATCTCCTTATTAATAACATCTCTATGTAAGCTTACCTAGCGCGTTGCTAGCTAGCTCAGTAAGCTAATGTAAGCTACGGCTAAGTAGGTCAACAAATGCAATATCCTTTGCAGTTAGAGCCCTGAGAATCTTAATGTACAGTGAATATTAACTAAAGGTAATTAAGGTAACTTAATTATTGCAGTTTTTAAAGTCATTTTATTGTATATTATATTATATTGCTGTTTATGAATGTTAAGGAACCTACCCTGCATGTAAAACTGTCCTGGGAAGTTGCTTGATGGTTTACAGGTATAACAGCTTGTGTTAAAGGGACTAGAGGGAGTCCTGGCAGAGGGTGAATCAGAGCATGAGTTGGAGCAGGAAGCAGTGGGATTGCACTCAACACAGCTTTGCTTGGCAGCGCAGTTCTAAATGACAGAAGTCCTGTAATCCATCCAAAGCTAAAACAAGGCCAAAATCCACCAACACAGTGCTTCTCAGACTCTGCCAAAATGGCACAAAGGACCCCCCTACATGCACTCACACACTGGGAGGCTAAGAGAGCGTGTGCATATTGAATATACAAAACATATCCTGCAATGAGACTGCTAAAATGTGCAGGCAGGCACACATGGCCCAGGCATCTGTTTAGCTTCAGACTGTGAATGTAGTTACTGTATTTGCCAGTGTTATTTGTTTTTATGTTTGTTTCTCATTATTATCTGTGCTGTAATTATTTGCTGCTAGCACAAGCGCATGCTGCTTATATAATTGGAAGTACTGGAACCGCTTTCCCGAAGCAGCAGTAAGTGGCATAAAGTGTTGAAAGTTGCTCTGGCACGCCTGTCACACTGTCATGCTCCTTGAGGCCATTTTGTACTCTTAATAATCTGTGAAATTAGCTTTTTTAGCCGCTTAAAAACAAAGTGCGCTTCATTTTAGGGTGGCCTTGCATTCCTAAAGTGGTTGGCTGCAGGTGCCCTTTCAGACTAAATCAGAGACGGGTTTTCAGCTTCTTTTATAATCGCTGTGGAGGGAGAGATGGGGATTTGACAAGCTTGTAGCAGATCATCTGAAAATCATTTTTTTTACCTCCACTTCAGAACTCTCCTATTAATCTGAGAGACTGTTTTTTTTTCTCCTGATAAGTTATTTTCTGAGCATCGTTCTTTAACTTATTTCACAGTGGGTTTTTAATGCTGTAGCTCAGAAGCTCAGGGCCTGTAAATAAATAGCTTGTTTTTTGGCTTGTTTATTGTTTTGCACTTTGAATGAGCAATCGCGAGAAGATAAAGGTCAGAGCGGAGTCACTGAGCAGTATTGAATGCGAATGCTAGCTTGAGCGATTGTGACAACACTGAACTGCAGAAAAAAATATTTACCAGTCCTGTCCTACAGTCTCTCAGGGCCCAGATACGATCTCATTACGAGAATGTGTACCTGGAGATAACTCATTCAATTTATAGCCAGGGATGGTGGAGGTAGTGATGGTGCACTGTCTGAAAAGAGATACCAAACTGTCACCGGGGTGGTAGACCTCACATCACTGGTGGTACTCCAAGGGTATGCCTGCAGTATGTTTAATTAGGGACATTGGTGGACAAAGTAGACAATCCATGTAGCTTAGTTAAAGCACAAATACCCAAGGTCCAATATTCCTCCATTTAGACCTGCACTGGAGTAAAGGTACTAAAGTATTTACCATCAGATGTACTTCAGTATGGAGAGTAACAGAGGCATGATTTATTATGGCTCTAATGTCCCATTAGCATTTCTGGAACAAGACTCATTTCAGGTGAAGAGACTCTAGTGTCTCCCAGTCCACCTCAGTCTCAATCTTAGAAGGTCATTAATTAGTCCGACACTGACGTCTATTCAAATGATCATAAGCACAGAACACTAAGGGATAGCAGTTTCCATTAGCTAGAACCCAGCTCTGTTTGACAGGTTAACACAAGCTCAAAACAAAGTGAACCCTGCCAAAAGGAAGGACAGACTGGGCATCATGTACTGGCGATAGAAGTAAGATATTTCAGCTGCTTTACTTTTTTACTTTGAGATAAAGTGGAGTTAAACTGAAAAGTCTCCCAAAATGGAAAGACTTCAGTAAAGATACACAAACTCACTACTTAGGTACAGTAACCAGTTGCTTTTATGTCTTTTCTGTCCCTTACTGGTTAGGGAACATAGGTGTGCAGTTATAACTCTACAGATACACTGACTCCACACTCCCAGTCTGGAATTCAGGACATTTATTTTATTTTTCACTTTTAAAACATTTATATTATGTTCTTTTCTTTGGCACATCATTTAAAGTGTACAATTTGACTTTAAGGTTACAGTTGTATCTTTGAGGGAGCCTTTGCATTGTGTTTTTCTGACACTGTAGTAGAATGCTTTCCTTCTATAACTGTGTATTGTATTCTAGCTAATGATTTTCTAATGATATTTTGTGGTGAGTAATTGACAGCACAAACAAATCGAATGAGTGCATAGGTGCTCACTCTATATGGACTACATTTTCCCTGAATCTGTATGAGCTATATACAGTACATGTGACACCAATTCTATTGGCTTACAGAATCTGTAGACTTAAACGCAGAGCACAGTGCCTTTTCCACCCAAAGCGCCATCTGTCTCCAACAATAAATTCAGCTATAGGTGAATCAATTCAAGTTCAGCTTTGCCTCCCACTCCTTCCGGCCTCAAGAGCTAGTTAGAATCAAGCACCTGACATAATTCATATGTTTTTAAATCATGAACATTTGTGGAACCAAAGCAACATTCCGCTTGATGGTCCTCCGCCCACCCTTCTCATGTTCTTTTCTATACAAGATTGAAAATGAATAACACGTCATTCATGTAGAACAGGAAACTATAAATAACTATATGGAAGAAGAAGTATTTCATAGTTGTTTCTCAACAGCACTTTATATGTGAGTTGCACTGTGTATAAGAAGCGTGTAACATGTCAAGATAAGGAAAACTCAGTAAAAATAGATATATGATTACAGAGTGTGTTTACATCTACAGAATTTCGTGTATGTTTTTATCCACAGCACCTTAAGGTTTCCATTTACACAGTTATGCAGAGTTAGGAGTCTTGCCGAAAGACTCTGAATGGCATACTGTAGGGTGGTCAAACCCCTGTCTACAGCATAGACAGAGGTGTGCAACTTTTTTAAAGTTGCCTGCATTGTCACATCATCTCCCCTTGTCTTGAACCTCTGAGCAACTGCTTATTCCACTTATAGCCAGAAACAGCCCTGATGGTACTTCGAAAAACCTGTGTCCAAAGCCAGAATAGGTTCCATTAGCTTTGTGGTACATGCTTTATCTCCACTGGTAGTCCTATTATTCTTCACAGCTAGCTGAAAGGATAATGTGAGTACAAGAGGACACAGAGGTAGTGCTAACAATGTGGTGGTGTTAACACCCAACACCTCCTCGATCTGGAGAACATACAGGGCACACTAAATTAAAGGCTTTGTAATTATAACTCCTGCACTTTGGCCTTTTTATAGGCTGATCCAGGACCAGTTTCCCCTACCCAAATTGTACCCACCACCATTACAGGAGGAAGCATTAAGCTCATCTTCTAATGTGCCCTCTTTGTTATTATCCCTTTATGGGCCGCTGAGGGGAAAGCTGGAGAGTTGCTATTTCAGGTGCAAGGTCATTTGTGAGCGATCCAGCTGCTCTCTGAATGCACTGTAGTTGTAAAATGCTTCTGCTGTGCCGCTGTGTGAAGAGTTTCTTGTTTCAGTTTTCTTGTCTGACTGCATTAGTTCCCAGCTCTGTTCTTAGACTTCCTTTAGTCTCTTGCTTCTGCCTGTTTCACTCAAGATGATGAGTTGGACCTTTTCAAAAGTGAACACTCGACCTGCGCTGTGTCTTTCTTACTATACTTGTGAGGTCTTCCATAGAGTTCTATTGATCTTTGTATTACTCTACCCAAACTAACACACCTACTCCTAAACCCTAACCATAAACTTAACCTTAGTATGCTAAAGACTATTTGAGTATTAGATTAGGTTTTTAACGTTTGCTTTCTATAATTTTGATAATGTTTATTTTTTGTTCATTTAATGTTTACTTAAAATGCATGAATTTTGGCCTAAAAGCCTAATAATCAGCAGCAGATCTAGCTTAACTTTATAACAGACTGTTTATCCTAAAGATTTGACAGGCCAAACAGTACTTACTGACGCACAGGTCCAATTCGTAGTGTTGGTGGCTGAACATTATCTACATTGCTGGGTCGTGAGAAACTAACCTTAACAGTTATCCTATCACAAAGTCAATCTAATGTACTTAAATAGGCATATTGCAATCAAATGCTGTGATCTAGTGAAACAAAAATGTAGCACTTTGGCCACAGGGGTGAGTGGGCATTTAACCCACCCCATTTCAAAGGACTGAAGTCACGGCCCAGCACTTTCTTTACTCAGTGGCAGAATCAAACAGAAATCTTCATTTCGGCTGGAAGGAAGGCCATTTCACGAAAAGTAAATCTTTTGCAAGTCGGTTTTCAGTGAAAAGAGCTTTGGCTCAGTAAGCTGGGCTCAATACACCTAAAAATCGGTCACCATGAGTCACAACTAAGCACTCTTTCACACTGACCCTGATTTGGTGGCTGGTCAGGAATTTGCAGATGATACAAGTCAAGATCTCTGTTATTATAAAGTTCATCCTAGTATAAGACCCAGACATATCCCTTTAAATATTCGTATGATAAAATGTTGAATCCTGCTGATTATGCTGCACAGAAATAGGCCTGGTTCAGTTCACTGCTGAGAGGAATGCATTTTTTACCAATTCAAAACCAGAGCATATGTTTTTTCAGTGCATCAGAGCTGTATTGTTCAGATAACAAGTCTGTTCTACTGAAAGTTCAGCCTGAACTGCTGATAACTGCTGTAAAATGATGGCTAGTGATGCTTCTGTTTTTGGTGAATGTTTGGTGATATTCTTGGCCAAGCATTAGCAACCTAATTGGTTAAATTCAAACTGGTAAACCAATCATAAAAGAACAGATATTGAGTCACTTATTATTTATATCATCCCTTTTCCTGATGCATGTAGCTGATAAGCATGTCTGCTTGCTCTTTTTCTATTTGCATGGTGACAAACATGAGAGTAACAGAGTTGATAGAGAGTAACAGAGATGATATTAGATAACCTGTCTGAAGCCAGTGAAGCACAAAGTCAACACAAACCGTGCCAGTGTTTGCCAAAGGGTTTACAGACACGTTATTGAAATGACATGAAAGGTGGTTTTAGTTAGACCATCAGTGTGTTTTGTCATCCAGTCAGCTGAAGTATGGCGCCAGTAGTGTCTTTGGCTACAGAAAACAGAAAAACAAGCAGTGCAGCAAGATGCTTGTTGCTGACCATTGCTAAAGTGTTAGCACTAGTGTAAGGGTCAGTATGGTCAGTAAAGTTTAGGGATCTGAGTACATACAGTTCAGTGGCTGTCAGATAAGTATAAGGAGGATGAAAATGAATGGGACTCTTAATGCCGCTTAGTGGTCTGTCCTGAGATACTGTATGTGAAACAGTGTCTGTCAGATGAGCAGAGGTACTGTAGATGGGTATGTGCTTTTCCACCCCATTCATTCCTAAAGGGGAAAAATATGGAATTTAGCAAAGTTGGATCAAAATGTTGTATACAAGCACACCATTTCTGATAAGACTGAACATTCCACAGTTGGATAAATGTCAATATCTCTAAAACTGCACGACTAGTAAGCGAAAATTGTGTACTATGGAGAAGAAGAAGAAGAAGAAGGAGAAGAATATACCAATAGACAGTAATAACAATTGCTACTTAAAGGAAAGCACACCTTGCTCAACAACCAGTTGTTAAGCTTGAGGTTTTGGGGTTGTGTGGTAGACAGTCGAACAGAAGATGTTTCGGGCACAGAGAGAAAAAAGCCTTCTACTAAAAATGAACACATTCTGGAAGCTGATATCAAAAGTCAGTGAAGAAACTGAAATGGAAGCATTCATACAACATGACGATGATCCAAAACAATGCATCAAAATCAAGCTTATGTAAAAAAAACTCAAAATATTAAGGTTTCATCATGACGGTCTCAGTGCCCTGACTAAAGGTTGAGCTTTAAAATGTTTTGTTGCTAAACAACCTCTGAATATTTCAGAACTAAAAGCATGATGCAGTGAAAAACTGACTGAAATTAAAAAGAATAGAACACGTCCAGCTGCCTTCAAGAAGGTTTAGGTTTCAGAGAAATGTAGTGTTCATTTATTTCACCTGGAAATTAACATAATGACTGATATGCCCAAACTATTGCAAAATTATAATAATATGCAAACTATCCATCTGGGAAAATACATTTTTTAAATGCTTGGAAAAGTTCTCATTATCCTGTGTTAGTGTGTATTAGTTAGGGGGAATTCTGCCACTGAACCAGGAGCCAAACTGATCTATGGGCAGATAGGTGATCTTCTGCAGTGGTGGTGTGCTTGCATGCAAAGATGTGTCCATCTTTGTGTGTAGTGGATGTGTGTATGTTTTTGCATACGTATCATTTTGTCTGGTACATCCATGGCTCATTTTTTAATGTGAATGTATAACTGGCTCCAGGTGAGCATGCCCTACTGTCAACATACCTCACATTGTGTTCAACAGCCATTTATTAATTTTTATTATTATTATTATATCTGCATGGCCGTTCTGAGGTCAACACCTCATTAACCTCACATTCAGTATGAAGACAGACAGGAGAATGGATGGATAATTCCTCTGTAAATACCTTGGGAAAATCCATGCAGTTACTATAGATCAATCAGTGCGCTTCAGATACCTACTGCAGAAATGCAAAACCATGCAGGAATGTCAAACGTCTTTTTTACTATTTATAATGAAACATTTATTTATTTATTTATTTATTTACGTTTGTATAATTTTCTGCTCCAAACATGCGTGCCTGAAGCTGCAAATAAACTTTTCATCCTCCCAGACATTCCAAATGTTCCTAACCTTTTTTTTTTGGCTTCTCCATTTCATGCTAATTAGACCAGAGACTGCTTCCAAATGGCAGTTACTTGATTGGTGTTTGCTGAAGAAGCTAATTACCTTCCAATGGAATTTAGGATTGCATTTATAAATGTGCAAGTGCACTTTTGTTCCTTTTATTAATAGCAAATAGATAAAGAGAGAGTCTAAGGGGACAGAGGAAGAGATAGGAAGAAAGAGAGAGGACAGAGAGAGAGAGAGGGAGAGAGAGAGAGGAATGGCAAAAGAGATTGTGATTCATATCACACAGCGAGTGAGAGTCTTAATCAGCCGTGTTAACTCCAAGTGTGCCTCTTAGTGCTCAGCTCAATAAACCCTTTCATGTCACATTTGTGTCGCACTTCACACACACTTAGACGAGAGTAAGACACAACCCAACACATTTTGTTTCTTTTTTATTACTTAATTTAAAAAAATGTTTGAGCACATTTATAACACCACCCACACATCTCTACTACAGATGAAAGCAGAAGACTAGTTTTGAGCTTTTACCATTTATGAACAACTCAGCCAAAAGTGGCAAATTGCTGACTGTTGCAGACCGAGGAGTTATTTGTAATAGTTGCTTTAAGGAGACTCAAACGCAGTTAATTCACCAAAGTTATATGATGTTTGAAACAGGTGAGCTTTCTCAATACATAAAAATATATACATCAAAATATACAGTACATGAAGGACATTTTCTCCTCTGTAGTGTCACATTGTTGTGTATATGCATATATGTATATGCACCTCATGGTTTGATTCATTTTTCATTTATTTGATTCATTTGTTGTTGTAGCCCTTCAAGAACCTCACCAAGTAAGAGAATTTTGTCTGTTTGGGTCAATAATAATAAAGTACATACTCAATCTTATTTACATTTGCTTACACAGACTCCCTTAGCATAAAAATACAATTAGACCATTTGGTAACATGTTTTTCTTTATTAGACATTTTTTAAATGTATAAAGTTGCATAATTCTGTTCATCAAAAGCTCTAAAGCTATGATATGTTGATAAAATCATCTTACACTCGAAAATTCCACCAAAAACAGTGCACATGTGCGACGGGACTTACCTGTTGCTTGCCTTCTATTTGAATGAGAACAATGAAATCGTGTCTAAAGATTCTGTGAACTCCAGTGGATGTTTTTGCACACCTCTGCCGTTTGGTTGAGATGGCACAGGCAGGTTAAGTTTAACACCTTCTTCATTAAAATGAAGGTTTTTGTATGGAGGTTTAATGTGTGTTCACTCTATGGGGCTTACAGCTAATTCCAACATGTAGCCTGGTGAGCTCTTATTGTGAATTGGTTGTATGCTTCAAAGAAGGGCTACATTACAAGCACCACAATATAGCTGTGAATTCTGTGACTTCTACACATACAACATAGAAATCAGTGATACATAAAATTCTGCATTCTATAACATACAGAAGTCTTCATTGCCAGTCAAGAACACAAGATCACTATCATATTCATAGATAGTGTTGCTGTTCGAGTACATCCATATAATCGAAAGCATGTCCTACTACATAACAAAAAAATTAGTGTTATATTTAAACCTGTGCCTAGTGTCTCGTTTCCAGACATGAGAACATATGCCTGGGGGCTACTTGTTTTTAAGGTATACCTTTATTGACCCCACAAGTGCAGTTTGTAATTTTGCTGAATAGCTATACCCATACTGAGAGCAGCACTGCATCACCAGCAAAGCAGTGCCACCTGGTGCATTGGAAGTATAATGGAAGGGCACAAGAAATACTCATACTGCTTGTTTACTGGCTACCCCAATAAACATTTAGTGCTGGATTGTAGTGACATCCATTGCAAGCAAACATATGCCACCTCTAAATCCTGCTCCCAAATAGCGTTAATGTTCTTTTAATGCTTGGAGTACAATCAATAGCACCAGCAAAACAATCCAACTAGCCAAACCTACTTAACTGTACTTGCCTTTACAAATGGTATGTAATACATTCTCTGCACACAAGACACATATCTGCATGCTTAATTCGATAATCTTGGCTTTTTAGCCATGCTTATGTATTACATATGTAAATCTAAAGACTGGCTTTTTGTCCATCAGACAGTGCCGACGTGCACATCGTCATCCCCTGCTTTGAGTTTTGCCTTGTGTTGGATTGGCTCAGAAATTACACACTCACTTTGTTCCCACCCTAATTCTTTTATGTTCCCACCCACAGCTAGCTCAAGATTTCTCATGGTTTTCCCCAGACATTTACATCACAGGATCATGTCTGGCTCAGGAGATTAGGAGGTGCCCCCCCACATTCCTATTTATGGAGTAAGAGCTGCAGTTTAGTATTCGTGCTGAAATCCACACTCTTGAATATATCTATACACACACATGGCCCGAGTGGAGTCGGTGACATTTGAGAAGAAGCCAGGTTAGATACATTTACACCTAGATGGTTTAACCTACTGTAACCTTCAACCTTCTGAAGATAATTCCCTTTAGCAGGGAGAGCACATTCCCATCTCAAATTCTCGAGGACTCTTTCACACGCCTTGGCTCAGACAGCTATGACTGTAGTTCCAACCTTCTCACACTTACTCAGACATACACTTAGTCTCAATTTTACCCCAGGCCATTTCTGAGGCATTTAGAGAAAGTCTAGTGTTTCTTATTGGTTAGCGGTTACGGCAGCATCAGACAGCGCTTGGTCTCCTATGAGATGTTATCTTTCTTTATAATGGGACTTGAAACTGCCACCGGAGAGATTAATGGCCACCTTTGAACAGGCACTCTGTGATTTTTATATGTTCTCCCACTCGCACAGCCTGCAACTTGGGGGTTATTCCACAGGGCCAAAGAGAAGTTATTATGTAGTGATTTATTTATTCTAGAGCTGTTGTTTTGGCTTTATCTCGGCCCTCCAGTACAGTGACTTTGGCAAAACGGATAAGTGGGGAACTGGAACAATATTGTGTTGGAGGAACGCTGCGACTTCTTGTCAGGTGGAGGATGTAGAAAAACCACTTCTAAAAGCTTTATATCACCCTCTGGAAACCCGGGCTACACGTTTTGGGTTAGGCGAGCAGAATGCAGAGAGTTTCCTATGCTTATGTATCCTAAATAACAGTCATATTTCCTGTCTAGAGAGTGAGGTTTATCCAACAGCGTTTAACAGTCTGGCCTGTATGACACTGCGAAATTGATTTTTTACTCTCTTGTCTCCCTTGTGTTCTCCGAGCCCCTCTGTACTTGTCTGCTTTGTACAGGAGATGGAGATTCATTCTCTGGATAGCGGAAAAAATGCATGAACAAAAGACAAAGAAAAAAAAGAAAAAACAAGAGGCGAGAAGTTGTAAGATGTCAGTCACTGCCATTCTTTGCATAAAATAGGTTCACGTAGGATGCATTTAAGGAAGCTTCCCATATTTCCATGTCTATCATAGGAAATAACCAATGGGACAGTAGTTGGGGTTTAAAGCTGGTGTCTGTATGGTATCTAATGCACTTGTGGGTTTATTAGGGAACATAACACGTAATAAGGCATTAGCTGTTGAACATTATACTTCATATCTTCAAGTACAGGCTAATACTGTCTAATGACAGTATTGTTGGGAAGCTTATTAGATTGTGCGTATGGCAGCATAATGACCGGCTGGGCATAGGGGCAATTGGCTACTTGTCCATCATTTCAATGTGGACATTACCTTTGACAGTTCTCCTGAGTGACTGTCGACTAATTAAATGGAATGTCACCCTCATCTGTTCCAGGAATTAGCGCCCCCTACAAGTCACGCACCCGAGGTGAGGCTGGTCGGTGGGGTGGTAGACCATTTTGTAGTACTTCACCTGCCGAACTCAATTAACCTTCCCTAGTCTGGTGTAAATGGGCTCATTTGTGTAATAGGTGTATTTCATGGCCTTCCTAATTGAACATCTTCTGCGAACAGCACTGGACTTAAATGTACTTCCGTGGAAAGTGAGTAGAACTCTGAGAGTCAGAAGTCATGCCTTCTCTATTGGAATGAAGAGCAGAAGAGTAAACGGTCAGACCAGGAAACTGTACAATCGCAAACCATTTCAGATGGGTTATATTTATCTGTTTACTCCCAAATCCAGTTCTCATGATGCTCCTTTGTGTTTTTCAGATATTGCACCCAAGGACAAGATTGCGAGGACAAGAGCACGGAATACAATGGATATCCTTAATTCTCTAGACTTTACCTTCACATAGCATAGCCAGTGGACCGTTTGAATCTCACCAGGAATCCGATCATCATCCTATCTTCTTTAAACCACTCATTTCTACTGGGATCCTGTCCAAGCTTATTATACCCCTTTACTGGCCTGAAGGAGCAACAGCAGCTGTGGTTTTGTAACAATGGGGGCTCCTGGAGGGCCAGTTCTGGGTGGCTTTGGTTCCACCACAGCCTCTTTGGATGTCGGAGGATGGATGATCTGGCCTGGAAACACCACTATAAGTCTGAACCAGAGTCTTTTCTGGACTGACCTAAGCACCAACCTCTCTTCCTCCTTATCCTCCACTCAGGCTGTAACCAGAGAGGTGATCAAAGAGAAGAACTGGCCAGCGCTGCTTATACTGGTGATTATCTTGCTGACGATAGGTGGGAACATTCTAGTCATTCTGGCCGTGTCACTGGAGAAGAAGCTGCAGAACGCTACAAACTTCTTCCTGCGCTCTCTGGCTGTGGCAGACATGTTGGTGGGCATCCTGGTCATGCCGATCTCACTTATTAATATCCTATATGGTAAGTACCAGCCAAGTCATTTCAATTAGTATTAATTCATACATAAGTAATCTATTTATTTGTGCTATATGTATTTGTACGATCAGTCTGAATTATCCAGACCTCACTTCTAATTAATTAGTTCTCACTCTAATTAATTATCGTCTACCTTTTAAAGTTGTATTCAAAGTTGAGTCCATTCAATACAAGGGCTCAACTGCACACACAGCTTGTATAATCTCAATTGAAAAGCATTGCCAATGGAATGAGCCACACATCACTCTAAGGTCACCATGCCCAATATCAAATATGGTGCATAGAGGTATAAAGCTCCAGAGCACTGTACTGTGGTGCAGTGGAACGGTGTTCTCTGGAGACTTTTCTATGGAGCACTTTTGGATTTTTTTGGATGAGCTGTTTGTGATGTTTGTGCTACAGAAAGACTGAAAATTCATTAATACAGGAATATAAGAAGATGGCTATAAGCACATTCTGTTTGAACCTGTTTAATTAGATTTAAAAAATACAATTTATTCCTTGTGAGGTGGTACCCTGCTCCTCTACTCACGTCTGTACGGCAAACCTAAGTTCCAAAAAGGCCTGAACAGTAGGAGAAATGCAAATAAATACAGTCCATTTTGAGAATACCTTATTGTTTTTGTTTTTGAAAACCTATGTTTACTCTGAAATCGATGCCCACAGCATGTTCCAAAAATGTGAACTGCTCAAAAAACATCTTTAACAGGTTATGCAATCGTGCTCAGATATAAAAGGACAATCTCCAGCTTGGACAAAAGGCCTGGGCAAAGTCAAGGCTTTCCACTTTTTAAAAAGAGGTGCTCTTTTTAAATAATTCAGCACAGTGTTCCTTAGCAAGCAGACAAGCAGAACAAGGATTTTAGCTATTTCACCCTCTACAGTGCATAATATCATCAAAAGAATATGGGTAAAATGCCCATGCCCTCTAAATTCAGACAGCATTTCGCCACATGGCTTGGGAATATTAAACATTAATTATATGCATTCATGCACATCAGAAACCTTGTGTCAACAACATCCAGAAATGCAGACGACTACTCCTGGCTCATGTTCTCAGAGTCATTACATTGTTACCAGTGAAAAATTCAAAAGCCAGGGTTGATGATGGAGTGGAGGTGTATTAAAGACCATGAAATTTCTTACCCATGAATTAAGACACTATTAATGTTTGAAGATGTGCACACATTTTGGAGCAACTTATACCGCCTTTTAGATGACGTCTTTTTCAGAAACCACCATGCTTATTTCAGCATAACAATGCCGAGCCACATTCTGCATGCTTTACCGCAACATAGCGGCATAATCAGAGAGGGCAGGTGCTAGACTGGCCTGCCTTCAATCCAGACCTGAAAATATCTGAAGCATTATGAAGTCCAAAATGCAACCACAATTGTGCAGCTGTGGACTTTCCCAACAAAAAAATCACAAAAATCAATGACTGGTTAAATTAATGTGGGGTGAAAAGCAATGCTACTGCGACACACTGAAAGCATGTTCCTTTCCTGTACTGTGCTGCATGCTTTAAATTAGGAAGTGAAATGAGTGAAATAACAATGTTTACAAGGCGAACATCAGTTTATAATAAGTCAAACAGATTTTACTAATCACTGCTGTCCATTTTCATTAACGTTTCCCAATGTTCAGAAGTTGAGATTCGGTCCCATACTGCTCAGTATGACACAGTAGGTGTGTTTTGTTCCAGTATGCAGGTTTTACCAGTCTTACTGCTGAACAAATTGTTCTGTGTGTCAGATAACTATGCTTTTGAGCCCCTTCTAACTGAAACATCTTAAGCCATGTCCACGGTGAGATCATTAACCTTGCACTCCATCCCCTTGGGGATTTTAAGCACTGAATGCCTGCAGTTCCTGCTCTCTTAGTCCTCACCATTTCACATTAATTCAACATAATCCTCCTCCGCAATTTGCCAGCAAAAAAAATCAAGTCAAAATAATTTAATCAGACCAGGTTACACTATACAATTTGCAAAGCCCCCATGACTAATGAAAGGGGTTATTTTATACAAGATCGTGAGAGACTGTGGGTGTGGAGACATGGCGTGACTGCTTTGATTGCAAGCTATGAGGTCACTATGGAAGCCACTGGAAATGTTGAAGTAAACCATCGATAGATCTGTGTGTGGTGTGTATGTGGGGGGTTGGGTGTTAGGATGGGAGGAGAATTGAAGCCCATATCCTGCATATATGTGTTTTATTTCATTTCTGTCCTTGGAGTCCTCTAATGACATACTAAAATGAACCAATCCATTTCTACCTGACTGTTTTACAGCCTTTCTTTATTTCTTAGACTGTGTTCGTTGCTGTATTCTCAAAACAGATTCACGTAAATGGTATCATCTGATTGGCTGCTTCCTATTGTGTCTACTGCCTCACAAAGCACTACAGGCTGAATCTCTCCTTATATAACTTCATTGGGAATGGCCAAAATTCACTTCCCCATGATACGGGCCCTTTCATGTACTGTAGATAGACAGAGATAGCTGAACAGTGTAAAATGTTCTTGTCACACCGTGTAATACTCTGGCGGAGAAAGATAGGAGAATGTAGCAGCTTTATGTAATCCCCCCTTCGCAGTAAAAAAGGGAAAAAGGAAAGCAGGATGGTAAAGTTTGCATTTCGTTTCATTGCTTTTGTCTAGTCTGTAGAAGCATTGCCTGTGGCTTAAACCAAATTGCTCCTCTTTGTGGTCGTCTCGGGACAGCTGAGCTGTCTATCAAAAACTATCCCTGGCTCTTGTTATCCAAAGCAGGGGTGTCCCTGTCCATCTCACCCCAGTCAAGACTGTGTGTTTTCGGGATGCTTCGCTGATCCTCCTCATCCGCGTCCGCTCACAGTGGATAGTGGAGTCATCCTCTGTTGCTTTATTGATTGCGGAAGATGTATTTGCATTCGGTTAACCCAGCACTACTGCATCCACTGTAGTTTAGTCCTACAAGATGAAGCAGGACATGGATGCAGGAGAAGAGGTGCTCATTGATCTGTGTGCCTAGCAGTGTAGCCCTTAAAGAGGTATTGATCGCTAAAGCACCTTTTGCAAACAGATCACCATATGAGGATACATTATACACACACTGATTAATACACACACACACACACACACACACACACACACACACACACACTCAGCTCCACTCTTGCTTCAGATCTGAAATAAATGTGAACTAAGATAACTAACCTAAGGTTTTCACTGCAACGTTCAGAGGATGTGTTGAGGATGCTGTCAGGACCACAGATTATGTAACAAGATAATAGAAAATGTTTTAAGGGTGTTACAGAGACCTGAGGGGACAGAGTGTTATTAGAGACTGTTCTCCTACCATCAGAAAGAACATTCTGGGAACCAAAAGAAAACCATCCCCCATACTGCATTGCACAGATCATTCCTGGCTGAGAAAGTAATATCTCAGAGCAGCACAAGGAACAGTAAGGGGCAAACAAGAGCACAGTAATGCCTTACATTCCTATTCAGATGCATAAGTGGAAAAATAAAATACTACTAAGGACAATGTGCAGGAAAGTGAGACGAGTAAAAACAGCTGTGGGGTATATTTTTAGGAGGGTGGTCTGTTTAGAAGTCAGATATCTAGAGTTATTTTACTGCTAGAAAGCTGAAGGTTGTCATGTGACTGCACTATCTGTATTAAAATCACCATTACAGTGTTGAGAATTATGAGGGTGAAACCAAGCTAAAGTTGGCAACTGGCTATATACTGATAATTTGTCTCAGTTTGGCTTCTTCTCTGAAAGGCTTCTTGTCTGTGGCATCCATTGTGCTCTGAACAAAGATAGAGCTGTTGTTTTTCCTTTATGCTTTTGTTCAGGGTTGTATTGTTAACCTGTAGATCAGTGGCTAGCTGTCAGTGTGTGCTGTGTTTGTGTAATACAGGGGTTGGACAATGAAACTGAAACACCTGGTTTTAGACCACAGTCATTTATTAGTATGGTGTAGGGCCTCCTTTTGCGGCCAATACAGCGTGATTTGGGCAGCCATGGTTTTATGTTTTTTGGATACAATCCGGGTTAGCACCCGAACATCCCTTTCAGACAGCTTCCTCTTGCGTCCACAGTTAATCCTGTTGGATGTGGTTCGTCCTTCTTGGTAGTATGCTGACATTACCCTGGATACCGTGGCTCTTGATACATCACAAAGACTTGCTGTCTTGGTCACAGATGCGCCAGCAAGACGTGCACCAACAATCTGTCCTCTTTTGAACTCTGGTATGTCACCCATAATGTTGTGTGCATTGCAGTATTTTGAGCAGAACTGTGCTCTTACCTGCTAACTGAACCTTCACACTCTGCTCTTACTGGTGCAATGTGCAATTAATGAAGACTGGCCACCAGGCTGGTCCAATTTAGCCATGAGACCTCCCACACTAAAATGACAGGTGTTTCAGTTTCATTGTCCAACCCCTGTATGTAGTGAGTATTGTGGTGAAAGAACACTGATGAATGAAAATGTGAAAACCATTTCTGTTAAACTGATGAGGCTGGGTAATACAGTATGGTGCTGCAGAATACCTCACAATACAATATGTGGCATATTAAACTCTAGTTTTCGACCGGAACACCTTTTAGTTATTTAAGCTAATATTATCAATTTTTGGTTTCTGAGATATTAATATTAGTCCCAACATTTTTATAATGCTCAGGCCTTAATGAACACACACAGGTGCAGTTCACTCTCAAAGCAGACACGCAGACAGATGTAGAGGGTTTAAAAATGAATGCTGTTTGTGCAGTAGCATGTACAACAGTATGATCAGCAGGGCCCACGGCTGCTAGGATGTGAATCATCTCCCGTCTGGTCATTAAAATGAGCAGGCAGTTTGCGATGATCATGGCCAGCAAGCTGTCATGGGAAAATATCATCTGCTGTTATGATCTTTCAGACACACACGCATGCACACACACACACAGGAACACACATGGGTCGTGTGCCTCTGACAGTTGATGATAAATTTTCTGCACCCCCCCACCCATTCTTTTTTCCCGTACTGCTCATAAGTGTGTGCCTGAAAGGAAGCCGTAGAGCGCCTAAGTGTGACAGGCGGCTAACTTTCTAGCTCCACGGCTGGGTGACCTTGGAGGTCGATCCAATCAACTTTATCACTCACAATCTGTGAGTGAGTATGTGTGTGTATCGCGCTTCAGTGTATGGTCTCCGCTAGTCTGCAATGAAAGTAGGAGCGGGTGGTATATGACAAAGACTTATAGCCTGGCGAAATTCATTATTGTCTGGAATATATACAAAAGTGGTGAGAGACTTCACGCAGACAGTTCATAATAGCCATTTGCACACACCGAGTCAGTGCCACTGACAGCAATCTAACTAACTAACGAGACAACTCTGAAGCACTAGGCTTCTAATCTCGCGGGGCCAGATGTGATCTCATGACGAGAACATCAACCATGAAAAATTCTAATGTAATTGGGAATTTATACTTATCCAATGCCACATAAAGCAATCCAATGCCTTGTGATAGCAGAGCTCAAAAGAGGAGGTGATGGCCTGCTTGTTAACATCATCCAGCAAGATAGCATGACTACCTAAACTGTCCAATTAGATGTGAAGGCGTGTCCCATGTGTCAGAGGATGCATTATATGGAGTAAAAGAAGGCATTACTTCATTAATGAAAGCAACAGTTTCATTAGCAACAGTGTTATGCTAGCTACCTTGTTTTGCTTGTGTTGTGACTACTCTGAATGATACAGTACTCTAAACTAGTGGCTCATTGCCCACTCCTGCTAAAAATCAGAAACATTTGTCCCACTCGCAACATAGACATTCCACCCCATCCCATCCACATTCCCGTACAGTGGTACAGGACATCCAACTCTAGCTCTAGCTCTAAGAGTATAGCTACAGCTGCGGCTGACTGACTTTGGCTCAGCCATTTCTGTAGCGCAATAATGCAGCTCATGTGTTGTTTTTCAGAATGAGTTTATTACATTTACAGCATTTAGCTGACAGTCGTATCCAGAGCGTCTTGCATGGTTGAGCATATTGCTGGTAAGCTCGTGTAGTGTTAGGAGTCTTGCCCAAGGACTCCTATTGGTGTAGCACATCATAGTTACCCAGAAAAAGGGAAAAGTCCATTTTAACAGTCTCTTTACATTTAATATATAACCCCCCACCACAGTAAGCCACACACCTCAACACAGAACAGCACACTCAACACAACATAAACTGTTATACATCCAGAACTAACAAAAAACATCAGGAGCAAGTCCCTGCTACCCACAGGTGCCTTACTCCAGGGAGCCTGTGTCCATGGCCACTCTGTATGGCCACACGGCCTTTGCTCACACGCTTGAATGTAGCAAATATATTTAAGATTTAATCCCTTATTGATCCCACAGTGGGATAACCCATCTGTGAAGTGAAACACACTCACTAGTGAACACACACACTAGGGGGCAGTAAACACACTCACCCGGAGCAGCAGGCAGCCCTATCCACGGTGCCCGGGGAGCAGTTGGGGGTTAGGTGCCTTGCTCAAGGGCACCTCAGTTCAGGGAATCGAATCGCGACCTCCTGTCACAAGGCTGGTTCCCTAACCTCCAGCCCATATATATATATGAAAGTTTAGGCATGTAAACATTTATTTTTACTTATTTAAAAAGTAATTACTTATTTATTTAAGTATTGAACAAGAGCAAGTACTCTAACACTGGAGTGAAATTCATTCAGCACAAAAATACTGCTAACTTTGTATGCTTGTATTTGGAAGTCCAGCCAAGAGGACATTACAGCAATCTAACCATGATAGTGAGTTGGAGCGGTCCTGAGTCTCACAATATTTCACAGATGGTAAAAAAAAAAAAAGGTTTTACAAACAGAAGGGATATGGGAATCAAATGAGAATGTAGGGTTGTACACAGGGCTGGGCAATATGAACCAAAGTCATATCCTCACAATACATATCTCGATATTTCTGAAATTCACTTTGCACATACGGGTGGGGGTGTGTGAGAGCTTCATTGAAGAGCATGTTCAGTATTTTAACCCAACATCAAGCTATATAGATGTAAATGGTATTGATTCACCCTATATCTCGTCTGACAACATATATCAATACATCTTAAAAACTCAATATACTACCCAGTCCGTGTTGAACACAACCCAAAGATTCCTCACACATAATGACTGTAATGACCAGTTGTCAATTATAATCTTACATCGGCTCATTTGAGCACATGCAGTACTATACAGGTCTTCTCTTCAGTGACCAATCCAACATGCTACTGCAGACCATTCCAGCATATGCCCCACATGCTATGATGACACTTTTAGCACTGATGCTGAAATGGAATTGAGCATCAGTGTTTTCAGCCTGAAATTAATTCTGCGCTATTGGCTGTACGCCTTGTACCTCAGAACATCTCCAAAAACACAGCTCTATAAATCACTTTTCTTTCATTTCAATCAAATACCGAAATTACTGCAAAGAACAAACATTAGAGAATGATACGCCTACAATGTTTTACAGCACAAACAAGCAGGTAGCTAATTAAACACGCAAGACTGAAGGATTTGTCAAGCAGGCTACTATCCCTTACAATTTGCCATGCCACTGTATAATCCGATTCCCCATCCTCTCCTGACGTATCTGCCTTTGTGCTAAATAATGTCTGTGGGTTTATTATAACCTAGCGCAGCTGACGGCTAGAAAAAGCCTCCTTCTAGATATCAGACACCTCCATAGAAGGAGTAATTTGGATCATGTGTAGCTGTTTTATGGGTGTCATGTGCGTCACTGCATCTGTCTGTTAAACCACTGAAATATCTCAGGTTCTCTGTCTTTGATGTTGGCAGTAAGTGAATAAACTAAGCTAACAGATGAGGCTAACTTTAAACTTACATCCAAAATCAAAGGTCTATCAAATGTTATCATCGCTGTCCAATGAAAAGCATGTATCTCCACTTTTGTCCATTTTTACTTTTATGCATCATTTAAACACATCAGCTGCTGTTTATGCCGAGTGAGAATCTCATGATGAATAGACCAACAGAACTGGCCCAAAACTGCTTGGAAAGACGTCCGGTTCCATTGACTTACATTAAGGTTAAATGAGGTTTTTGGCCTCTCTGGTAAAGTTGCCATTTTGGAGATGCATGTTTTTCTTTGGACAGCTTTGGAGAGCATCAGTGTTTAATTTTCCTGCTCATTACATAGCTAAGTTTAATTGGCACAGGTACCTTTATTCCTAGGGTGGACCAGGTATCATAAACATGATGATTCCTCTGGTGCTCCATATTTGATTGATCAAGATACTCTTAAAACTTATACGGTCAAAAGAGTTTTTCGACAGTGGTGATAGCAACCAATCATAAAAATGCTGTCCTGTTGCTTGAAAATTGATTTATGATACTTGATCAATTTTAAATCTGTTCATGAAGGATTTACCAGTTTACCACTGCTTGTTTTGGATATTAAATTACATGGACATCATGGACATCTCCACTGTAAACTAAATCCAGTCAATTAGGTTCTATACCATTAACTGTTTTCACATTAGACCCATAGAAGTGCCTTTGATTACATCTCAATAATTTAATTATGCAGAAATTAGGTGGTGCAAGGCACAAAACTACTTTAAACTGAATCAGTTTACTAGTCCATGAGGCTTTATAGAATCCCGTCTTCTTCCATATAGTGTTTCTGAAAGACTTTTTCCACTCTCATTAGCAAAACAACATTAGCAATTAGCAAAACAACATTGTCCACAAATGAACCCACAAGCAATGGAAAGTGATGTCTCTCAGATGAGTTCAGAAAGCGAAACACCTGCTACCACATTTGGTGGGGTCCATGTTTAGAAGCATTATATGTAGTAGACGACCAACAGCTCTCTATACCACATATTAATCTGAGGCAACAGATGCATATACATGCCAACATGCATGAGAATACAATGTTTCTTAGAGGTCTAAAAGAAATTGGGGTGGGCTTGGGATTGAAACGTATGGGTGCTTGGTTGTGGATTAGGATGGGGTGCTTTTATAATACATAAGGACATCCAAACTCATTTCTTAATTATTTTTAGGAATTGGGTATTTAATTATTTTGCTAAGCTACACGTACCAAAGTCTCTCAGTATGGTGTTGGGCCACCATGTTTGCTAACACATCTCGGCTTGGTTCCTAATGGTGTCCTGTGATAATCCATTCCATGCATCTTGAATATTCTAACACTGTTTCTGCAGATTATGTGTATGTAACGGGACAACAAACCATTCATCTTGGCTTGACCATGAGCTTGACCATGGGCCTCCACACATGGATCCGTTGGTTGTCTCTACCAAGACAAAAGCAGGACTCACTTAAGTCACTCCATGACAGTCTGGCCTGACACCATTGCAGTATTTGAAGACATGATGTGGTGCTAAGGGTGTTATAACGGCCTGTGTACATGAAGTCCTGCATAGTGCAGCCGTCTGCCAATCGTACTGGCACTAACAGGATGACTCATGGAGGGGAGCACTGCTTGCTGAATGTCTACAATCATGGCTGTTGGGGCAGTCAGGTGCAGCAATAAGGCCTGTCCATGCATACGCCACATCACTCGTCTCATGTCAAACATACCCACCAGGTTTCATTCCTGTCGGTTGATTTCTTCTAGACTATTATTTATTTATTTAGTGCTAACTACAAAAAAGCTATAGTGCAACTATTTTTTGACAGTGCATCTAAAAATGCATACAACAAAAGACATTTTGTAAGCTTTTAACATGAGCCAAAATACTTCAGTGGTCATGTATTTGAGGAAGGTGTGCTAACCAAGTACCACCAAGTACAGAAATATCTGTTTACAAATTTATAATAAAAGAACACGTCAAGTTCCCTCTGGTGGACAACAACATTTCAATATTTGTAAGCTGGGAAATGTGAAAATGCCGGTGTTCCTTTAACATTGTGTTTCAATTGTGTGATGAATGGACCAAAAGAAAAAAAGTGGTTCCATTAGCTTACATTAAAAGCGAAATATGTCTTTCCATCTTTTGCAAAGTTTTCATTTTGGAGACAACAGCAAGACATAACTAATCAGTGGTCAACCAATAACTTAGTCTAGACTGAATGAACATTCCCTAGAGTGAAATTCGTCTGCTATCTGTCTCTCTCACACCCTCACACAAATCTGAGAAAGTGTTCCAATCTGCTTATTCTCACTCAGACAGTTCCATCAAGCACACAAAAAACAAATAGCAGGGAGCCGTCTCCTCTGGTACCTAATATTCTGCTCACTGCCTCATTTAGAGCCCTAGGCCACCAACAAGTGAAAGGGAGACCGAGAGGACAACAAGGTGAATATGCAAAAGAGATGTAGATATCTGTGACGTAGCTGTTTTCAGGTGTCAGCCTGGATACAGAGCCCTGGGACTCCACAGTGCCAGAGAAGGGGTGAAAATGCTAACCTTCTTATGTTCAGCATTATGAAATGACCATTAGTAAATGGCCATGCTGAGTCATTGCTTTTAATGCATTGGCACTTTGTCGCAGTCCCTGTCGTCTTGCCGGAATTTCCTCTCTGATTCGATTAGCGATGGATGCTTTTAGGGGTGTGCCATTTATCCTGATGTTTTTTCAAACAGCTATGATCTGCATTTAAAGTGCTCTTCATGCAGCATTTCTGTTATGAGAGCTGAAAATAGAAATTTATTAAATTATGAAAAGGTCTTGTATGATTGATTTAGTTGGTTCTGATTGGGGTCTCAGTCTTAAAGGAATACTCCAGCATTTCTAACTTACTCTGTATCTGTCTCCTCTGTAGCTTATGGTCTATTATTTGGATGTGTTCCCTCATACCTGAGAAATAACAGAAAACCATTGACTCAAAACTGATAAAGCCCAATGCACTGAAATTATCATCCACTGTCAACCATTGCAATACAGCAGAAAGAGATTAGGCTGATAAATGTTACAGTAACACTAACTGCCCATTCCAACACTGGTTTTAACAAGCCCGTGTCAACTCGCCTCAGCGTTTCCCCTCAGGGGAATGCCCTTCATCTTTTTAAGGGCTGTTCTGTATTACCTCAGGTAAAGTGTGTTAGATGACCCCTCCGGGAGGCAAAACCAACATAAATGTCAACTTTAGCAGAAGAATCTTTATTTTCAATCCCCCAAGAAATGGTGGACAACGCTGCTCATAAGCAACAGCTATAAACTACTTTTATGAAAAACACGAGGATTGATTTGCTGGGCTTCATGTTCCAAACTGTTATACATACATGTATATACCGTGGTTTAGCTGGGGGAGGGGCTGAGCACACTGACCGGGAAACCCTCAACAAGACCCAAAGGCACACACACGTACACCCAGCGCGAGTGAACCAGAGTGTTTATTTTATACATAAATAAAACGAATGAACACAAAACACCTTCTCTATAGGTACATCACCCCTCAGTCTCTCTGGCTCGCATGGAAACCACACATCCTCCCTTCCTCACACTGGAGAGAGGGCCAGTTTATAAGGGCATAGTGCCCCGCCTTTTGATCATGCACACCTCGTGCGTGATCAGAGGGGAGCACGTGCCCACTTCTGGAGGGATAGCAGCGGCGCCACCCCACTCCTGCCACAATACATATACACACACAAATATATGCTACATGACTGCTGAGACAACTTTACCACTCTTTTCTGGTAACTTACTACTTAGCATGCTAAATGTGCAGCTGCCAACAGCAATAATAAATGCATACATTTCTATCAGCATGTGTGGTACTGCACACTAGGGTTACAAATATTAACCCTGAACCATGTGTACCCTGGTCGAGAACCTGCGTCCATTTCCCAACACACAACCATAAAAAGTAGGTGGAATTATCTGTGGTCACATGACTCCTCACGTTAGTTCAGCATTAAAAGTAAACACAGATAGATCTCACACAATCATTTATTAGTATGGTGTAGGGCCTCCTTTTGCGGCCAATACAGCGTCAGTTCGTCTTGGGAATGACATATACAAGTCCTGCACAGTGGTCAGAGGGATTTTAAGCCATTCTTCTTGCAGGATAGTGGCCAGGTCACTACGTGATGCAGATGCGCCAGCAAGACATGCACCAACAATCTGTCCTCTTTTGAACTCTGGTATGTCACCCATAATGTTGTGTGCATTGCAGTATTTTGAGCAGAACTGTGCTCTTACCTGCTAACTGAACCTTCACACTCTGCTCTTACTGGTGCAATGTGCAATTAATGAAGATTGGCCACCAGGCTGGTCCAATTTAGCCATGAGACCTCCCACACTAAAATGACAGGTGTTTCAGTTTCATTGTCCAACCCCTGTATATATATACACATACATATATACTTTCTTTTTTATGTTGATCTTTATTATGTTCTTTATTCTTTTAATGCTTCCATAAACTGATTTTCTGTAAAGCTGCTTTGAGACAACACTGTAAAAAGTAGTATATAAATACATTTTGATTGATGGATTAATTATCATATTTGTGTTTAAGGTCAGAGAGCATGTGGACCACAGAAAATATACGACTTTAGATATGGACATTAATGGGTTAATCACTGGAACACAAACCAGCATGCTGAGGTTTTGTGACACACTACAGACCTCAGTGAGTTCTGCAAACTGTGGTTTTCTTCAGTCACTGGTCAGTGGAGTTTGAAATCTGCCAACAGATTGTGTGTGTGCGTATCGACCGTGTGCCAGAGACCAAAGAGACACTGACGTTCTGCTATGCCTCGCTACAATAGAAAAAATCCTAGAATTCCTGCGTGCGTGAGTGAGAACCCCGTTATTCCATTTTCGGCCTTGTTTATGGCCACATGCAGTAACAAGTAAGGTGTAAAGAGTTAAACTGCCCTTTTTCCTCAAGCCTTTTTTCCACTGGGTCTTATATATAATGATTGTCTGCAATGTGCACAGCTTGTTAAGGTGCAGGGAGAGTGCAGAGAGAGGAGGCATGCAGCTACTTCACATGACCAGCAGGGCTTAATCAATTGTCTGCGTACATACAGAATCCCACTCACAGTCATGCTCCAATCATGTGTACATCACTTCACAGGGCTACACTCATCCTACACACACACATGCACGTTTGTTTCTGCGTATTGTGAGGATTTGCTGATTTACATAGTGGCGATTAGCTTGTAAAGGTCCCCGCAATGTGGCAAAAACCTGAAGCCCCCATACCACACACAGAGCACAGCACAGTGTGAGGGAATCAAACAAAGGAATTGCACTTAATCCACACAATACTCTCTCTCTCTCTCTCTCTCTCTCTCTCTCTCTCTCTCTCCTCTTTTCTTTCTCTCTCTCTCTCTCTCTTTCTTTCTCTCTCTCCCTCTCCCTCTCTCTCCTCTTCTCTTTCTCTCCTCCTCTCTCCAGTTCTGTTGTTCTCCTCTCCATCTTCTCTTTACCTCCTCTCTCCCATTTTCTCTCCTTTCGGTCTCTTCCTATTAGTCACTAAGCCTTCCACCCTTTTTAATCTATAGCTGTCTCTTTTCCTTTGCCTTTCTTTCTCCACTTTCCCATCTCACACTGTTCCCCTCCTCACTTTTATTTTACCTCCTCTTTATTTCTTTCCCCTCTCTTGTTCCCCTTTTCTCTTTCCATCTCCTCCTCTGTATGTCTTATTGTTTCTACCCCATCTGTGTGTCTGTCCTACACCCCCACTCCTTGTCTCTCTCTGTGTCTCTCTCTCTCTCTCTCTCTCTCTCTCTCTCTCTCTCTTTCTCTCTCTCTGTCCTTCTTGAACTCCTTTAATCCATGCAGGTGTTTGTGCTCTGGTTTGTCTTGTTTTATCCTCGCTTTTGAGGAACAGTAATCATGGAACAGAGACTGTCCTGGAACGCTGGGGAAAAAAACATGAATGGATGAGAAATTGGAACAGGAAGAGAAAATCCCTTTCTCTTTATCTCTCCCTTTCTCTCTGTCCATCTTTCTCGCTAGAAACAGCCCACACTACCCCTAGCACTGGCATTGAGACAGTTCACATCACTGACCTGGAGTCACAGTTCTTAGGAAAAGCGTTCTACGCCTGAGTGCGGATCAGGACGATTATACATTGGAAGAATGCCGATCTAAAGTACCTGCGGTGTTTTCCTCATCCAAATGTACTTTTCCAGCCCCACTTTGTTCACAAGCTTGTTCCCTGGCCTGTCACAGCAAGGCTTAGCTCTGATCAGCTGGAATGAGTGCTAGTCTCCGGAGTCTTTTCCCATGCTTTAAAGCAGACTGCTACGGTGGTATTACCCTGTCCTTCATGTCTCCAGCACTCTCCCCTCAATGTGACCCTTCTACTCCCCAGATCCTTTATTAATACAGGTCAGCTTTAGTGCAAACTGACCCCCTCAGCATTATCGAAGCGCTTTAAAGCTTCTGTGACTTTTTAATGCGGGGAGTAAATCCAGATTACATGCAGTAGATCTGCCGTGATCTTTCTATCTCCCTCATCACCTCATTTCACACCTGTTGTCTTTCTTATGAAGGATTTTGGCAGTATTTTATTCTTTATTGTTTTCTTCAAGGTCAGGGGCGTAATAATAGATTTATGGATAGGGGGCTAAGCCTGTACTAAGGGGGTCCGAGGGCATGCTCCCCCTGAAGAATGTTTTAATTAGCCCCAAAAACGCCTGTTCATCCTGAACCTTTAGATTAGCAATAGGTGGAAAACGTGTACAGGAAATGGTTATTTGGTCAAGTAGGCACAGACTGCATATGAGTTTCTTCACAGTAGATTAAGCACAGATCTTCATATAGCTTCAGTACCGTGTGTGTCCACCTACACAGATCACAGATCACACACAGATATTAAAGTCGAGCAATGCTGTCTCCTTAGATAAGCGGCAGATTCTTACTGTGTTTTTCAAATACACAGATTCTAGATCCTCTGTAGTCGATGCCATGTGGTAATAGTCACATCTGACAGCACAAGCATGATGTCTTCTCAATTAAGAAATATAATAAGAGAGAATCCTTTATTGATCCCACAGTGGGGAAATTTGCAGTGTTACAGCAGCACAGAGGAAAGAACAGAAGTGTCAGGAAACATACAAGTAATAAATAAGATCTATATACAAAAAGTACAGAAAAATAAATAAAATACTAAACATTTAAATCCATAATCCATAGTAAATCCATATTAAGGTAATTCAGTTTCTTCCAATTTAGTATTCATTTTACCTGAAAGCTTTCCTCTTGATCATTAACCTGTATCAGGCCTACTTCTTCAGCTACTTTCTCACCCTCTGCTTGGCTGCATTTAGTTATATCCTTGCTGTCCAAAGGAAAACAAGTATCTCCAAAATGGTTACTTTACAGTAGAGGGCAAATACCTCATTTAACTTTATTGTAAGTCAATGGAAGTAGACTGTTCCAAGCCATTTTGGGCAATTCCTGTTAATTCACCAGGACATTTTCCCACAGTATAAACAGCAGCTGTTGTGTATGAATAAAGCAAAAATGTAAACATGAACAAAAATGGCGATATGTGCTTTTCGTTGGACAATCATGATGTTATATTTTGTATTAAATTCAAATTTACTCAAAGATGTGTTGAATGTTTTACATAAACTGGCAAAAAAAACCTTACTACCTGACTGGCCTTCTACAGAGCTGCTTACGCTTGCCAACCATCTAATGTTACAGACAAATGTATATGGATGAACATATGTGGAGGTATATGGACAGTACCTCTAGGAGCATGAGTAACAGCTGCACATTTGGGCCAGATTTGGTGAATAGTTTTCCATGCACAGTTCTGAGGGGAATTTCTTGTAGACTGGGATTTTAGCCACTACAGGTACACCTGTATGACCTGCTCTGCTTTTTTTTTTTATACATCGAATGAGACATTCACTGCTCTGTACCTTCTCTTCTCAATATATGAATCCCGTCACTCGCCCCGCAGGTATTTAGAGCCCGAACATCCCTGTGTAATGCCACCTGCAGGAGCCTTAAACACTATTGTTTTGTTCAGTATTTACTGTTTACAGTATATACGGGTGTGATTGTTTTGAAATGCTTAACAGGAATATGAACATAAATACCCGATCTTTTTTCACCTTATGAGAACTTACAGTGAGCTAGCTACAAACTCAATAGCCAGCATTATTTGCACACATCCATCTTCTAGGTGGGTCTTCATCTTTACTCTGTAACCACAGTACTTACTCATTCAGGCTGTATATCATGTATTTGAATCACACACAAAAATAAGTTATAGTTATAGAACCATAAACGCTCAGAAAATCATTTGCGTAGCTAAAAGTACCGTACTGAAAGAGACTATGTGTTGCTTTTGGTTTGGTTTGATGCCGTGTAGAACCTTTTCAAAACGGTTCTATACAGCACCAAGTATGGTTCTTCTATTGTTGAAATTGTGTGCATGTGCTATTCTGTACAGGGTTGTGGGATAGCTTGGTGAACTGAGTTTGCCTGTCTAAAGTAAGCTGCCTACTTGCCAACCTGCCTGCCTGCTGTTGAGTAATGCTGGTTCTCCACATGCTGCTGTTTCCTATGAAAAATCACTGTCCTGAAGTGCAGTGTTTCCTGCGTCCTCTACTGAGCCAACGTCAAACTTTCACATTTTTGTTTTTATTGCAGCTTCCATTTCTTCTAGGAGGTCTGCTGGCATGTTTAAATACCTCTGCAGGCATATTTTCTGCACCTCCAAAGTATTCGAAGCATAGCATATAACAAGTATAGTCTCATAAGACGGTTCTTTTTTTTTTTTACCATGCAGTAAATGCCAAACACATTGAGCAATGTTTTCTCCCAAGTAAGACTATAGTTGCTACAGTGCTATTTACAGTAACGTTCTCTTTGTGTCTTCCTTCTAGACTATGCCTGGCCGCTGCCCAACGCCCTGTGTCCAATCTGGATCTATCTGGACGTGCTTTTCTCTACGGCCTCTATCATGCACCTGTGTGCTATCTCTCTGGACCGCTATGTGGCCATCTGTAACCCCATCCAGCACAGCCGCTTTAACTCGCGGACAAAAGCAATGCTGAAAATAGCCGCTGTCTGGACCATCTCTATAGGTATACTGACATATATACTGGCATGTATAGATTGCATGTTGACATGTGTGCTATATGTATCAGGAAAAGAGACTGAGAGTTTCTCTATAAATGAAGAACACATTACTACCAGTAGGTATATTTATGTAGTAAGAATATTCAATAGTCAGGGAATTAAGTCTACTCTGCTGGTCTTCATGTCTGGCCTCCGTAAAGTGCTTCAGGTCAGTTTGACTTCTGCTGGACCATTTAAAGACTTATTCAGGAAATGCAGTAGCACCTCCAAGGCTACTTTGCTAGTGTGGAGTGCATGTTAAGCAGGCCTGTTTTGGGTGGTCTGCTTAATGTTATTCAAACGGCTCTGTTATCACAGTCCCCCTGTCCGTGTCCCAGTTGCCGCAGATCCTGATTTGTGGTTTAAGTGCACTACAGATTGCAAATGTCCACTCGATTCCACTAGAATACCTCAAGAGTCCCATAGCACTCCTCAGGACCTGATAGGAGACGTGAAGAGAGGCCGTCTGACACTTGTGGAGATGCTGGAGCTCCTCTGGGGTTCTGCATGAGCTCCTCCGTTTAAGAAGGACAGCACTGCAGCAGAAGGAGTGTCTCCCCTCCACTCTAAACGGGTTCGCGTTTGTTTCAAATGCAAAGATCGCCCCCTAGCGTCCAAAACCGTTTATTGCTGTTTGGTAGCAAGTGACGCTTAGGACGTTGTGAGGTCAAACCACAAGAGTCCCCCACTGATGAGTTGGAAGCCAGAGTACATCAAAGTGTCATGGACCATCTTTAAACGCATGAGCAGCTAAAAGGTTTGCCAGAAGGACGCTTACCCACAAACCTTTAGTGATCTTGTTATCATATTCATAGATGTATCGTCAGATAATGCCCCCAGCTCCTCTCTTCTGTATTACAGAATGACTTGGGTTGCAGAAAATCCTCTGTTGCATACCATGGTAATTAGAAATGTTACAAACTACAAACTTTATTGTTGTACAGTATAATGAAACACTATCAGGCTAATTATATAATGCAGAGATTAAAAACTATATATATAAATAATACCATATAAATAATACCATATGTACCTAGACAGTAAATACACAGATGTACATCAGATTCTTGTGCAAACAGAAATTAGCCTACAATATGATACATTATGTCCTCTTAACATGTTGCCTTAAATATCACTGAGTCCTGTGAATTACAAGATTGTTAAGATGTTGAAATATGCATATTGCTACATGTAACCTAATGCTACTGTGGGCTGAACTGATGTCACTGGACTGGCTTGGTATAGGACAAACCATCTACTTTCATGCAGTTTAGTGACTACAAATTGATGCGTATAGCAGCATTATCTTGAATGTAGCAATATTATTATTAAACACTTTAGTGAGCTCAAATTTCATCAGATATCAGGATCCAGTAATATGTGGGATGAAATGTACACAAAGCAAAATATTTCAGGTTGCTGAACATTCTTATTCACTACTGGACACAATGGAGGTGATTTTTCAAAAGCCATATTAATTATTGCCGCAGAATCAAGTCAAACTTAGACCTGGAGTATCAAATATAGGCATGGGCATGGCCTACAGAATGATGCACAACTTGACTTCAGTCATGTATGGTTCCTGTATTCCCTCCCGTTTATTGATACAGCTTATGCAAACCATGCACCTCCAAAAGGATGACATTTTTCAGGAGAGAGTAAAATCATTCCTAACTTTTAATATATGCTAATGGGACAAAATGAATCTTTATTTAATTCCTTTTGAGGCATTTCTTTTGATCTATTCATCATGAATTGTATATGACAAAATGGCAAATGTTATTTTCAAATGATGTTTAAATAGGTCTTGATCTGGTATGACTATGATATGATTTACACTATATGGATACCCCTCACCAATCTTAATTACTAAGTTCAGAGGATTTATTCATACCAAAATCAAGCACATAGCCATTCTATCTCTTTGGCCTCTTTGGACAAACCTCGGCAGTGGAATAGACCATAGAAGAGCTTAATGATGTGGCCCTGTCATAGGTTGAGTCCTTTGCCATAAGCAAGTTTGTAACCTTTTGGTTATCTATAGCTGCATAATGCCAACAGTAAAGTTTGGTGAAGGGGAAGTAATGGTCTAGGGGCTGCTGTTTAAGCTTCACCCATTAGTTCCAACAAAGGATAATGTTAATGTTACAGTATACAAAGACATTCTAGACTATTCCAACATGGCAACATTGTGTAGGCCATTTCTGTTCTAATATGACACAAAGGGTCTTTCTAAAATATTAAAGCCCAAGATGGCCCCAATGGGATGTCTAACAGGCTCATGTAGCTGTGTGATGGCCAGGTGCCCACATACGTTTGGCCATTTCATATACATATATAGTGAACAGTCTTGATATGTCTCCTGTCTTCTCACAGATACATAGACATAGGTAGATCTTCACTGCACTACACCACACCAACATGCATACATATCTTTAGCATAGACTGAGAAGGATGAGTCATGGCATAATAAGAAGTGCCTGGAGGCGGCAGTATGTTATGCCCTGCCCCTTTCTCCGGTCAGTTTTCTAAGGTGTTCCATGAGCTCTTCTAGACGCTACAGCTTTGGAAAGGTCAGGTATTATGGGATTGCCATCGTTCCTTTTGATGGATCTGTTATCTAAACATTTATGCGCATACTTATGCGCCTGTAGTCCAGCCAGCATACATCAAGAAAACAACCGCCACCACCACATCCTGGATTCCTGTTTTAAATGTTCATCTTTACATGACTGTGTATTGCCTGACCATTATCAGCATCCTGATTCCCAAACATACACATTAAGTACCACGTTCATCAGAAAACAGAGCCATTGATTTGAGGACTGGCTGAATTTCCATTCATTATTTGAACTGATGCGTATTCTTTATTTGATTCCTATCTACATTCAATTACAGGATTAAACCTCTATCCTCTGTGGCTCTGATTCATCATCTCTAATTGAACAGAATATGTACTTATTCAGCCATTAGGAGACAAGATGAGCAGAGATAAGTGTATGCTGATTCAAGTTGCAATTGAGCAGCTGTTACAACCAGCTAGATGTTTTATCATCGTTTAATGTTTAACTGCAACCACAGTCTCGGAACAAATCGGTTAAAGACTTTAAAAGGAATATGCTGTGCTATTAGGGGATGATGGTTCTGTCTGTCTATGGTCTGTATTACAGTCATGCATCAAACAAGCTGCACCAAAGTTCAACAAAAAACTGCATAGTCTTAGAGTTTGGGTGGGAGCGTTCACACCTGCTCAAATGAACTCGCAGTAACAGAGCAATCGCACCAGGTTTTGCTTTGACCGATCCAAACCTGCCAAGTCCAAGTCAGCCTGAGGGAGGCTTGACTTGGCTTTTGTACAAATAGTTATGAGTTGATTGCTAAAGGTCTGTCTTAAGTAGACGGCACATGTTTCCTTGATTACACCAGAATGAATGATTATGCTCAGACTAGTTCTTTTGCAGCAGCTGTTGCCAGGTTGGACAGGCTTCCCATAGTGTTGACCAATCTCATTTGACCTATTCACCCTAAAGACTGTAGTGTCAAAATACATAGTGAATTATTCACTTGAAATGATTTTCCATTGTTAAAAGCCGCGAGGTTAGGGTATGTGGGTATATGCTGTGTGTTTTTCCTTTTCTTTTCATTGTGCGATCAATAGTTTTTGAGATCCCATTGAGATATCTTGCAGTTACAGATTGAGCGTTCTGTTTAGCTATAAAGTCATGATGAAATAGCATTGCACTTGCCAGTAATAGTGCATTTTGTACATCAGCATTACACTCCAGGGCTGTATTTTCAAAAGCTTACGACTTCAAGGGTTATCCACCCAGAGGAATAAAACCAGGTTCAAATTGACCAGTGATTTCTTAGGGCTGTAGACTGGGACAGTGAAATACAGGCATTGCTTTATACAGCTCTATTCCACTGGCATGTGATAGGGGACCAAGCACTGACACTTCAAGGCATATAACTTCAAAAATTGACCCGTGAGAGGCTGAAAGCAAGCTCAAATCAAAAAGCCCCATTTGTGAAATGCTCTACAATCCCATTTTAAGCCTGTGGGTAAGCAAGATGAAAGTGTCAAAAGGTTTGTATTTTGCTTTCCCCAAGTCATACACGGTCTTAATAACAGACATTCAAAAGTGTTCATGAATGTGGTCAGTATCTCTGGATAACAGGCTTTTAAAACTTTAAGGAGAATGGCATGATGTCATTCAAAATGTGTATTCAGGACAAAAATACACTTTCACCAGACACTATATGCAGTATACAGTTATAACCAACAGACTCATGAATTGTTAACCACAGGTCATCTTTACCACAGTTGTAAGGATAGACATCTGATTAGTATGATATGTTTCAGGATTAATAGCTGTAGCTGGTTTACCGTTACAAGCTAGCAAAGTAAATTGAATCTACACCGTGTCATATTCTACAGCACTGCCTGTTGCAGCGTAACTGAAGTTGAGATCCACAGTCAGCATTATCGCTTAATATATACATAGACTCATCATCTAATCACCAATAGTTGCACAAATAGTTGCACCCAGAAAGAATCAACTGACAGGAATGAAACTTGGTGGGTAGGTTTGACATTGTGAGACAGGTTTCACGCTCGGCTGTGCATGTAGGCAGGGATGGGCCTTAACGGTGAATTTGATTGACCCAACAGTCACGATTGTGGACATTCAGTGAGCAGTGATGCCCTCCATGAGTCATCCTGTCAGTGCCAGCACCATTGTGAGACGACTGCACGGCGCAGGACTACATGCACACAGACTGTTAGTATGACTGCCCGTAACCTCACGTCAACATTACCAAAAAAGCAATGGTGTCATGCCAGACTATCATAGAGGGACTCAGAATGGCAGTAAGTCATCTTACAGTGATGAGTCCCATGTGTGTCACTCCACTTCCACCCCAGCTGCAAAATCTGCAGGAACTGTGTAAAAATGTTCAAGCTGCAGGGGATGGATTATCACAGGACACCGTTAGGAACCTCTATAACTCCATTCTGAGACGTCTGGCTTGCTGCTTTAGCAAACATGGTGGCCCGACACCATACTGAGAGACAATACTTGTGTATGTGAAGCTTCCCTCTCTATTCTTTTTGATGAATGAGTGTATATCGCTGCTGTTGGAGCTACAAAAGTCCAGCTCCAATTTTCAGTGTTTTAAATCATTTGAAAATGTCTGGTGTCCTTTACATTGTGTGTAGATGTAATGACGAATGGACCAAACCAAATGTATCAAAATGACTGAAAATGGAAAAAGTCTGTTTACATTGACTTACATTAAAACTAAAGTATGTTTTTGGAGATACATAGTTTTGTTCTGACAGCAAGAAAACAAAGATGTTTTAATCAAGCTACTTGGGTGAAGATACTCCATGCCAGTCAAACAAAAGCTGAAATCTTTGGGCCCCAGTAAAAATGAAAGGCAATACAAAGTCTCTATGAAGTAAGAACATGATTTGGCCATGGTTGTTTACTGGAGCTCTTAAGTACTCCGATCCAGAGGGACACATCCAAATGCCACACAGTGGAAGCCAAAGCATTAAAATTACCCAGAGAATGTGCCAGAACATATGTGCTAAAAGACAAGAGCTCCGCCCTGGCTTGATACTACTTAAACTGCTATATAAATAGGCCTTAAGGACAAATTACATATATATTGTTGGTGTAATATGAACAAAATAAAGACTAGAGAGTTTTCTGAGGAGACAAATCTTCAGACCGAGGTAGTGCAAGTTTATTTCACCACGGAGGGACCGAAATTCAGTGAGACACAGCATTGTAAGCATGGATAGACATCTAGGAAAGACATGTCAGGAACCTAGAAATCAGAGACCTACATTGTCGTGTGGGTATGTGGTTTTGAACTTGGTGAGAGGCTGATCCCTTTGAAGTCCCTTTGAATGTGAAGAAAACAGAGCTTTGTATCTACCCCTTACTACCACAGGGAGTCAGTGAAGTGTTCTTAGTAGAGGACAAAGAGGGAACACCCGCATTTGTATAATTAGAAATAAATAATGCACTGTGATTGTAGGTATGCAAACAAAAACGCACTGCAGTTTCTCATTAAGTTGCATGTGATTTTTTCAATTCTGATAAATATAATTGTAGGTGGAGCATAGATACATCTGCATTTATGCATTTTGCAGATAGTCTTATGCAAAGTGATATACTATCAAACTGCATGGTCAGGTATCATTAGGAGTCTGTACAAGGTGTTGTGCTTGTCTGGGCGGGGAATTGATCTCAGGTCTGCAGTGTGGAAGGTCCATATCAATGAAATGCTTAGTTCCTGTCAACAGAGACAACCATTTGTTAGAATAGTGACAAGGAGGGCTTCATTTATGAATGATGAAGTCTTGGATCACTGAGTAGTGATGGATCCAGCAGGTCCATGGGAATGCGGAAGGTCCTGAAGGAGTGAGCTTTTTCCATGACATTGGATACCGAATGTGTTACTTACAAATGTGTTCTACTGCACTGGTAGTTAAACTGATGTCACAAATTAGGGGTTTATATCTCTCAAATATGAGTTATCAATTTTTTAAACATCTTTCTTCTCCCTCTCTCTCTCTCTCTCTCTCTCTCTCTCCTTTAGGTATCTCAATGCCTATCCCCGTCATCGGTCTTAACAACAAGGACAAAGTCTTTGTGAACGGCAGCTGCGTTCTAAATGAGGAGCGCTTTGTGCTCGTCGGCTCCTTTGTGGCCTTCTTCATCCCTCTGGTCATCATGGTTGTCACCTACTGCCTCACGGTGCAAGCACTCCAACGCCAGGCATCTGTCTTCCTGTGTGAGGCTAAGGCCTCCTCCCAGCAGCCCTTGCAGCCCCCGGCTCTGTCTGTTTCACAGCTGGCTCCGCCTCCTGCTCCATCACGACGTAGCAGCCTGAACTGCCTTAGGTTAGGAGGATCAGATGGGAACTCTCTGAGCCCTGCCACACTTTCGGACAGCATTTCCATTGTAGGCAGCTCAGAGGCCCCATCACAGCTCAACTCGCCCGCAGGACGGGACCCAGGTGGGGCCCACGGCCGCCGTGGCATGATGCAGGCCATCAAGAACGAGCGGCGGGCCTCTAAAGTCTTGGGCGTGGTCTTCTTCCTCTTCCTGCTCATGTGGTGTCCGTTCTTCATCACCAACGTGCTGTTCGTGTTGTGTCGAGGGGCGTGCAATGAGGACTTGCTGTCGGAACTGCTCAATGTATTTGTTTGGGTTGGGTACATATCCTCGGGAGTGAACCCTCTTGTCTACACACTGTTCAATAAGACCTACAGACGTGCTTTCTCCAGTTACATGCGGTGCCGCTACAGCGGAGCACGACTTAAGCCCATTCCCATCTATTCCCAGCCCTGCCCGTCTCATGCTGCGGTCACACCCCTCCTGATCTGCGGCAAGGTAGGGGTGGACCGGAACAGTAACTGCCGGAATGGAGATGGGAATGGGCTCGGTAATCTGGAGCTCCCAGACATGGACACAGACGCAGGACTGGAGTTACGGCCTGGGATGTCAGCTCTGTCCGTCAACAGTTGCCATACACTCCCTGAACACACCAGCAGTGTCTGATTGACTCCAGCTTCTGAAAAAGCAAATCTACAGAATGGTGCAACGCCAGCCCGACAGGGACTTACAAGTGTATTGCTCATTCCCTCGGGGTGTGTCTTCATCCTCCTTAAGGGAGGAGAGCAAACCACACCCCAATGGAACTCATGCCAGCACTGTGATGGGCTATCGTCATTACCTCTGGCTGTGACATGGCCTTTCTAGAATGTATGCTGGTGGGGAATGCCTCAAAGCACCATGGACTGACTTTGGGTCCGATGCGTCAAGGCACTTCCAGGACACTGAGCGCTGTGCAGGAAAGAAATCTATAAACCCGTTTCCTGGATGTGGATTAAGCCTAGTCTTGGACTGAATTGTAACGTCAATGGTAAATTAAAGCCATTTCAGTCTAGGCTCAAGCTTAATCTGGGTCTGAGAAACTGGTGCTCTTACCAAGAACATAGTTTCTTGATGGAACTATGTGTTTGAACAGGTTCAGATATCTGAATGCCAAATAATGACTATGTTGCATGGCTTAATCCAGTTTCTCAGCAAAACAGAATCAAACAGTGTGATCTGCTAAATATGCAGCGAGGCTTCCAATCAGAGAGTTTACAGTGCCATCATGTGGTTCATTACGGAAGTTGCAGGTGGCTGGCGAGAGCTGAAAGTGGCTGACCTACGTACATTTGAAGAAAAGAAATCAGGTATTAAAAGATCTACACAAGATACACTGAAGCTTTGAAGTTACGCTGGCATTACATACATTTGCTTCAATACATTTACATCTCTGGTAGATAATAGAAATTATCTATGCATAATAATCCATGCAGTAAATGGGGGTATTTTATTTTTAGCTCGTACCACCTGACGGTTAAGACCAGACAAGGCCCAACAGATGTCCTCTGACTATCTCAGAACTGCCACTCACCTGTAACCGTACATCCTTGACCAATTTGTAGAATGGAATGCAATTCAAACTGTAATGCACATTTCTGATCAAAGCATGCCGTGTGTGGGCAATCAAAGTTATGGTGCACTAGAGACGCGCTTTAAATCTTAGAGTATGGACTACAAGGCGGAAGAAAGGTTTGGTTCATGGCTGATTTATCCAGAGAGAGTGCCGAGAAGTTCAAAAAGTTACTCTCTCAAGGATTTTCCTTTCTCTCCTGGCGTGCTTTCTGTGCCGCTAGCTTTGAAGAAGTCCCTCCAGTGAATGTAGAGGTTAGCTATCTAGCAGTGTTGAGATGAAATGTAGAAGCACAGCACAACACTGCACACAAAGGCCAGAAAACATGAAAGGAACATGATGTATGCTTTATGGTTAGGACAAGCCACATCTAAGAGAGTGAAAGCCAGTCCGTCAGATCCGAAACTTGTACTTTGAGGAGCTGTAGGAACGTGTTGTTGTGTAAACCGCTGTAAATGCTTGCTGTTTTTGTGAGTGTGTAGAGTTTTAGTACTCACTGTGTATTAAACACATTTCCCTCATTCAGACTGCCATTTTATACCAAAACCTGTGAATGTCTTTTCAGGTCACGCCTCCTTTTGCATTATCTTTTTTTGTGTGTGTTGCTGCTATTTATTTAATAAACATTACCATTATCATTGTTACTCCTGTATTGCTGAATGTGTTATTATGGTTCTGCGGGCCATTTTCACTACCGTAATGGGCTCAGTGATGCCTGGGGAATATGTTTTATGGGAGGCTTAAAAAGCAAATTGCACCACCCTGGTAGAAAAACTACCAGCAAAACCAATACATTATTACAGTCCGAAGAACAATGAGTATAACACTATTTCCCATAGTTCACAACGTGACAAGCTCTACTTCTAGATCACTATTAAAGGACTTTCTAAGAAAGTGATATACGAAATATATATATCTTACCTGAGACAGATATCCAAGACAAATAACTGTACAGCCACTAAAAGACCACAGGGTGCTAGTATAAGAATGTGAAACCCATAAAGGCCCTCATAGAAAACCTGAAATCAGATAAACTGATTAAATGTTGTCATAGAACGATGATCACAATCACCTGTATGTGACTTTCAGCATAAAGCCAGCTTGAATTGATTTGTTCTTTTGAGAATGCGCAATGTGATGTTTTGCTAACAACTTGTCCGCCCAACGAACACTTACTGCAGATTAGCTCAGACGTATAACAAATCTAGGGGCATTTCACTCTATGAAATATGTCTTAATGCACTGAACACAGAATGATGAGAACAGATGAGCTGTGAGAGTCTACAGCATAGGATAATGCAAATTAGCCTCATTTTAGATCCTTTGGTGGAGATAATGTTCTTAAACCCACTCCAAAGTCCATGACCGTCTCCATGCTTCTCAGTCATTCCTTTACAGCAGGTCATGCTGGATGGATACCAAAATTTAACTTTTGACTTTTAAAATTTTTTGAATTGACTTTTTAATTAACTCTACTTGCCAATACATACCAGCTGACTCAATCTCACGTCTTTTATAAGTTATAGCAGATAAGCAAAGAAACCACAACACTATACAAAGATGTGGTTTGGTCAAACTGATTAATATTTATTCCAGTTTCCAGATCAGTATAGTTTGTACTACCCATCTGATGGTAAAACTGACTAAAGGCTGTGTGGTTTTCGACAAATGGACAAAATTCCCTACTTCCAATGAGTACTAGTTTTCAGTTCTAGTTTGCCCTATCATATCAAGTCAATAGGTCAATAGGTTAACAATAAACTGATGTATTAAATTAGTTGTGGGGCTTAAAACTAAAGTTTGAAAAGTTTTTGGTAGTGTTATGCCAAATTCTATAGTGCAGTATTGCACTCCTCAGCCTCATTCGTTTCTACAGAATTTGCAGTTTTATATAATTCGTGTTGGGTTAAGCAGTCTTCTCTTACTATACCTGTGATATGCAAATACATCAAATAACCCCTGGGAATCTCTAAGATTCTCAAACAGTTCTGGTTTCTGGCCAAGCTGCATATTGTCACTGTCCAAAGAAAAATATGTATCTCCATTTTGTTGATTTTTCCCTTTAGGCATCATTGGAACACAGCAGCTACCATTTACATTGGATGAGAATATCAACAGAAATATAGAAAACATTGTATGGAAGTCTGGTTCCACTGACTTACATTAAAATTTAATGAGGTTTTTGTCTTCTCCTGTAAAGTGGCCATTTCAGAGATACTTCAGATACAGTAATGAATATAATAAGGCTTATGCTAGTTTTTCAGCACACCTCCAAAAATCCACCCCAAAGCAATTGCCATTTTTTTTAATATTCCTTCCACCAAGTAAGGGCCCAAGCCTGCTCATTAGATGCAGACTGCAAAAATGTACATCTTCAGGAGCATATCTAAGATATTCAGGAGTTGTGTGTGCACTGTTGATTCACTCATTGGATGATTCTTTGTCTGGACATAGATTATCTACAACAGAGATCACAAATCTTACTCATAAGAGGGCTGGGATGTCTGTGGGGTGTATGTAGAAACGTGATTCGATGCCACATGTGTTTAATCAGTCATTCTCAAACAAGTGATTATCCTGGTTAACCTGCAGCTACAGAGGACTTGTGACCGTTTGTCTACCAACCTTGATCCTGGAGAGAGCTACCGTCTTAAGGAGTCCCATTCTGAACACACCTGCTAATTAACCTCCTCAGAAGACTATAATAAATAGAAGATTTGATATTGCATCAAATGTACTAGGAATGCTAACCTGTTAGATGCAGGTTGGAACAGTGTTTCTCCACCCAGCCCACTATTCTGCACATTTTTGTTTTTCCTGCCTTAACAAAGCCACTTTAACCCAATCATGGGCTGTTAATGGCCTGATTGTCGAAGCAGATGAGTTGGAAGCAGAGAAACACTAAAAGCTGCGGAGCAGTGGGCCTTCAAGACCAGGGCTGAGAAAGAGTGAGCTGTGTCATAGCAAAAGTCGGAACAATATCGCCACCTAGCGAATCAACCTAGGAATGACTAGATCTTAAATCGGTATGTGGTCAAATTAGCTGATTTGATCGTCTTGTTTAATACCAGATCTTATTTATAATTTTAATAATACCACGACGATATACGTACACTGGTCAAGCGTTGTTTACATACGGTATAAAAGCAAACTGCCCAGTATTTGTGTGGACTGGTGGCGCATCGCTCGGTGTTGTTGATAGGCGGTGGGCCGGGCCTTTGGCGCATGCGCCGAGCGCAGCGTCGCAGACGAGTCGTCGCCGCCGCTGCTGCTGCTGCCGCTGCCAGGGAAACACACACATACCAATCGTACGCACACACACGCGCGAGGAGCATCAGTCAGAGGCATTCACACACACCCCAAACCCGAAGCCTCTCTGCTGTCTTCATCAGTTCATCCGAGAGCTGTGCACCACATGAGGCGATGTAAAACCGAAACAAGGGTACAAGAAGAGAGGGACGAGTCGACTAGTGCGAGGCACAGCAGCGCCTGTCTGTCTGCTCCTGCACAGGTAAACCAAATGCACAGTTAATCGGTTTTACAGTCTTCGGGGATTCAGCGAAGCTAAGCAGCTAAAGCTAACCTCATAACGGTCCTCAACGCTCGCCTGTCTGCTGAGGTGGGACGACTGTTTCGCGTTGTAAAGCAGGAATTTGTGAAATGTGAGCATGTGTGTCGCTGTCTGGGCTGAATAACGTTAACGCTGAAAGGGGGACTGCTAACGGCTCAAATCTGAGGTGGTAGTTGTTGAACGCCACCTTTTGTTTGAAACATGGTCACCGTTATGTGCCCTCTGACCGCGGTGCCCACTGTTCCGTTACACCGTAAACGGTGCACCAGTTACATTCTGGCCGTCTGTACAATTTAAGGTGGAATGGGACGTTTGACGTGGAAGCTGGAGAATGGGAAGGGCTTTCATTCTCTTTTTAAACGGTCCGTTCCACCTTAAATTGTGTAAGGTTAGCTGGTGGTTACTCTTAGTGTACAGTAACAGTGTGCAGTATGTGATGTGTGTTTGCTTCTAGAGAATGTGTGAAGGTGCATTGATTAATTCACACCATCATATCAGCGTGTGGCCTAGGAGCAAACTAGCTCTGGATATCTTGGTTCATCGTATGGTACACGGCCAGTTCTCTCATGGAGGCTATAAGGTGTTAGTTAAGCATACATTTGGCTCCCATGCTATTTTAAGTCATGAGCTAAATGTACGCTCTCTGTCTGTTTGTGCTGTTTGGACGGTTCTCCTCATTACCATACACAGTTGAAGGAGAGGTCCACCGATTTTTAGATTTTCTGCACAGGTCTGGCATTGAGATGTAAACAAATTGATTCATTGTGGTTTATTGCAAAATAGTCAATTGAAGAAAAACTTACAGGCCCTAGTTTCCTCCCAGTGGTGGTGATAGAAACCTGGTATCGCAGTGTCAACCACTCAAATATAAAAGAACAAACAGTGAATCGGTCAGATTTTTAAGTCAGAGTTGTGTGATGAAAGTGGAGTCACTCTGCTGGAGATGTCATGTCTTAACCCCCAGCTGAAAAGATTGCTTTGCAAAAAGGGACATAAAAAATTGGACTTCAGTAATATGTAATATCGGTGACTAAACTACAGGTCAGTAGAGAGTGGTGTGCCCCTTGCAACGGGCCCTGGAATCGCATTGCTAGCCTTCAACTGAATGGAGATACAAGCACCGTAATCTCCCAAATTTATATTTGACTCAGGCGCACCCTAGGCAGCTTTGCCAAGACGCTTGCCCACAGAGGTCACCTAACGTGACAAGGAAGAGAGCGCCTGACTTCAAACATCACATGATTATAGGGCTTTATTCTCCATATCCAGTGCAACATGACCTTTTATTATTGTCTTCGGAAAACCAGAGTTAAGTTAATGCTCAATACCTGATCTTTATAGCATGGTAGATCAGAGTTGTCAGAATGTCAGAATTTAGCCAAACTCACAGGTCTGTAGAGTCTAATGTACCCTTTCCAGTGAGCCCTGAACTACATTGCTAGCCTTCGGGGAAACAAAGATATGGGCACTTAAATCACCGGGCTCCTAATCTATGTTGTTAGTGTCAATCATTTGATCAGCGACCAAGCTTTAGGTGTCATTACTGAGCAGGAAGGTTGACTAGTGTGTGAAACCCCTACAACAAACGTGTAACTTCTGAGTTTTAATATGCAAAGTCAATAATAGCATAGTGGGACTAATTTTCTGTTTAGCTCCCTGCATATACCTCTCCACCAGTGATATATTTGAATATTATATGTATTTTTTTGTCCTTTTCATGAAATAATTTTCTTTGAGGTAGCTTAAAGGCTCTAAACTCATCAGACATTTGGTTCCTGTCACCATCTCTTTGGACATTCCTGGTATTTTGTGTGATTCCCTTTTAAAGAGGACCTAATGTGCTTCTCCAGTTCCCCCCCTTCCTTTAGTGTGTCATATAACCTTTTGTGGATGTAAACAGTCTGCAAAGTTATGAGGCTCAAAGTACACGTCAGAGTAAGAAGCTCGCTTCACTTTTCTCGGCTGCCTGAAATGTCTTGTTTGAATTCCAGCCCTTTTCTCTGTTAGGTGACATCATCTCGTAACACAGTCCTTATTGCCCGCCTACTGGCTCGTTTGGCACACCTTGACAAAACCCACAGAGAGCTAAAACAGGAAAACCTTACCATGTAGAAAATTTCCACTCTAGCTTTAACAGCTTGTTCTACCTGACACTCAGAATGACTCTGACCCAAACTGATACAGCAGAACCGAGGAGTTTGTGAGAATAACCTTAACAGTGTGATGCCAATAAAATGCAGCTCGAGTGGTTGACCTACTGAAGTGCACTGGGCTCATTGTAAGTCAGGGCTTAAGATGTACAGTATGAGAAAAACATTATGTTTTGGGAAAACTGAAGCGTGTAAAAGTAATCGACCACAGAAATAAAATTCTGAACCTTCCAAATGAGCACAATAGGTTATCTTTAACCACAAATTACAGACATGTGTTATAGTCTATAGTCATTGCTGCAGAATCAGAGCAGTGAACACAGTTTATCTTGTCCAGGCCTTGATTTTAGACTATGACCTTGTAACATTTGATCTTACCTTCTACAGTCAACAGTATAGTCTTTAGACATACTGATGTGGCTGATATGTTCAGCTGTGTTATGTGTCTCTTCCAGGTTTTCCCACTAGTAAAGACAAAAAAGAGCTACTACAGAAATAATCTGACCAGGGGCCATATTCATAAAGCTTCCCAGCGTAGAAGTGATGATCCAGAATTATATTTGTCTCAAATTTACAGTGACATTACTGACAGGAGCAAATCCAAGATCAGCACTCTGTTTCTGAGGAGCTTTATGAATTCGGGCCCAGGCTTCACATAATCAAATAACTCCAGACATTCTGATGTTGCTGTGCCAATGCTCAGAGGTTTCTTTTTCCACAGAGCTCAGCTCCACTGTTTAGAAGGGAGTGAAAGAGCTACAGCACTCATTTTGTGACGGTCAGAGGTAGCAGCATGTCATTTGCTCATGTTGTTTACTGCAGGAACACTGCTGAATGTAGGCTTGCTCCTGTCTCCTGTGCCATGAGGGAACCTTCTTAATGAGAATTCCAGAACCTGGGAGAGTTCCATGTTTTAGAACTGGAGCAGGCTTGTCTTTCGAAGCCATGTCCACTGGTTCAGCTAAGTATGATGGGTGTAAACGTAGGAGCTTTCCTCCTCCAGCCTACGAGAATGAAAGCACTACGGGGTCACAGAGTAGGTCATGAGTTTCCTCTCCTCTGTAATACGTTTACGTTTTCCAACAGCGAGCCCTCATGGCTTTGGCTACCTCTGTCTCCATTTTTTTTGTATGTATCCATAAATGCAACAGCCACTGGCCATTCTCTGCCCCTTTCTGTGCTTACGTTAACAGCTTTGTGTTTTAGCCTTAAGGTCTTTTGTGGACAGCCCAAAAAGCAAAGTGCAAGCATGGTAGCTCTTTTGAAAGCAGCCATAGTGGGACGATCAAGCCACATGGTGCATCAGCAGCATAGTGCATAACAAGAGCACCCCATCACTGTACTTCACATAGCACACTGTAACAGACGCGTATATAAACTCACTAGAGATGTATACAGTATAGGTTCAGGGAAAATGATACAGCACAGTATAAAATAGCTTGCTTGGCAATATGGTACCAATACACAGATGCCAAGTATTGATATTATTATTATTATTATATACTAAGCACGGTTGTAAGTCGCTCTGGATAAGAGCGTCTGCTAAATGCCTTAAATGTAAATACTATTATGTGATATTAATATTATATGAATGTAAAGTAAAGATTTTTAGGCGGTTTTAGTTAATCCCATTTTCCTGCAATAAAAATGAGTGAAATCAGATGAACAGACTGAAGACTTTGTCTCATTATATAAAACAGATGTTGAAACAGTTATCCAAGGGAACAAAATCTGCAGTCTAATAAAAAGTATAGTGTATATTGTATAGTGGATTACGCATTGTGATGATAACGTCTTGCCAGGCCTCGGTTGGTTCCGAGGTACCAGTGCGCAGGCATCAGGGACTCAGTTAACCTTTCCTTTGTATATTCACAAAGTTGCGTGAGACCTAAAAACAGTAAAATTATACAGCACTGTGCAAAAGTCAGAGACCACCCTTCGTTTACTAAACTTAAGTACTGTTTATTCATCTATCAGGCAGTATCTCACAAGTGATCATTATACGGGGCAGTCGTGGGCTGGAGGTTAGGGAACCAGCCTTATAACCGGAGGGTTGCCGGTTCGATTGCCTGAACTGACAGTAACGACTGAGGTGCACTTGAGCAAGGCACTTAACCCCCAACTGCTCCCCGGGCGTCGTGGATAGGGCTGCCCACCGCTCTGGGTAAATGTGCTCACTGCCCCCTAGTGTGTGTGTTCACTAGTGAGTGTGTATGTGGGTGTTTCACTTCACGGATGGATTAAATGCGGAAGACAAATTTCTCTGTGTGAAAATCACAATTGGCACAAAATGGTATCTTATCTTATCTTATATTGCACTTGCATAAAGAAGAGGGAAATCTGTTGAAAAAAGGAGTTTCTAAAACTGAAACTCAGAACGTTAAAAATGACTAACAATGCCTGTAAGACTGCTTAAACTGTCACCCTCAGATAAACAGTACTTAAGTCTTCTATCTTTGAGGGAGAGGAGAAGATAAAACTTTTGCTACAGGTTTAGCAGGTGTTTCTGTCTATCCTTCCACTATGACAATTCAGTGCTTTGAATCTGAAAGGATGTGTAGCTGTCATGAAGCCTTCACTCATAAAGAAAGTAGTACAACAGAATACAAATTACTCATGAAACAAAGAATGGTGGTCTCAAAACCATGGACTAACTAACCCACAGTCCAGACCTCAACATCACTGTATGGGTACGGAATTACTTGAATAGTGTGAAGCAACAATTTCTAATACTGAACTTTGGAGGTGTGGAAAATATTCCAGCATGTTTTTGAAAAAGAAGTCATGATAAAAGTAATGGCTGGACAAATACTAATAAATACCGATAAAATGGGTGTATATGTTGTTGTTGAGGCTTCTGTGTAATTTCTCGGTTTTCTGCTTTGATGCAGGAAATGAACAGGTTGTACTAAATAACCGTTTTTACTGGAAATTAAATAAATGAAAAGCAGTCTCCAAGCTAATGTCAGTTTTGTGGCAGATCTGTTGCTCTCGCTAGTTTAGCGTTTTACACTGCAATCTTAACTTTATGTGGCAGATCTTTGCGCTTGTCCAGCCTCACTACAGTTGCTATGGAAGGAAATATGGACAGATTGTTCATCCTAATAGCTCTTGTACTAATGAGAATTGTTTTAATGCTGTAAAGAATGTACCATTAGCACACGTGGACACACACAGCCCGGGCCCCACATTTTGGCCTGAGGCTGGCATGCTGACTCAGCATTATTGGGCAGCACATGATCGATGCCCTGTTGCTGTAGCAGTGAGTGCTGTCACATGATATCACTCACACAGGTGACTGTGTGGTGATCACTGATGATTCCGATCGATTGACTCTTGTCTTGAGTCATCATTTTTAGTGCGGAGCACATTAAAATTCCGCCTGTGTCTGTGTAGAGAAGAAGCAGAGGAAGGTTTACTGGAGCCCTATGAAATCTGCTTTAATTTGCTTTGGATTTCTCTGATTTATTTGTGTCTAGATTCTAAAAAAAAAAAAAATTCTTGTAAGCAACTGGTTGTAAAACAACGAACGAACGAACGAACCAACAAATTTGATTAATTTGAATTTGACGAATCCATCTTCTGCATCACCATACTCAAGGGACCCTTGTTCACTTGGACAGGTGATAAGAGATGGTGACGATTTATCACAGTGTGGGGATGATGACCTGCAACACCAGTGTGTAAAGCGATTCACAGAACGCCAGGCAGATTCTGCCCTGTACTGAGCCATCTGACCTCTGCATACCCATGGAACTTTCACACCATTGACATCAGCTACTCTGTAAAGTGGTCACATGTTTGAGTTGCCAGGCAACTGTATACTGGGGACCTGGTGGACTGGCTGACACAGGTTTGACCGTAGAGGACACCTGTACTGCTCTCAAATAACTCTTCCATACAATGTGAACTGCACTTTTTGTGCTTTCATTTGCACCACTGGGTTCCTTTCACTGCTGTCAGCTGCCCCTACTGTTTACTCTTTGGATTTAACCCTTTAGAGGCTTTTGTTCCAAAACACGTTATAGATCACTTTCAAGATTTTTTACCTGATATAATAGTTCATCTCAAAACATTTCAATATTATAAAACATGTTATTGATCACAAAAACATCTCTATTTTTCTTTTTTTTTAGAATATTTCATTTTGAGTTTAAATAACATACAAACTTTTCACACAGTATAAATACTGTTTATCTCTTGCTCTAGTTCAGCATATGCAACCACAGTCATGGAGAAGACTGCTGACTTGACCAGAAGATGATTATCGTCGTCTTCCACAAGGAGGGTAAACCACAGCAGGTTTTTGCTTAATAGGCTGCCTGTTTACTGAGTGCCGTATCAAAGCATATTAATGGAAAGTTGACTGGAAGGGGAAAATGTGGTAGGAAAGATGCATGAGCAACAGGGATGACCTCAGCCTTGAGAGGATTGTCAAAAATAGTCAATTCAGAAATTTGGGAGAGCTTTACAAGATCGAACCCAGACTGATGTCAGTGCATCATGGGCTATCACACACAGAGATCTTCAGGACAAGGAGCTACAAATGCCACATCCCTAATATCAAGCCACTCCTGAGCCAGAGGCAAAGGAGAAGAGTCTTACCTGGGCTAAGGAAAAAGAACTGGACTGTTGTTCAGTGTTCCAAAGTTCTTTTGACAAGCTTTACGGAGATGCCAATTTCCAGCTGGATTTAGCACTTGCTCACAGTGCCAAATCTACTACCACATGGTTTGCTGACCATGATATTACTGTGCTTGATTGGCCAGCCACCACTCCAGACCTGAACCGTTTAGAAAGTTTAGAAACACTGTAGAGTGTTGTCAAAAGAAAGATAAGAGACCCAGCCCAGTAAAACAGGCAAGCTGTAGTCCGCAATCACAGCTATCTGGGCTTCAGAAGCAGAAGCAGTGCCACAAGCTGATTGCCTCCATGCTATGCCACATTCATGCAGTCAAGCAGCCTCAACCAAGTATTGAGTGTATAAATCCTAATTAATTTTATGAAATTTTCTGATAATTTGAGAAACTGTCTTTCTAATTGTCATGACTTATGAGCCTTACTGATCACCATTAAAACTAATAAGGCTTGATATATGCCACTTTACGTGTAGGGAATATAAAATAAGACAGTTTGCCTTTTCCAGCTAGTACATTGGAGTAAGTGGGTTTTGTACGTCTATATCAACACTATGCCATGATTAATGCCATCTTTTATAAGATATATGTTAGCTATCATTCTTTAAACAAACTACTTATATTAGACACTGCCAAAGATCGATAGCGTCACCTTTTAAAATGATACATTTACAGAAGAGGGCAAAATCCTTTTTTCCTTAATGTGGTTTAAAGTGTATGTACCTGTAGCATAATAAACATAGAGAGAAATTGACTTGGAGACCAATTAATTAACATATTTATTGGATACACTTCTAGTATAGGTGCAGGAACTCGCTAAATTCCATGAATAAACATAGGAAATAGAAAAAAAGTGACTATATAATGAATAAATTATACAAATTTACAAGCTAATTTAAAAATAGTGTTGACTGCATGATTCATGAGCATTCTACAGAAATATGGGTTTCATGTAAATATTAATCTTTACATTGACTAATAATATGAGTATGTTTCAAAGGATTGGACCAAATATCTGTGATTATCGGCTGTGTATTAAACATGAGGCAGACAGAGATTAGGTTCACCTAAAGTTAGTCTGTAGATTATGTATATATGTGAGCGAGAGACTGAAGATTAGACTCTGTAGTTACAATAAAAAAAGGTTTGCCTTGGTTTGAATATAATATGTCAAGCCTTCACATCAACACTGATCTCTGTTTTTCTGAGAGGCTACTTTGATGTGCTAGAATACTGATTCATGCTGAACATGTCCTATAAATAAACACCGCATGTCTGATTTAAAAAGCAAATCTTACTCAAGCAACTAAACATAGCCACCGCTTTGTTTGGGGTTATCGGAGTGTTTCAGTGGATGACGAACGTCAGGACAAGCTTCTGCAGCCGTCCTTCACTGCTTTTCACCTCCTTTTTGTGTGTCCCTCTCTGTCCTCTGCCATGTCCTCCTTTCTCTGCCTGCTCCATGCTTGTCACACCCTACCTCCCTCCTGCTATCGCTCTTGCCCTTGCTTTCTAGAAATGCTCCTTGAAGATGAAAGATTGCTTGAGGAACCAAAGCAATTTTGAGGATTTCTTTTTTCCACCTCAGTGTTTTCCATGTCCTCCGTGATATCAGTGCCCTCTTTGCATGTGCTCTATCCCACTGCACATTACAACAAGCCTCGCAGCAGTGTGCTCCATTAATTTCTGTTTACTTACAGTGAAGTACTATTTTTGGGCTGCATGCTGGTTTACTGCTTACTAAAGGCCCTGGCAGATCGTGTTTGATCCCTACATCATTAGTGTGGGTAATTAGACTAAAAGTTCTAAAACGTAACTTAATAAAATCTGTAAACACTTCAGCCCTGGTCCTGGACTCTCTCTAGCACTGAACATTTTGTTTATTGTGTTGTTAATTCCACTAATTCTGTTATAAGTATAGTCTTTGTGAGTGGGTTAAAGTTGCACGGTGTAACTTTGGGGGATTTGGAGTCCTCACTGGTTAAAGTGCATAGTTGCAACGTGTGGATAATCATTTTTCTTCCTACAGAGAAGAGATAATGAATGTGCATTCCTGTTGGGCAGACCTTATTTTTTTCGGCTGTTAAACCAAGAAGTCGTCCTTTATGAGGCAGGGTTGGGCACCGCTGCTTTAAATGTCGATAGACAAAACCAAACTGTTCTGAGATTAGCATTATTTATGCCGGTAGCCTTGTCTGCAGACCTGAGCTGAGCTCCAGGGCCTGACCTGCTCTGCATTAGCCCCTAATTCAGACAGGAGCGGACGCAAAGGGGAATGGGGACACTACAGCTCACATGGGCCTTCGCTTCATTTGTTGCAATTGTGCTGAGGGCACCACATTTAATTGTGTGTGATGGGGTGACAGCAGTGAGAGAGACAGAGAGAGAGAATGGGGGAGAGCTGGAGAGGCAGTGAGCAAGAGTGAAGGAATTTTGCATTCTGAGACTCTTTGCATTCTGCCCCTTTAGAAGATGCCGGCCATCTGCTGTGATGTTGTTTTGCACAGGTGTAAACACTCACAAGACGCTTTGTGACTGGATTATGGCTGGATTAGTTAAACCACATTTAGAGGTGGTCAGAGACAGATCTTGACCACATTTAACACAAGCAAAAAATGAATCTGTTTTTAGTATATGCATAGTTTTACTTAAACAAAAATGCCTCTGCCCAGTGCAGACTAGTAAGGAAAGAGGATAAACAAGAAAATGAAAGATATCTTTAAACAGAAACAAAGCCTGCATGTTGGTTTGCCTTTTGAGCAGGACAGAGCAGTCATGTCAAACAAAAATTATTTATTCAAATACGATCTTGGTTATCTAACATTTAGTCACAGCTGACCTTAATCAGCTAAAACAAATCTGGGAGCTCCTGGAACCGTATCTTCTGCTAGCTATCATGCTGTTATAAATTTATGATTGCGTATAGTAGGGCCCTACAACGGGTGGCTAGTGCAAGTAGCAGGCAGTGTCTAGCTATGCTACGAACATCCACAATAAAAGTAATGCAGCTTTTGTAAAAAGCGACATTAACACAGTTAGGATAGCTTAAACAACCGGCTTGCTGGGATTCTGTCTGGGACTTGGCGCAGTGGGAGAGCTGTCACTTATTGCTTACTCTGATTGGTACTTTAGTAGATCTGACTTTACCTATGCCAGGTGTAGTCCTGCCAAGCTCAAATTGAATAGCAGAAAAATTACTTCTCAAAATCGCTCAACAGAAGATTTGACAGGGGCTTAAATGGAACGACAAATCCCTCAAATGGGAATAATAAAAACACAGCAAAGCAAATTGTCACTTCATTGTTTATGGGAAAAACTGTACTAGCTCAAACGGAAAAACTGTTCCTCATCTATATGTGTTCTATAAACTCTAATAACCATTAACAGATCTAACTTGCACTTTTGATTTAAATGGCTAAGCCATATCTAGCATTGTTGGCACATTATCAGGCAATGACGTTATTTCCTGAAGTCATTAGGCTTTAGCCATTTCTCAGGAGTTGATCCATTTGCTTGAAGTGATCCTTCCTTCCTCGCAGCTGGAGAAATGTTGATGTAGAAACCTGAGTCTCTTCCCACAAACAGACATTCCAAAACCTGTTTGATCCTTTAGGCAAGCACTCCAGCACTGAAGACGATCCAAATGCGTGTCCTTCCTGTCCCAGCTCCTCTAAATAATGACTGCTGTAAAATATGGTCTGTCCAAACATATCAAGATTTGTTTCTCCCTCACTTAGAACTCCAGAACAGACTTGAAAGACAGCACTCTCCATAAGAGAACTGATACAAATTTAGAGGCTCCTGCTAAAACCCCTGAGCCAGGCTCAACAGCAGCTGAGCTGTGGAAATGTAATGAATAAGCCTCCACTGCACAGAAGCTGACCAGTGCAGGAGGCGTACGGACTGCCAGCGATTGTGTAGGTCTGAACTCCATAACCTCAGAACACACTTCATGATGCTGGTATAGGAGAGTGAAACTCGAAATGACTCAGAAACAGTATCAGTGTGAGGAGTCGTTCCTCTAATAACCTTGACCTTGACAAATCTGATTCTGCACGTTTGCCCATTTTCAGGCCGTAGCTTCATGAGTTCCTCATGCCAGTGAACGAGTGATGATGGATCTGTGCGTCTGCTCTCTCTGCCTCCTGCGCCACATGTTTTATTCACATTGTTTCATAATCTTTCGTCTTTTCCATCTTTCATCTTATTCACTGCAGTCTGATGACGTGTTCTCTCTCTCTTACTTGTGCTTTCATTTAGGCTCTCTCACTCCGGAGCTCTTTCTCTCCCCCTCTCTTTTTCTGTATTTCTCTCTGCTTGTCTGCCTTTCGATTTTCTCCCTCTACCTTTCTCTCTTTGCCTCTCTCTCCAGATCTCTCACCCATCTCCATCTTTCTTTTCCTCTATTTACTATTTCTCATCTTTGTCTTTTTCACTCTCTTTCTTTCTGTTTGTTTCTTCCTTCCTTCTTTTTCTCTAGCTTTCTCTTTTTATCTTTCTTGCTCCCTTTCTGTCTCTCTTTAGCTGTCTTTCTTTCTGCTCTTTCTCTCTCTCTCTCTCTCTCTCTCTCTCTCTCTGTCACTATATTATCTATACATGATGTTCTGTGTTTGTGTTGCTCTGTCTGACCACCTCTGTCTTCTTTCTCTCTCCCCCCCCTTCATATTCCAGCTTCATCTCTTTCTCAATGATTTTCCTCCTTTTTTTTGATGCAGCAAAAAAGATCGGAAGACATGAAAGGAAACCATGGCAACGCTTTCTCTCTGCCTGTTTAAATGACTCTCTTGTTTTCTGTTTTGCGGATTCGGGGCAGTTCTGTGCGTGTTGGATTAGGGGCCGGAAAAAGCAATCACATTTCCATTCTCGTTTTGGTGGGGGTTGCTCATTTCGGCTGGGCCGGAGGAGCTTCCAGAGAGCGAGCACAGCCCAGATACACACATCAAAGGGCCTCTGCCAGGCCCGTGGAAAATGGGGATTGGAGGGTGGGGGGAGGATTTTGGGAGTGGTGCCATTCAAACACACGCTTGCCCTGCTCTCCTGTCCTCCATACACACAGCATCAGCCATTTAAAGTCAGATCTTGAATGACCAATTAACCATATAACTGCAGGTTCTTCATGAGAGCTGGAAGATGGGCCACAGGAATCGTTAGGGATACTAATACTGGCACCTAAACCCAGTACTGTATCAGTGATCGGAATACTAATACCTGATATCCTGAAGCATTTTCTAATAGATTGAACTCCACATGTCGATAGTGTGGATTAACCAGCAGCAGAAAAAATGCACATGGCAAATCACTTTTTTGGGAAGGCATGGGTGTAATGGGTGATACCACTTCAGAATTTGTCCTTTAGTCTTAGGGTAGACATTTGAGTGTCCCCAAGTCCCACTTCTGGCTAGCTGCATGAAACAGCATTGTAGTCTTGTGGCCTGTTGTTTCAATCAGTCTGATAAATCCACGGCTCAGCTCCTGCTGCTGTCAGCATGAATTACTCTGCACGGAGATGTAAGTGCATGTGAACAGGACACACATATGAGCACAGTTTGGCGGTGAAGTTGCTGCATGTCTACTCATACAGACCATACGTTTATCTAAATATTGTACAGGTTTAAACTTTTTTGCACAATGAACATCGATCTGCCTGTCCTGACTTCCCTAGTGAAAACCTGGAGCCCACCTCAGTTTTTGCCAAAACACACAAAATAATTTTTTAGTATTAAATTAGTGGTTTATGAACTTCAGATTCTGTTGATTTCATACCATACTGTCAGTTAAACTGTTATCTTGAAATTCTAAACAGACGTTATGGCAGTCCATTTGCTACAGTTTGTTATCTAGTTGTTCAATCTCACAATAGTTCCAGAGAAAGGCTTTGGCTATGGGTGCAGTATGAATAGATACATTACAGAAAGCCTGCAAACAGGAACCAGTGCACTGTAACTGTATAAAATGCTTAGTAACAGTTAGCTGACTGGCTGTAAACTTAATAAAAGTGCTTTTATTGTATATTTCATAGCTTTAATCTGACAGCTTTTGGTTGCATTAGCAGCATTTTGTTTAATTTGTGAACAAATCTTATCACTTACTAGAATTATTAAAGAATATGATAGGTATCATCTATATGAATAAACGAACTGAGACACATACACACCAACTTCATATTAATATGAAGTTGGTCCTCCTTTTGCTGCTATAACAGCTTCCACTCCTCTGGGAAGGCTTTCCACACATTTTAGAGTGTGTCCGAGGGAATTTCTACCCATTCAACCAGAAGAGCTTTTGTGAGGTCAGACACTGATGTTGTTTGAGAGGGTCTGGCTTGCAGTCCCTGTTCTAATTCATCCTAAAGGTGTTCGATGGGGTTGAGGGCAGGGCTCTGTCTGGGCCAGACAAGTTCTTCCACACCAAACTAACCCAACCATGTTCTTATTGACCTTGCTGTGTGCGCTGGGGCACAGGCATGCTGGAACAGGAAAGCGCTTTCTCAGACTGTTCCCACAAAGTTGGAAGCATAGAATTGTTCAAATGTCTTGATCTGACAAAGCGTTTAGATTTCCCCTTACTGGAGCGAAGATGCTCTAGGCAACCCCCTGAAAAACAAACCCGTAGCATTATCCCCCCTCCACCAAACTGTATACTCAGTACAATGCAGTCAGGCAGGAAACATCTCCTGCTATTCTCCAAACCCTGACTTGTCCACCAGGCTGCCAGATATGATTCGTCACTCCACAGAACATGTTTTCACTGCTCCAGAGTCCAGTGACAGGGTACTCTATATCACTCTATCCAGCACTTGGCATTGTCTTTGGTGATGTAAGGTTTGCATGTAGCTTCTGGGCCATGAAAACTCATTAGGCCATAAAACCTCATGAAGCTATGAATCTCCTGCTCTTTGCTTTGTTATCAGTGGAGCAGGAGGTTTGTAACTCTGCAGTTTTATTGAGTCAGCAGAGCTTTGGCAACGTTTGTGCATCATGCGCCTCAGTACTCAGCATTTTCACCCTGTAACTTCATGTGGTGTGCCACTTTGGCTGAGTTGCAGTGGTTTCTAACAGATGTGGACGGAAAGGAAATAACTGGTTGCTGTACTTATGTAGTGCTTAGTCTGTACTGAAGTATTTCCATGTTGTGTGGCTTTTTGCTTTAACTCCACTACATGTGACAGTCAAATATCTTACTGTATACTCCACTGCATCATGAGAAATCTGTCCTTCCTGTTGGCTTATGTGTGTACTAAACCTAACATGTAAACTGAAACAAGTGCAAAGTGAGCCCACCAATCAGGGCACAGTGCACAGTTTTTGAGCTTGTTTTGACCTGTTGGACAGAGCTGGGTTCTAGCTAATGGAAACTGCTCTCCTTTAGTATTTTGTGCTCATGATTGTTTGAATAGACGTCAGTGTCAGACTAATTAATGACCTTTTATTAAAGATTGAGACTGAGGTGAACTGGGAGACACTAGAGTCTCATCACCTAAAATGAGTCTTGTTTAATGCTAATGGGACAATAGAGCCATAATAAATCATGCCTTTGTTACTCTCCATACTGAAGTACATCTAAAGGTAAACACTTTAGTACTTTTACTCCAGTGCAGGTCTAAAGGGAGGAGCTTCTACTGACACTGGAGGAGTATTTTACCTTTGGTATCTGTACCTTAACTCAGCTACATGATTTGTGTACTTGCCAGCCACTGGTTCTTAAAAACCTCTACTTTTCTATAATACCACTCATGATCATAGAATATCTAGGTGGAAAGAAATTTCTTAAAGTATTGCAGTGGCGGCATCCTGTTACAGTACCACACCTAAATTCAGTGTGTGCTTTAGAATGACCCATTCTTTCACAGATCTTTATAAGGGCAGGCTGTATGGCTTGGTGCTTTATTTTGTATACCTATGGTAACAGGACTGAATTAAACACATCCCTCTAATTATTAAGCGGTGTCTCCCAACACTACTTATATATAGTGTGTAACATGTGTCATGGTTTTATCTTAAACATGTTGCTTACCTTTAAACAACATGTAAATTCATAAACTCATAAAGAACAGGCTGAATACTTTAGGGTCTGTGTTGGTTGACAGTATTTACAGCCCTGTTTTTACCCTGTAGGTGGAAACCATAAACAAGAATTAATTTTATAGCACATGTGGTTTTAAATTTGGTATAAGTAATCATATTGACCAAACAGTCAATGTAAATACAGTTACTTACCCACAAATGTTTCATTAGGACTGTGTGTGTGGTCTATAAACGAATGGTAAGCAGATCGGATCTTGGTTCTCAGTGGGAGGTTAAGTGCTTTAGGGTTTCACACTCTTACAGACTGAGAGAGGGTGATCATTTTTGTGGACACATACACACTTGTACACTCCTTCACATAAAGCACTTTGCACATTATGACTTTTCCTGCTTTGAAACTGTAATAGGAAATCATAAATATGCCAAAAAACATAAATATGACTTCATTTTCCCAAAGGAAAAGCTACCGAATGTGCTTTAATGGGTTTCACAGAGTAAATGGAGAACAAGCATCACAGGTCTGCTGTTTTAATGTCCATTCTAATCGGATGATGGTTGAGTGCATTGAGGGTAAAGTAATGAAGATGTTCCTTTTCTCTCTTACACACAGTCAATCTCTATTTCCCGACATTCCCGGCCTTTTTTAAAATTATAACATTTCCAGCTCATGTACAAGCCCAGTTCCAGAATGCTTGTGACAGTATATGCAGTGCTAATAAATCAGAAAGTAGTGATTCTATGTTTGCAAAAGTGAAGGTAGTAGGTTCTGTGTTTGTATTCCTTCTATATTTGATGGCTGCAACGTCTTCCAAAAACATTGAGGCAAATGAATGTTTACCGCTGTGTCCCTTCAACAGCACTTAATAATGGTTTTGGGAAGGAACCTTCATCATCATTTTTTGACCATCATCAGTCAACAATTATCCAGCTTTGTATATTCATTATAATAATGCACAAGATGTTTTGTTTAAGTCGAGTTGCATTCGGGCCATTTTAGCACTCCCTAATTATACAGCTATGCTCTTTTAACACAGGCAGACTGTTCTTGTTGTTCTACCATCAGTGTTAATTTTGGCAATTGAATTTTATTCAAGGTAATTTTATTTTGCTTAAAATGCAGATTAACTTTAGTCACAGTTATAGTATAGTAGTTTTAGTTAAAAAATTAAGTTTTAGTAAAATTTCAATCCATATTATATTATATTTAGTCTAATTTTAGGTATGCTACACTATTACTACTACTGTACTTTGTTCACTGGCTTACATTAGTCCAGAATTGTGTTGTCCTAGAGGAAAAAAAGTAAAATAGTTGGATTTGGCTAGAAAGCTTTTTTGGAAAAAAGAAAGCCCTGAATGCAGACTTCTCCCTGTGTGCTATTAGCAGTGGTAATATAAATATCACTATATATTTCTGTCAATTCCTGTCCCTGTATCTCCATTCCAAATACCAACATTTTATATTATTCATAAATGTTCATTATTGGCATTGGAATCACAATTAGAATATAGGTATATGGAAGAATTTGGATTTTGGCATCACTGCATCCTTTATATGAAGCATGTGCCACAGTATACCCTGTGCTCAGCATCATGAATTCTAGCCTCGTTACAGAGACTGCCTCACTAGTGTACTGATCACACAGAAAAGGGACTTGGCTGTGTGTGTGTGTATGTGTGTGTGTGTGTGTGTGTGTGTGTGTGTGTGTGTGTGTGTGTGTGTGTGTGCGCGGCGCGTGTGTAAGAGAGAGTGTAGTTGGTATGTATGGCGTGTATGCAGTTTGCACTGTGTCTGTCTGTGTCTTTCTGTCTGTCCATTTCCACATCCTACTCTCATCCACTGCTCTTGCAGGGTGGGTTTTTCCTTGGTGTCGTTTCCATGGTGACACTCTTCTTGGTGAGGGCGGCACACTTTTTTCTTTTTTATCCCTGTCTCTGTTCAGTCCAGCTTTAGTGGCACATAGACACATACAAACCAACACTACTACGCATAACCAGTCAGAGACACCTTGAGTCATCAGCCACCAAGTGAAACCTAATATAAATCGGTCCACAGATTTGCTCTGTTCTGAGAGTGTAACACTGTCAAGGCTGTATTGAGCACACACTGTTGAAGTGTACAGGCTTATCTTATCCTGTCTTGTTATTTAGTTTGAGCTTTATCTGAAGGACTGTACAAAGTAGGTTTCTCTTTTTCCAGCACTGCAGCTATACTGTCGTATACAGATGCTGTGTGTGCTCTAAGTGGAGCAGCCCATTTCCTGACATCGGCCCGCATTCATGAAACAGCTCAGATAAGGAGTGCTGATCTAGGTTCTGTTTGTATCAGTAACATTATCATCTATAAGACTTGAATCTGATTCTAAATCAGCACCTTTCCTGAGCATGCGTATGGGCTCATGTCAGCAGTCCTTTATAATCTCCCTTGTCCTCCTCCCTGATTGTTTCGCTTTCTTTTGCTCTTCTCTCTCTTTTTATGGCACCATTAAAGAATGCTGCGCTATGTTGCTGATTCCTGTGGAGCAAAGTGATCAGGGACTCCTAGACTGCACTTTGAAAGACAAGACCACCCTCTAAAGAAATGCTTGTCCAGTTGTTTCTGGAAAAGTCCTCAGCTCTGATATCTTAACTTTGCCTACCTAAATAACAGGGAATCCAACGGAGACTCCAAGGACGTAGGCCTTTTTTCTAGAAATGCCGTTTCCATGAATCGACTGTGTGCCTTGTATGCAGCAGGTTGAGATTAGGTTGAGCAGCACTGGAGTATTTCTGCAGCAGAGAGTGCCGACAGAGTGCTGCCTTATTATCTACCTGTTCCTCACAGACAACAGTTGGTAGAGAGGTTCCGTCAGAGCAGCCTTGATGTCTTTTTGGTGGATCTGAGTTTCCATGATTAATTATAGAGCTTATCACTGTGTGCGTGTTAAGCATAAACTACACTGACACGTGCGCACAGGAGCTCCTGCACGGAAATGAAGTGCTTCACCACCCACCCCTTCCATTAACCCTTCCCTGTGTTACTTACGCCCTGCTGGGCACTGATCTTTGAGTACTGGTCAGCCAAATGCGTTGGGGGATCAGGATCACACCGATCTGGCCTTGAAGATAGCGCTCGCTTACTCGGCCTTGCTGCTTTATTTATGGAGCTTTCGAGTGAAACGAAGAGAGAGCAGAAGAAGATTGAGACAAAAGAAAAATTAGGTGTAAATATTTTATCTCAGTGTGCGTTATGTGTGTGTGTGTGTGTGTGTGTGTGTGTGTGTGTGTGTGTGAGGGAGATAGACAGAGAAATATAGAGAATTATACATTAGGGTTCTGTGGGGACACAGTCAGGTCAGACTGGTCACTCCATATTAGCCTGACAAGTGCGTCTATGTGTGTGTGTGTGTGTGTGTGTGTGTGTGTGTGTGTGTGTGTGTGTGTGTGTGTGGGGCTCTGTTCTCTCTTCTGACCTTGAATTCCTTTACCTGAATCCTATAATGTTTGTGATGCACACAGAAATCTGCAGGAGTTCTGTGCCGTATATAAACACTGTTAAAGTGTCTAAACCTGCCGTTTCCTCCTAACTCCATACAGTCCATTTATGATTCATTGTTTTTGAGAGGTCACAAAGCATACACATCTGTAGTGTCTAAGCACGTTGATAAAACCATTCATTTTAGCAGTAAGTGTGTTTTTGTCTATAAAAATACCGTGTCATTAGAATAGGAATTAGAATAAGAGAATGTTATGTTTATTTTAAATCTTAGAAATCATGTGAGCTACAGAAATTGAATTATTGATTAACCAAACTCATAATACATGAAAGTCGTTCCCCCTTTTTAGTCTTACTGTTTTGTAACAGCCTATAGCATTGCTGCCCAACATGATGCCTCAAGTTGGTCTGTGAGGGTATTTAATTTGTCCTGCTGGAAGATTATCCTTTTAGAACCTCACCAAACACATTTTTGTGCTTTATGCAACTCATTTTACTAACAAAATGTATATTTTTTGTTCTAGACACATTTCAAAAACTCAAAGTGAGGTTCTCCCTATTTTGGGACCTTTGGCCTACCACAGATGTTGCAATTTGCCCTATTGCGTACAGTCACAACAAACTATAATATGGCATTATTCTGCAATTGGTAGCACACAGTTTATTTGCCGAGCTTGTCATTTTGGGAAAATTATAAGTTATAAAATGTGCCAGAGAATTAAGCAAATAATTGTGTCTTAAAATGTCCGGAACTTTGTGTACGTTTTTTCATGGTCTGAGTTTACCCAATTTGTGTACATGAGCAAGTGTTCATGTTAACGTTATAGAAAGTTGCTTTATATGTCTTTTGGGTAAATGTAAGAGCCTTATCTGGTCTCTGTGTGTGTGAAAGTCTTCTGGTGATGGTGTTCTTTGCCATTAGAGGTTTTAATAATTCTGTGAGTTCAAATCAAAAGTCAAACCAGTCACATGACAGTGCTACCGCTTTGTTTGTAGCTCATTGTAGAGTCAGAGAGTAAAATATCTCCTTTGTGGCAATATGCCAATGTGATACGCATCGTGATGCAGTGGTTGCGATGTAATATGTCACAATATATTGCGATACTGTTAGCAAGGCCATATATTATGTTTTTATAGTAAAAAAAACAACATACCACCATGTTTTACACTAGTTCAAGTTTAGAATGCTAAATATCTATTTAGTAGTAATAAGAGATTTGAAGAATCTGAGAATAACCGCTGATGTATAGCAAGCTAAACAACACATACTTTTTAGGGCTTTAAAGGTTTTTATAGGTCTTCAACATGATACGAATTGTAATATAGCATTAATATATGTTTTTGTGTGTCTGTGTGTGTGTCTGTGTGTCTGTGTGTGTGTGTGTGTCTGTGTGTGTGTGTGTTTGTCTGTGTGTGTATGTGTGTGTCTGTGTCTGTATCTGTGTGTCTGTGTCTGTGTGACTGTATGTGACTTTGTGTGTCTGTGTGTGTTTCTGTGTGTGTGTGTGTGTTTCTGTTTCTGTGTGTGTGTGTCTTTGTGTTTGTGTGTGTCTGTGTGTGTGTCTGTGTGTGTGTAAACACCACTGCTAAGAAGGGATATCATGGTGCTTAGCCTAATGGATTTTAGAATAAAATTACACTGAACTTCATATAGGCTTATTAAACATTTAAATCTCTGTGTATGTAGTAAAACAGCCTAATTTTACAAAGAGTAGTTTTAATATTGTTGTGGTAGTCAGTTCCGTTACTGTATGTTGTTCGCTACCACAAAAACATTTAAATTTCAATACTGATAGTCATGACCCAGTTGTGTAATCAATTCAGGGATTTCATGTGCTGGAAACTCTCAGAGCTTCTTCATCCTTAGGGTTGGAGTAGCCGTGTTAGATCAGTGCTGAGAGTTGCCCTAAAAACTGTGGGTTTGTCGAAGTGGACCTAGTTCTGTCAGTGAGGCTGTAGTACGCGTCTGCGTGTGTGAAGCTGAGCGATTATTCCACGTATTAGCTCTTCTGTCACACATGGCTGGTAGAACTTGTCGTGTTGAATTTCATGGGTTGAAACTTAAATTTGGGTCAATTTTCACATTGTTGCTTTCAGTATTTCGGTCATTTGTCTTGTTTTATGCATCCTTCCTCACAGAGAGAGGTTTACAGCTGCACACGTCTACGTAAAATTGTTGTCCAGCCTATGTAATGCTTTAACTGAAGTATAATGACAGGCTTGGTGTGGAATAGGGATATAAAGCTTGTTTGAATATGGATTGACGATTGTATTTGCTGTATTCAGTGGTGTCACTTCAGAGATTAGGGGCTACTACCTTATGGCAATTGTCCCCTTCTAAATGATCTGCACATGCAAGGTCTTTGCTAGATTATTTCAGGTGATAGACACAAGGCTATCAAAGTTGTAAAGTTTATGTGGTGTCACATGAGGGGACCATTGTACATGTAAATACGCCAGTTTGTTATTTTTTTTTACAATTTTATTAATAAGAAATGCCACTCTGCTTGATCAGGAGTTTCTTTGTAGTCATTTTTGTAGTAGTTATACTTTGTAGTAGATACAAAGAATTAATCAATTCAAACAAGTTTTGTTTTTTGGAGAGGTTGATATTTTGCCAAAGAATAATTTGCAAACATGTATATCATCCCTATCACAAGAACTACAATCTCCAAAATTTCCAATTTCACAAAAGAGGGCAAAAGTTTATTTTAATTCTAATGTAAGTGGACTTTTTCAGTTGATTTTGGGCCATTTCTGTTTGTCCATTAATCACTGGGATGCACCAAATGTTCAGCAATCATAAATATCGTCTAAAAACGGCAAGAAAATCCACCTTCAGTGTTCGACGTGACGTTTTTAATGATGGAGTTACCTTTTTCTAGTTCCTGGATGTAGGCGAGAACCAGAGTGGAACTTCTACTCCTGAGCTCCAGGGCTAGAGCCATGTCATCTAGCACTTTAGCATGTTATTTTTCCACAGCAAGTCACACCGGAGCATGCTGGAGTTTCCCAGCTTTGATTCCGTTTTAAGCATTCGAGCCAAATGGAACTCCTACACGGTTTGGTTTCCGGGTGGCCCAAAAATTTAATTTTGGTACATCCCTAATTTATAAAATTTCCACACAATGAAAAGAGCAGCTGCTGTGTTCAGATCAAAATGTGCACAGTGGTGATTTAGAAATGTATAGGAATAGTATGAACAGTTTAAATCAACGCTAAATATTGATTATTATGTTATGTTAACAAGGCCCCTGTTTGGGTTATTATGGCTTGACGAATGACACAGGCAGCCGATTGGTTATGTCTACAAAGGTCTAGAAGGAGTTAAATGAACAACACCTAAGTTTGGTTAGTACATCTTTACGTTTCAAAATGGTTATTGTTGTTAAACATAGGAATTTGGTAGCTGCTGTTCTTTTAATGTGACTTTTGGGAGACAGTAGGTTCACTGTGAGAAATGTGAGTAACAATAAAATTAGGAGAACAAGTACAGTTATAAAGTAAGAAGTAGGATCCTTCCTCACAAATATGCATGGATTTTAGAAACTGTGTTACCATTTGAAAGCATTGGTACAAACACAAATCAGTTAATCACCTCTCTTGTGAAGGCTCTATTCTACGAAGGGCTTCAAACTCTAGTCCAGAAGGTGTACAGCGCTGTGAGCTCCTTGTTCCCATATACCTGACTTAGCTCTTAAGTTAATGGTAAGTGAATCAGGTGCGTTACAGTTGGCTTTAGTTAGAGTGTTATGCCATGCTTTTGGCAGGCCCTGTGTGCTAATGTGTGCTAATGGCTGTGTCGTGTCGGTTACTACAGGCACTTGTTAATACGACTGTCTCCAAGTAAGGACTTTTAGTCAATGAAAGGAGATTTACATAAGAGGTGGGAATACACCAACCAGTCACTTTATTGGGTACACCTCACCGTATCGGCTCTCTGCAGTCAATTTCATCAGCTCCACTTACTATAGAGGTGCACTTTGTAGTTCTTTAATTACAGTGTGTGGTACATCTGCTTCTCTGCATACTTTGTTACCCCTTTTTACCCTGTTCTTCAACTATCGGGACCACCACAGAGCTGGTCTGTAAAAGGATTTTTGCATGTAGGATAGCACAGTGAGTGAAACGCCTTAACAAAGGCACTGTGTTCACGGGTGTTTTTATATTGGCATTTTGCATTAAATCTGTGTCATAATGTTGTGGTGTGTCAACTTAAGATATTTAAACTCTGGTCAAGCAGTAGGTGAACTGCACCCATTAGTTCTGACCCATCAGCACAAAGCATGTCAGTGTTGACCAACAGGTTATGCTCTAGTGTTTATGGTAGTCCATCACGTAATCCATACACTACAGAGTGAATCCAATTGTTTGCAAACAAAGGGTCATACCAAGTGCAAAATTACTAAAAGTAGTTTAGTTGGGGCTGTAAACTGATTTAAGATTTTACTGTTTGGCTTCTGAACAAACAGTGAGCCCAAAACCATCTGTGAATCCGCTATGTGGGAAATCTAAATAATTGTGGAAGAAATATTTTTTAAATTTGACAAAATGCACATTAAAATCCATTTACATGCTTCTTCTGTTAAAATATATATGGTTTTTCTGTTCTTTAAGGATTAATATGTTTGAAAAAGCATTATGTAGGTTTATCTCAGTGCCACAGTATATAAATTAGTGCTGCACTGCTACCCAGACATGGGCCAATAATTGATGTTTTCAGATATTATAATGTAAGTGAGTTTTTGAGTGTCAGTATTTTCAATCACATGCCAGGTTGTTTGGTTTGTGTCTGTGTTAACTGCTTAACATTTATTTGGCCATTCATTGTGTCAGTCATGTAATCTATGGTTAATAAACACATATAGTGATCGCCCTTAATTATAGGCTATACAAACAGACAGAACTATTTAACTACACACGTACATATAAACACCACAAGCAAAGATTATAATGTAGATTTTTTATTCTACAAAAAATTCTGGGAACATGCAAATGAACAAAGAAACAGTATATGATGTCCACTTCCTAGTATACTGCAGATAATAATTATTATATATATTTTTTGTTTAATATTAGCTTGCTTTTGTTTAATTCCTGCTCAGAAAGTTTATGTACAGCTTTATTTCTGTGAATTATTAAGACACTGTTTCTCAGTGTGGGTTCTGGAATACTACTGCCCTGCATGTTTTAGAGTTTCCCTTTCCATCCAGCATTACCTGACGCAACGAATGTACCAATAATTTACCCTTTCTTAAGTGAGCTGGAACCCTGTTCGAACCTAGTCACATCTGGATGAAGCTGATCACATTAAAAACGTAAGTGTAAACACATTAGACACAATTTAAGGTGGTCTGAAAGAATGTGAGTCACATGTTCACAAGTCACAAGTATAAACATATCTGTCTGTTCAAGACATTCAGCAACCAAAACCCTCCCATGCAAACAAGTCTGTCCAAAAAAGAAGAGCTACAGATCATTCCTATTGGACAATTTTGTACTTTAAATAATTTAGTTATCCAGCTTGCTGAGAAATATTGCTTTGCTAAATACCCACCACTGATTTAAGACTTTAAGTTTCTGCTGTTTCTTTTGGTTTTTAAAATGTGACTAAACTGAAAACTGACAATCAAGTTAGTAGCTGCTGGAGTATACACCATCATGTACAGAGACCAGACTTAATTATTATTAAACATTATTGAGGGGGAAAAAAGGACCAGAACTTTTTACAGGCCAAGTTTTGTGTTTATATTGTTGACTTTACATTTTTTTTATTTATTCACTACCAGTCAAACATTTAGACACAGCTACTCATAGAAGCTTCTCCATTATTTTTCACTTTAGAATAAAAGTGAAGACATCAAACTATAAAACCACCTTGAAAAAATCTCCAAAATGAAACTTTACAGGAGCATAAAACAGCTTTCTTAACTAGCAGTGGAGGCTGATACGACAAGGTATGTTTAAGTCATTTTGGAGCACTTTAATCAATCTGTCCATCAGGAATATTCACTAAATTGAAAGGGTAATAAATGGTGAACCATAAAGAGTATGTGTGGTATATCGGGGTATGTATTGTGTCAGAGTGTCTCACGTGTAAGGCTGTACGATAACCAAACACCCATTTATTTGGCTGTATCTAACCTTCTGGCTGGTGGACCCAGTCACATTGTTATGGTTTGTAATGAACTATTAAATCCTTCCTGAACACCTTTTTAAGGGTACTCTTATTGTGAAGAGGTATCAAATGCTCGTACCGAACAGGCTGTACTAGCGTTGTGTCTGTGTGTGGGTGCACATAAGTGTGTCCTGTATGTGTGGCTGTGACCAGTGGCTCATTAGATCTCTGTTCTGCGTTGTCTGCTGTGGTGCGAAACAGCTTGAGATGTGAACTGGCCCCAGGGGAAATCACACACACGCACGCACATGTACAAACCAAGCTCATCAGTGGAACAGCTCAGTGAGGGTGGCGGAGCGGAGACGCTAGCTTTAATGTGGAGCTCTTTATGCTGCCATTATCTCTCATCAGAACTGTCGAGGCCGCAGAGCTCTCCCTGTACTCAGAGTGCGTGTGTGAGAGACGACTCAGCGCTCACATTCTTTATGCTTTTCCATGCTACCCTGCTGTTCCGCTCATGTAAGTCATGATTTGGTCCTGGCCTCTCTGGAGAGCTATTCTTTTGCTTCCTTTTGTGCTTTCCTTTGTTTACAGACCATGACACTGTAGTCTTGTTATGCTGCCATCTATAAATTATTTAAAAAGGTCATTCATGAATACTGACTGAATTTCTGTGCATTATTATTTTTATTCATTATTTGAACCTCTTCTATATTTGATTCCCATCTGCATTCAGATACTGTACTAAACCTCTTATGCTGTGATTTAGATTCATCATCTGATTCTGCCCAAAACAGAAACTGATTGCAGATACTGTACTAAACCTCTTATGCTGTGATTTAGATTCATCATCTGAATAAAATATGCCCTAACCCAAACAGAAACTGAGGGTATTTTTCTGCTGCTTAAATTGCTGGAACCGTTGGCAACCGAGGAACTGGAGCTGTGCTTTTCCTTTGGTCATCATTCCAATATTGTATTCTAGTTTTATGGGTTTGGTTCCAATAGGATATAATACTCAAGGAGTCTTGAACTAGAACTCCAAGATCTTTTGGGTTCTGTTTAAATTGGTTTTGCTTTTGGTTCTGCTTAGGTTCATTGGAAATGTCTCATCAGTAAACACAGTGTAGTTGATAATGTGATCTCTCTGTCTCTCTGTCTCTGTCTCTCTCTCTCTCTCTCTCTCTCTCTCTCTCTCTCTCTCTCTCTCTCTCTCCCTCTCTCTCTCTCTCCCTCTCTCCCTCTCTTTCCCTTACTCCCCTATGCAGTAGTAAACCATGCCGCTGGTAAAGAGGAGTATCGAACCCAGGCACCTTTGCAGGGGGGCTCTGCCTGATGGAGTCACCAGTGAGCTTGAATGTGTCACCAACAGCACCCTGGCTGCCATAATCAAACAGCTCGGCAGTCTCAGTAAGTCTGTCCATTCACTCTGTCCTCTTTATGACCTCTGGGCATCTGTCCATGCGCTATTCCATCCTTTAGTTTATTCGACTGTTCATATAAACACTTTGTGACCGTGTCTGTAATGCTTTGTTACATGTTCATATTAATATACACATGGTTTTTCTAATGGGTTGCAGGAAGCGTTTAAAGCAACAACAGAGTTGTGTTTATTGTCAGGGAGTCTGGTGCATTTTGTGGCATAATGATGGTGGAAAAACACCTACTTTAACAGCAAATGGCCATCTGTCCCGCATACTGAATAACCAGTAATCGCAGACTGGGTTTTTTGTATAACATGTACAGGCAATTTCCAAAACAGACCCTGTAAATAAATTGGTATGCCCCAAGGATTTCATGCATACTGGCTTCAAAGAAAATTGGGTAGCTGAAGTTGAATACTTTGTAAAGAACTTTTTTATTTTTTAATCCCGCTGCTAATTCTTGCCCCTCGTCACAGTGATGGCCATAATTATTTATACCCTTTTAGACAGTTTTCCTGTAAATTGCAGTTACTTACAGTATTACAGGAATACCTCATTAATGAATGGTGTTGTGAAAACCTGTGAGAAACCCCTGCATTGCAAAAAGAATCATATCACCAGGTTCTTGCCAATACACAATTCACATGGGCATGTCCAGTTTGGGTGCAACTGATAAAATCCTGCTATTTATGGGCAGCTAAGCATACAGTGGATTTCAGACCCTTATTCCTTTGTGGCCCGAGCCCCTGAAACTGAATCATCATGTCGTTCTCCTCAGTTGTCATTCCTCTCTTACTGGAATAAGAAAAGGGGATCAATCATATTTCCTTTTGCTGCTGTGATTTCATTGTTTGTTGCTGACCCTTTACAGGTCGTCATGCTGAGGACATCTTTGGGGAGCTGTTTAAAGAAGCTAACAGCTTCTACCTGCGGATGAACCACCTGCAGGAGCGTGTCGATCTGCTGGCTGTCAAAGTTACCCAGCTGGACTCTACTGTGGAAGAAGGTAAGAGCTTGTCTTTGTAATGTTGACCTTCACAGAGTTGGTCTAATGGTCTTATGGCTTCATCATGAAGTTCATGTTATCAGGCTGTTTGGGAGTGTTCTCCTTTGAGCGCTGTCCTCTATTAAAGCCCCCTTTGAGACTATAGTTAGCAACATGACCTAGCTTTTTTACTGCGGGAGATGGAGAAAGACTGTCTCATGGACAGAAATAACTTTCCTTCACACACTTGTGCTCTCTCGCCCTTTCTCTTCACTCAAGATCTAGTTCTACGGCGGTGTTTCACGTCCTCATTCAGGACAAAGCCATGTTTCTGTGGGTGAATTGTTACTCTCCTTCAATTTTCTCTCTTCTGTACATGTGGTGATGTTCCAGTTTCTCAGGGAGGAGTAGTGGATCAGTGTGCATTATGTTCATGAGCTCATGTCCAGTTAATTTTAGAGAAGGAATATATGATTGAATATTGATGTATAATGTTTGAAATTAATGTTGAGCTGTGGCTTACCTTGTTAGGTGACAGCACTGGTTTTGCTAAACAAATCACATCTCACTAAAGAGTGCATTTCAAAACATTTTCACTCAGCGTAGATAGCTGGCATCATCATCTTCACTAGGTCTTTTCTCCCCTTCAGTGGAAGATTACGCCGGAGATTTTCAGAGAAATATATTCTGACTGGTTTAGGACCCAAATAACATCAGCCTTATTTTAAAATACGCCTAAGGTTAACCATTCATGTCCTTAGAGTAATTTAGAATCTTACCCTTTTTGTAAGTTGCTGTGGATGTAAACTGTTAGCAAATGATTGAATGTGCATGTAATGTAAGTAAGTAAGGGTGCAGGGAGGATGCGTATATATGCATATATTATATACAGTATGTGTGTATATGTATTGCATGGGTCTTACACACAGGTTTTTGAACTTACAGGCAGCACTTATCATGAGGATGGTATAATTTGATAATATAGAAGTTTGTTTGTAATAATATTCTTTTCCTGAGAACTAAATGCTAAATGGCAAAATACACACCTATTTAAATTCTCAGCCTTTCAGGGATCTGGGGAATCTGTCCATATGGAACTGTAACCAGATCTCATCAAGTCTCATTAAAGTAATATTTTTAGGGCAGTCATTCTGCAGTAGTTAAGGTACAGTGTCTAAACTGTCAGTCAGTACTACTTTAGTGTTTGTGTGTTAATTAATCAATCAATCAATTAATGTTTATTTGTATAGCGCTTTTTACAACCAATGTTGTCGCAAAGCAGCTTCACAGATAATCAGTTTGTTATAAAAAAGAAAAGAAAAGAAAAACACAAAGTTAATGTACAGACATTTGAGGGTGGGGGGGTAGGGGAAAACCAGGTCCAAGGCCCCCTTGAGCAAGCCAGAGACAACAGTGGCCAGGAAAAACTCCCTTGAGTAAGGAAGAACACTGGAGAGGAACCAGGCTCAAGGGCGGAACCCAACCTCCTCAGGTCGAACCCGGGTGAGACGAGAAAGACAGAACTAACATTAGGAGAACATCTATTAGATCCAGTCTGATTAGTCCAGGAGGGAGTAACTGCAAGATGGAGTCGACCCATAGAGAGAGTAAGATCAGAGCCATGTGCTGGTCAGTGTAAAGGTTATGGTCATCCCGGTTGATAAAACAGGGCAGGAGACCCACAGAGGTGCTGATGCTCAGGTGCCTCAAGCTGTTTTAAAAAGCTATTTAAAAGTGATGCTTACATTGATTTTTAATTGGTCTAACAGTTACAGGCCACTAATAGCTCTAGACTTCAGTATGACTGGCTTGCGTCAAATGAAATGGTCTACCTTTTTGTATAGCCTTGTGACCTTTGAGGTGGAGTGGACCTGATTTTAGTGAGGGGATTTTAGGTTTCTTTGCTTTATTTACTTCGCTAGGACAGAGCTCTTTAGCGCCCCTCTGTTTACAGTGTAAAGCCAATCACACCACTGATCTCTCTCATCTTAGAGTGTGTGTTTGATGCTGCTCAGTAAAGAGATGTTTATCTGTCTCAAAAACATTGACTAGCTTACTCAGAGTAAAGGGGAGCAAATGTAACGTTCAGATATACAAACACAACATTCAGGTAGTGTTTAAGTGATGGGGGGGCTAAATCTAAATCTTTTACTTCCGGAGGATAACAGACAATTAACAGCCCCTCTTTAACTTTTCAACACATTGGGGAAATTCTGACGTGTCCATTTAACCCCTAGCCCCTTGCCGGCAGTGGACGCCCTGGGTCAGAAAGATGGATGCTTCTCCACCTACGCTTTTAATGCCTCCACTGATGAAGGCCCACAGGGAATCCATTTTGTGTGTGTATTTGAGTGTGTGTCTGTCTGACCCGATGATGACCCGGCCTTCACATGTACTGCTAGAGTTTAGAGTACAGAGAAGAGAGCTTCAGAGGAACAGCAGGGTGGAGGAGAGAGGAAAAGAGTCAAAGAAAAACAGCGCCTGAATATTGATAAACCAGATGTGTGTGTGTTTGTGTGTGTGCATGTGCGGATGTGTGCGTGTGTTGGCGAGGGTGTGGGATGTGTAAGTCTGTGTGTGCCTGTTTACTGAAGTTAAATGTCAGAAGCATAAAATGTCCTTTTTATCCAAAGCTGGATGTTTGATTGCGAGTACATATACTTGCAATAACATGATATGATATGGTAATAGTAATATATCTCATATACTGCATGTACAGGTGCTGGTCATATAAAATGATATAAAATATCATGAAAAAGTTTATTTTCTTAACTAATTCCATTCAAAAAGTGAAACTTGTATATTATATTCATTCATTACAACCAGACTGATATATTTAAAGTGTTTATTTCTTTTAATTTTGATGATTATAACTGACAGCTAATGAAAAACCCAAATTTAGTATCTCAGAAAATTAGAACATTGTGAAAAGGTTCAATATTGAAGACACCTAATCAGCTAATTAACTCCAAACACCTGCAAAGGCCTTTAAATGGTCTCTCAGTCTAGTTCTGTTGGCTACACAATCATGTGGAAGACCGCTGACTTGACAGTTGTCTAAAAGACGACCATTGACACCTTGCACAAGGAGGGCAAGACACAACAGGTCATTGCTAAAGAGGCTGGCTGTTCACAGAGCTCTGTGTCCAAGCATATTAATAGAGAGGCAGAGGGAGGGAAAAGATGTTGTAGAAAAAGTGTACAAGCAATAGGGATAACCGCACCCTGCAGAGGAGTGTGGAACCAAACCCATTCAAAAATGTGGAGGAGATTCACAAAGAGTGGACTGCAGCTGGAGTCCATGCTTCAAGAACCACCACACACTGATGTATGCAGGACATGGGTTTCAGCTGTCGCATTCCTTGTGTCACAAGAGGCAGCGTCAGAAGCGTCTCGCCTGGGCTAAAGACAAAAAGGACTGGACTGCTGCTGAGTGGTCCAAAGTTCTGTTCTCTGATGAAAGTAAATTCTGCATTTCCTTTGGAAATCAGGGTCCCAGAGTCTGGAGGAAGAGAGGAGAAGCACAGAATGCACTTGTTTGGGGTCCAGTGTAACGTTTCCACAGTCAGCGATGGTTTGGGGTGCCATGTCATCTGCTGGTGTTGGTCCACTGTGTTTTCTGAGTTTGAAGGTCAACGCAGCCGTCTACCAGGAAGTCTTAGAGCACTTCATGCTTCCTGCTGCTGACCAACTTTATGGAGATGCAGATTTTATTTTCCAACAGGACTTGGCATCTGCGCACACTGCCAAAGCCACCAGTACCTGGTTTAAGGACCATGGTATCCCTGTTCTTAATTGGCTCGCCTGACCTCTTATGAAGAGGAAGATGCGATACGCCGACCCCACAAAGCAGAAGAGCTGAAGGCCACTATCAGAGCAACCTGAGCTCTCATAACACCTGAGCCGTGCCACAGACTGATCGACTCCATGCCACGCCGCATTTCTGCAGTAATCCAGGCAAAAGGAGCCCCAACTCAGTACCGAGTGCTGTACATGCTCATACTTTCCATGTTCATACTTTTCAGTTGGCCAACATTTCTAAAAATCTTACTATTCGTCTTAAGTGATATTCTAATTTTCTGAGTTATAATCATCAAAATTAAAAAAAATAAGTTTCACTTTTTGAATGGAATTACTGAAATAAATAAACTTTTTCATGATATTCTAATTTTATGACCAGCACCTGTATATGAACAATTATACTGGCTAGCTCAAACTGTTAAACTATGAAAAGGAAAAAAGGATTGAGCTGTCTTGAATTGTATTTCCAAATATCCACAGGGCTAGAGAAAAAAAAAACATACTCTTAATGTAAGTCAGTGGAACCAGACCTTTTCCAAGTAGCTGTGGGTCTTTTCTTGTATTCTGTTTATTATGAAATTTACACATGTAAATGGTAACAGGCATTTTTAAATTATGTAAAGTACAAAAAAGGAAATGGAAAAAAGTTTTGTTCTGGCAGTAGCTATATATAAATTATTTTTGTCCAGAGTTGCATTCATTTTTCCCCACAATCTTGTATTGATGATGGGAGATTTGGACCACCGTGCAAAGTCTTCTCCGGCACATCCCAAAGATTCTCAATGTGGTTCATGTCTGGACTCTGTGGTGGCCTATCCATGTGTGAAAACGATGTCATGCTCCCTGAACCACTCTTTCACAATTTGAGCCTGATGAATGGCATTGTCATCTTGAAATATGCCCATGCCTTCAGGGGAAAAAAATCCATTGATGGAATAACCAGGTCGTTTAGAATATGAGATATGAGAGTCAGCTGACCTTATTCTTTGGGCACATAACGTTACTGAGCCTAGACCTGTCCAACTGCAGCAACCTCAGATCATAGCACTGCCTTAACAGGCTTGTACAGCAGACACTCTCTACCTACCCTGATGCCTCCATTACAATGAAACAGGGTGTCCAATCTTTGGACTGCACAGCTGTAAAGTCCCAATCCCTTGAGTTCCCTTCTCATTGTACATGTGGAAATGCTCTTACTTTCACTGCTAGACATTGCCCTGAGCTCCACTGTTGTTTTTCTACAGTTTGATTTCACCAAACGTTTAAGTGATCTCCGATCACCTTCATTCAAGATTTTTTTCCGACCACATTCCTTCCTCAAAGATGATGATTTCCACTGTCCTTCCACTTTTTAATAATGTGTTGGACAGTTCTTAACCCGATTTTAGTAGTTTTAAGAATTTGACTTTTCTGAAGCAGATTAACATCTTTTCTCGGATCAACCTCTTTCTGTATGGTTGTTTAACAAGTGAGAAGCTACTCACCGCATCTGTTAGGGTTAAATAACTTGTTGTCAACTGAAACATAATCACCCATGCGGTAATTATCCAATCGGAGGCTTAGTTAAAGTCAAGTGGTGACCTTTTTTTGGCCAGGCAGTGAATATAAAAACAGCAAAAAAGGCTGAAAGGCTCTCTGCAAAGTAGATATGGCAGAGCTATACCAGAGGAAATCCAGCTTGAGGCTCTTTAAAGCAAAGGGAATTTTGAATTATTTTTATTTGTAATTAATTTTTAGTCATAGAAATTTTAATATTATAGATACAATTATATGACAAAGCTTGAACACCAAAATGACATGTTTTGTTGAACTGTTAAAATGAAGGTAAGCTAAGACTTCCACTACAGCAAACAAGAAATTTCCCCCTTTTTAATATCTGATATAATTACTAATTGATAGCCAGCCACCAGGTTTCTGCTGGCCTTTCATTCCTTACTTGACCCAAGATACAAGGACATAGAGATGGAGAGAGTGATATGAGTGTTAGAACTAGCTGGGAGTCTTTCTTAATATAAATCAGCTGAGCTCTATATAGGTATGCCCATGCTTGGGTTAAGGCATCTGCACCTTAAATGGGCAATGTAACAGAGTGATTAAAGTACTAACCCTCATTCTGTCTCTCTGCTTTGTCAGATGTCATTGGTATGAATGTAAATGTCAGCACATTGCTGATAGCCTCACACAGTCAGGCTTTTTTTTTAGACTGCCGCTGAAAGGAATGGTTCACCCTTAAAAATAAGATGCATGCAGTTTTCCTCTTGCAACAAATGTAGTGAATTAGCCAGGACGTGTTTGATGTCTCGAGCAGTTTTCTAGAAGCCTGAACTGTACAGGAGGCAGGTATCAGGTTTTTCCTATTTCAGTTGTTGAGTTGTAAACTAATTTGTTCAGAGTGTTTTTGCTGGGGACTTATTGTAAATAAATGTATTGGCTTTATTACAGTAGTGGTGATAGGAACCAGGTATCACAATATCTACCGCTGGTATATATGCATTATACTGACTATGGACATGAATGTGTCTTCTGTCTGTTTTTTGCAACACTCTGAATCTATCGCTCCAGCATGAATGGATTAAAAATATTAGAAATATTAGTCTTAGAAATCTTTTACTAAAATGTTTGCAAATCAGTGTCTTAGTGATCAGGAAATTTATTAGAACACTATCTAATAACTTTCTTAATAATAATAATAACTAATAATTTTTTTCTTTTAGAAAAAAAGAAAAATGCATGCATGCATCTCTTCAGATGTTTTCAGCACAATGAAGCTTTTCTAAATTTCTTTAAAAGGGAGTGTTTTACATCAAACTCTCGAAATTACTCAAATCTGAAACATCTTAAATAAGCCAATAAATAAAATTCCAGCAAATCAATGGAACTCCCCTTTGAAGTAAATTCAAATGGACTGTAGTTTCTGATAGAGTATAACATACTGTTTCCTATTAGGTGGATAATTGCAGGCTCCAGCAGCTGCTGCCATTGTTTATATATTTGTCTATTGATGCAGTTTGAAGTATGGATAATGATTTAGACATGCAGTTAGCACAGTGCTAACTAGTAAGTTATCAGCTTCCCAAACTCCCTAGTGCATACTGCTACCAAATCTCCGAGCTGAATGAATTACCTTACCTTTTATAAGAGGTTATAGTAGAACAACCTATAGTTTAGGATAAGGTTCTTGGTGATTTATACAAACACAACATCTAAAAAAGCTATAAAGCCTGTTTTAGCCAGGACTGCTTTTTGAATTAGCTACAGCAAGTACAGCAACCAGTATATCATTCTTAAAGGCACAGTAACAAAAAAGACATAAGTCACATAAAAATAAATTGCAACTAGTTTTTGATGTATAAAACAACACAAAAGTCAGAAGTAGACCTCAGGATGAGAGAAATGTGTTGTGGTGTCATAAACACTCCATCCAGAAGTTTATTTAGGTATACAGTTTTAGCAACAATGAGAAACTGTCATATCATTGTTTGGGCAAGATGATGAGCATGAACATGAAACATAATGTTTGCATGTAGTTTTTTCCACTGATTTTTTAAAATTTAGTTTGGTTAACATGTAACAGTTTGGTTAAGATGCAAGCAAGGTCATTTGAAGCACTCCCCCTCAAGCAAAAGCTAGAACAGAGTCAGGATTGTTCACAGTGGTGGTGAGTTCTAAAGGATATGGTCACTAATATGCCGCCTGATGTCTGAGACGTAGTTTTGCCGTTTTGAGGTTATGATTTGTCCTAAAGCATGTTTTTAAAAGCTGTTCATGGCGGAGGGGTAGGCAAAATAAACCCCCAAAAACATGAGTAACGTCTTGGGTAGTAGAACTATCCCCGTTGTTTTTGATTAATTAACATTATAACTGACTGCATAGCACATATTTTACCCTCCTGTGTGAGTGATGCCCTCCTCCCTAATCTATAATGCTCAGTCAGGCAGTACGGTCGCCCTTAAGGCCTAATCAGACCTGTATTACAGTGCAGCTAATCTGTGACAGCTCTAGTTAGAGAGTAAACGAGACGGACACAGACTCTTTACATCAAAGCCCACAGCGTAAAGCAGCAGCAAGCCCTGCCCCCCTCCGTCATGACAGACAGACTTCTGAGGCATGCTTAATAAAGAGCAGCTCCTGAATAATGAATCCAAGTGATTGCACACATGACATCGCTCAATTAATATTTAGTTTAGCCCTATATATATTTTACATGTCCAGAGGAGCCAGCTGCCTTAGAGAGAGGACTCTTCTAATAGAGCACAGTTATCATACAGTACAAGCCAAATAAAGGGTAGCCTTAATACAGTAAAAATGATCCGCTACATTTAGGTCAGTTAGTCAGTAATTAGCACTTAGGAGCTTGTTGACCATTTCAAATGTACTGGATGATAGGAGACCGGATTCAGTCATTTGTAATTACAATACATTTTTAAAAATGCTTTTTGTAGTAGTTCAAGTAGTCAGATAATTAAAAAAAAAAAAAACAACTGTTATCTCAGCCATATACAGTGGTGTACAGTACACAGTGAAACGAAACAACATTCCTCCAGGACCAAGGTGCTACATAAAACAATAATACAATAAATACACAAGACAATTTACAATATACAAAACAGAAAAGCAATAAAGACAGGGAGGGGACAGTGCAGATAGCCCACTGGTAGTGGGTGCAGTAAAGTGTGGTTGTGTCAATTTTTATAGATGATTGTTTTAGTAGCAGTTATGTCCATATGTGGTATAAATGTAAACATTGTACTCCTGAAGTTTGTGTGTAGACAGATTTAAAAGATGAGTTAGTGTGTGTGTGCGTTCAGTCCAGTCACTGAATGTGAGCAGTTGTTCAGACCAGACTCTGGGTGTTAAGGAGTCTGATGGCTTGGGAAAAGAAGCTGTTGCACAGTCTGGATGTGAGGGCCCGGATGCTCCTGTACCTTTTTCCAGGCGGTAGGAGGGTGAAGGGTGTGTGTGTGTGAAGGGTGTGTGTGGCCATCCACGATGCTGTTTGCTTTGCAGATGCAGTGTGTAGTGTAAATGTGTGTGATGCTGGGAGAAGAGACACCAATGATCTTCTAGCCGTCCTCACTACCCACTGCAGGGACTTGCGATCCGATGCAGTGCAGTTCCCAAACCAGGCAGCGATGCAGCTGCTCAGGATGCTCTCGATGGTTCCTCTGTAGAAGTGTTCAGGCCCAGTAGGTTCAGCTTTCCGATCAGGTGCTAAAGAAATGATTGTGTTGAATGCTGAACTAAAGTCTATGAACAGCATTCGAACATAAGTGTCCCTGTTGTCCAGGTGGGTGAGCGCCAGGTGAAGGGTGGTGGATGTGGCGTCGTCCGTTGAGTTGTTGGGACGGTACGCAAACTGCAGAGGGTCTAATGAAGGAGGCAGCAGGGTCTTGATGTGCCTCATGACAAGCCTCTCAAAGCACTTCATGATGATGGGTGTGAGTGCAACAGGGCGGTAGTAATATTACTCCCAACGGTATTAATGGTTACCATGAACAATGTATGGTGATAAATTTAAGAATAATACAGGCAATATTTACTGAGCTACAAATAAAGAAGTAGCGTATCTTATTGCTGATCACGTTGCCTCCACACTCTGATTCGTTGATTGTTTTGTCGTCTCCACCACAACAAAAGCAAGACTTGTCACTGAAATGAACTGCTAACGTTCTCGCCGTCACTTCAAAACAGTCTGGAAGAACACCCTGGCAGTCTTAGGTGATGTTGACGTGGTCAGTCTGCATGAATGTAGTCCTGCGTCAGTCAGCTGTCTGCCCATGGTCCTGGCACAGGATGTCTCATGGAGAACATCAATGCCCACTGAAAGTCCACAGTTGTGGTTGTTTGGTCATTCCGCATGTGTTGGACAATTCACCGGTTCTCTCTCTCTGTGGTTTGTGTAGGTCCTGAGATCCTTCATGTTGCTGGTGTGTGCCCTTTTCTATTCACTGCTGCCAACAGCGTGCTATAGTTATATCTGCACTACCAGTATGGTGTGAAAAATGGCAACAAGCCTTATGATACGACCCCTCTCCAACTCGTCCAACTATTTGTATCATGTTACTGCTTATTATCTCTTGAAAAAAATCCGCTGCACAAAGCAGTATGATAACCGATCTGCAGGTGATTCCTAATTTGGGCTTTCAGCGTCCATTAAATATATACAGTGTGTCAGTGTTGCTCTTCTTCTGTTCCTTATGTTCTCATTCCCAGATTAATGCTTTGCTGAGTGAACATAAATGGTTCTGTTTAGAGCAGCAGTAGGCCTTATGGAGCTGGGGCACGCTGCCCACAAAGCACTGCAAACGTGATGCAGTTTCATTTGTGACAGTACAGATTCTACTCGATTGTGTGTGTGTGTGTGTGTGTGTGTGTAAGAGAGAGGGAATGTGAGAATGGCCATCTGTCAGGTCCTGGATAGCTCTCTGTTCAGGCTCCATAGGCTCCAGTGGAAATCCCCTTTGCTTTAAAGACCCTTAAGATGGATTTTCTCTGGTATTTACCTAGCTCTGCCATGTCTACTCTGTAGAGAGCCTGTCTTACAAACTGACCAAAGAACTGACCCTGCTCTGATCTCAAACTGTAACTAATGACAGGATAAAAACTTAAAAGCTGACTTAGTATCAGTGCTATCTATGGCCTGCCTGTCCTGCTCTGTGTCTGCTGTCAGATGTACTGTAATAAATGTGATTAAGAGCGTATTAGGAATATGGCTGATGATATGAATGGAGTTAGTCAGGGATCTAATGGGAGTTCAGTTAGTGGTACCCTCACATTTATACCTAATTAGCTTCTCTAAGTCAGTTATTGTCACTTCGCATATGTTAACACCCCTGTTGGATGACAACGACAGACACATGCTTCCTCTGTAGCATTAATTACAACCACCTGCTCACTTTCTGGGCTTCCCATGTCTTTATACATGACCTGGCAGATGCCCACAATTGGCTTGCATTGGTCTGCAATTGACAGGAACAGTGGGAGTAATCCCTTACCAACCTGTAAGTACAGTTAATTGTTCTGGTAACAATAAGCTGGGTAGTGACCATGTCATCCTGACTTTTGCTGGTGCTTTTGCTAGTAACTGATATTTAATAAACTGACTTATTTAAAAATACTCATATTACTTTAACATGTATTTGTTATTGTTTATTTATTGGTCTGTTCAGTTTCCTTAGCATCTTTTAAATAGCCAAGACTACTTCACATTAGGAATTTGAAATAGTAAAATAAATAAATATGAGGGCGAAGAAGAATGAAGTACTGAGAAAACAGGAAAGTGCTGAGGAGGGCCTTTGGAAGAGGACTAGGTGGAGCAGTTGCAAAAACATTAAAGTTCTGTAGTTTTGAGAGACCATAACACTAGGCCCTGTCAGCCCAAATCTCATTTTTAGCATTTCCACATGTTACCGTGATGTCAGGTCCAGAGTGAGGGAAGTGCTGAGATTTGCTGCTAAGTTACTGAAGCCTAGGTCTTTGCCAAAGCATCCTGTCCAGCTAGGTTGTTGAGTTGTGGATGCACAAATCTGATCTGATCACTCGCAAGTATCACTGCTGACAGGACAATTTGGTGTAAGAAACAAATCTGATTTTCTTGTAGTCTGAACATAAACTAACAAATCTGCCTTTGAAAGTGAAGCGTTTTAAGGCAGGGACCACCAAGAGGCCAGTATCAGAGGACCTCAAGAGTACGAGCAAGAATGGTCTATGCTCAATATAGGATTCAAAAAACATTGCAGACGTGATAAAAATGATTTTTAACAAGTACTTTTATGTGAGGTTCAAAAGAGAGGACTAGATCACAAAGTACACAGAGGTTATGACAGATAAGACTTTAACAGAAACGTTTAAACTGCAGTTTGTTGTTTTTTATTTGAAAACCATGACAAAATACATTTACCATATTTAATTATGTAACAGTGAAAAAAATTATTGAAAGACTGTAAAAAACAGCATTGGTCAAAATTCTTCATTTCAGTGCATCAGTAATAATTATGTGCATAATAGAAAGTTCTGTTTGTGTGATTATGCGTTAAGCAATCACCAACTTGTTAACATGCATACTGGGAACATCCAATGCAAAGATTATAATTCAAATAAAACAAAGAAGTCTGGTAGAGAGTAAACTCGCTTGTCTAAAGAAAGGGCTTGGCCCATTCAAACAAACACTGGATGTTAATAAGTATAAATCATCAAGTAATTTTAGAAGCTAGTCCAGTTAGTTATACTGTGAAAACGTATTATAGGATAAGGGTCTCACATGTGGTACTGTGTAACTGGATTTGGAGCCCTGTGACATTATCTTAATGACTCTGCAGATATTAATGATCTAAATAAACATTGTTGTCCAGTCTTAGCATCACTGTAAAATCTCAAGAGGTCTCCTGGGTAGCATACATCCGCGTATCCTCTGCTAGGAGCTGTTTCAGCAGGCACCTGAAGCAGCCTCTCTTTTATTTTTTCTCCGGTGCAGAGACAGCCAGCAAGATAGTGTTATGGAAATCGATTCCCTGTTCATGGATGACTGTGGCATCAGAAACTGAAGTTGGATTTTAAGGATAGGACGCAGCCTTTTTTTTGCCGCATCCCTGAATCACCCCAAAAGTCAGTCATGAAGCTCAACCTTCAGAGGGTTTAACTCAAAAACTGACCTTTATGCAATTTTAGAGGCTCTATGTGTGTAGAGACATGTAGAGATCCCACTGAATGCTTCACCAAGAGTGCCGTAATAGGACTTCCATTTTTTTTTTTTTCATCCTTTCCGTCCATTTTCCCCTTTCTTTCTTTCTTTCTTTCTTTCTTTCTTTCTTTCTTTCTTTCTTTCTTATCACAATTTGTTTTGTAATTTCGTTGTTCTCTCTGTGTGTCTCTCTCCAGTTTCTCTGCAGGACATAAACATGAGAAAGGCGTTCAAGAGCTCCACTACTCAGGATCAGCAGGTGGTGTCCCGGGCCTCTATCCCCAACCCTGTCATGGAGATTTACCATCATGGAGACAAACCTCCTCCACTCAATATCCTCAGTCCATACAGGTTAGATTTTCATCAGCACCACACAGCATGGCCGCTATGGACAACTCGGACAGATTATGACCATTTACTTATGATGCCATCCCTCACTTCCTTATTATCTTACGCACAGTGCCATATACCAGTTTAGAATTTCCCAAACCAGGAAATTACTGTATGAAGGATAATGCTGCTAATGATCACAATAATGCTGTACTTATGTATTTACAGTCATTTTTGATCAGGTGGCAAACATATGCAGAGAAGTTTATTTGGTAGTTACAGAGTGTATTAGGTTTTGGCCATTACTGTTTGTCATGATCTCTACCTGCTACTTCACTGTCATTAGTAATTACAAATCCCTGCTAGTGGTATGATTAATTACTATTTGTTTTTATAATAATTTACTGTAGGAAATTTGTAATTTTGTGATTTTCAGTCATTGGTCCAGATAGTGTGAGACTGAAAAATGGTTTAAGTGAAGGACAGAGAGAGGAGTGTGTAGCTGTTCTGTAGCTGTTCAGTTTAGACTGCCTTTCATATGTCTCGAGTCCAGAGGCACAGTGTCACTTGAGAGAGAGATGGAGAGAGAAGGAGAGAGAGAGAGATCAAATGTTTCACATATTCTGCTGCTATCATCTCAGGACACATAACACAGAAAGACAAGGAGACACTACGCAGTGAATATATAATGAGACAGTCTGGTATCCTCTCTATCACTCTCTCACTCTCTCTCTTTCTCTAGAGATGACAAAAAGGATGCGCTGAAGTTCTACACAGACCCCTCCTACTTCTTTAACTTGTGGAAGGAGAAAATGCTGCAAGCCACAGAGGACAAGAGAAAAGAGAAGAGAAGACAGAAGGTCTGTGTGTCTGTGTGTTTGAGTGTGTATGTGTTTGTGTGCGTGTGTGTGTGTTTGAGTTTGTGTGTGTGTGTGTGTGTGTGTGTTTTGAGAGATTTGATTTCTGCTTCAGTGTTTTTCTTCAGTTGCTGCTTCCATTGCCAGCCATTACCACTACAGACACTAATGCTGATTGAGTCTAGGCTACTCTCTGGTTGCAGGTTTTCGTACTGATTTACTGCCCTCTGCTTTCCACCACACACAAACATAAGGATTGGGTACCATTTACATTTGAAATAATACCAGTACCACCTCGAATACTCTCACCCAGTTCCTGCAGATTTTGTAGTAGGGGTGGAGGTGGAGTGACACTGTGACGCATAACAATAAACAGTATTGGTGCTGAACACGGTGCCTCCACACACTGATTCGTTGGTCGTCTTTACCAAGTTTTGTTACTGAAGATGACCATTCGGAGTCATTACATGGCAGTCTGTCACAACGCCATTGTAATCTTTATCAATGTTGACATGGTGTTAAGGGCAGTCGTTATGCAGCCGTCTGCCAACAGGAGGACTATGCCCTCCACTTCTTGCTGAATTGCCACCATCATGGCTGTTGGGTCAGTCAGGTATAGCTTACATCACATGTGCAACCGAGCGTCAAACTTGAATAGTTTGCATGCTTCATGATGTCAGCACACTCAGTGTCATAGGTTTTTGACGTGAATCAAAACATTAATGCTGCCATACTTTGATTGGCTACCCCTAAAAGTATCAAGTTTGGTAGCCAACCATAACACACACACAAGTACACACATATCAAACACAACACTGTTTCATGCAAGCTTGTGGTGACTGAGGTATGCAGGTTATACACAATTGTAAGCCTCCAATGTATATTTAGTGGCCTATATCCACACAGATAACCACGTTTTTGTTTTCTGATCAGCTACCTGTGGGAAAAGACAAATCAGTTTAACAGTAGTTGTCTCTGAACAGAGCACTGATACATACCCTGATCCATTAACTACACTGACAGTTCTTCTAATGCTTACATATTATTATACATAATCACTCACACACACACACACACACACACACACACACACACACACACACACACACACACACACACACACACACACACACAGACATTTCTAGTCCTGAATCATATCTACATGTAGATGTGTGTGCAGCAGTAGCTCTCTCTCTCTCTCTCTCTCTCTCTCTCGCTCTCTCGCTCTCTCGCTCTCTCTCTCTCTCTCTCTCTCTCTCTCTCTCTCTCGCTCTCTCTCTCTCTCTCTGACCACCCTCCTACAGTCCGACTACCCTGAGTGTGTAGGGGTGTGTGCGGGTTTGTAGGTGTGTGTGGGTGTGTGGAGCTATAGCCCTAATCCCCCAGACTCTCCCCCCTCTCTCCAGACGAGCGCTCCAGCCCAGGCTCACTCGACCCAGTCTAAGTCCAGGCAGGCCCATCCCAGAAGCCCCCTCTGCTCCGCTGTAAGAAACCCACCTTACTGCAACCCCTCTCCCCCACTTCTCTCCCTTTCTCCACTGCTCGTCCGTCCCTCAGTTCGTCTGGCCGGCTGGCCCATCATCTGTCCGTCTCCATGTTTCTCCACCAGCTTCTCTGAGTTGTAGATAAAAGCTGTCCCAGCCTGTGTGTTTGTGGGGTTTGCTTTTAGGACTTTTGTGTGTAGGTTCTAGACTCGGTAGTGACGGGTGGTGGGCATCATCAGATAAACATATGAACTTTGTCTTTTCTCTTGCTTCAGTCCTTACCGTTTGTTCATTTATTTACCACTCTCCACCTTTTGGTTCCTTATCTTTTACCTTATTTCTTCCTTTGTTGAACTTTTTAAAATTTTATCTATATATATTTTTACCCTTTCTATCTCTATTTCTTCCTTCTATCTCTTTTTTTTCCGTTTTTACCTTTCTTTGTCTCTTTAATTGTTCTTGTTTGGTTTTCTGTTTTTCTTTTCTTTCTTTATTGGTATTTTTTTTTCTTTCTTTTTTATCACCTCACTCTCTTTTCTCTCATGCTTTTTTTTCTTCCTTTCTTTCTGTCTTTCTTTCTTTCTGTCTTTCTTTCTTTCTGTCTTTCTGTCTTTGTTTCTCTGTCTCTGTCAGGAGCAGCAGAAGCAAGTGGAGGATCCGAGTCGGGAGGTAAAGAAGGTTCGTAAGGCTCGGAATCGCAGGCAGGAGTGGAATGTCCTGGCATATGATAAAGAGTTTCGCCCTGATGCTCGATTCACACCCTCTCCTTACCACGGCATGTCCTCAGAGGGGTCACTCTCGCCCGACAGCAGGTGAGAAATGGCCAGGCTCAGCAAGCTGGTAACAGAGGCCATGGATTTAATCTTTCTGTCTGCTGCCATCTAGTGGTCATTCTTATTTTACAATTTTACAAGGGTTGCATTGTGTTTGTTTAAATAAGGTACTCTGAGCACAGTTCCTGTTGCTTAATGCAAACAAAACTAAATCTTAAAAAAAGTCAATGCTGCCAAAAAAGTGAGATGTCAACTCAATACATTTACATTTAGCATTTAGCAAACGCTCTTATCCAAAGCGACACACAACCGAGGTTAGTGTTCTATTGAATAATATTTCCATCTAGTACAGGAAGGTAAGAGCCTAAAACTCACCATGAGCTCAGACACTGCCCGAACAAGGGGCCTGTGCTGATACGTAGAGAGATCAATACACAGACATATGTAAAGCAAAAAGTGCAGTACCTGGCAACCCCAGCCCAAAAAGATTAAAGCCCTATGAGTCGAGCTGCTGCATTCTGGACCAGTTGCAAGGGCCTGATGGCCCATAGAGGAGGACCAGCCAGGAGCGAGTTGCAGTAGCCTTGAGATGACCAGAGACTGGACCAGCAGCTGGGTGGCCTCCTGAGAGAGGAAGGGTTGTATCCTCCGGATGTTGTAGAGGAGGAATCTGCATGACCGAGTCAGATTCGCAGTATAAGCTGAGAACGATAACTGGCCATCCAGAATCACACCAAGCCTGCTTGCATCCTCAGTCGGGGTAATCAAGGAGTTCCCGAATGAGATGGCAAGATCACAGTGAGGACCTGTAGTGCTAGGGATGAGCAGCAGCTCAGTCTTGCTGGGATTGATCTTAAGGTGGTGAGCTGTCATCCATGAGCTGATGTCGGTCAGGCATGCAGAGATGCGGTTGCAGACCTGTGTATCAGATGATGAGAAGGAAAGCATCAGTTGAGTATCATCAGCATAGCAGTGATAAGAAAAGCCGTGAGAAGTAATTACTTCTCCAAGAGAAAGAGTGTAAAGAGAAGAGGATCCAGCACCGAGCCTTGAGGGACACCGGTGGAGAGCCTACATGGAGCAGACGTGGACTCATTCCATGTTAGCTGTTAGTGGCGGTCCTCCAGATAGGACTCAAACCACTTCCATGCAGTGCCAGTGATTCCAATACTGTGAATGAGATGTTCATTAACATTGTGGTCAAAAAGGCAGTCGAAGAATTTGCTTTAGGGAGGTGCTTATATATAAAGTTCTCAAAGGATGAAAACGTGGGTTACTTAAAACTTGTTAACAGTAAAACTGAGCTATTTGGCATGCTTTCTGGACAATGTAAACTGGTGGGTAACTGATGAAAGACTCAAGTCTGGCAGCACTGAAAAACTCCCAGCACAATATGGTGCACAGTGAGGCAGCGTGATCACGTGTACTCGTCCATTCGATTAAGAGAGCGCATGTAAGTGCTAAACCCTCTCGAAGGACACAAACAACTGGTCTGTTCAAATCTCAAACTGCAGGCGTTTAATTTGTTTAGTTATTAGTTTAATATTGTTTATTATGTTTAAAGAGAATTACACTAGCCTAATAAGCCCATCCTGCCGAAGAGTGGAGGGTATTAATTACAGGACAATGCTGTAAATGTCTTTGTTGTCAGGCCTGCTGTTTTAATTTTCATCTAAAACTTCAATCTTAAATAATTTTATTTGTTTAGTTTTACTTATCAGTTTTATGTTTAATAGAAAATAAAGAAGTAGGTGGATCCTGTTAAGGAGATGTCAGTTATTTCATAACAAATGATGCCAGTGGATTTATTTAAAATGTTCTAAAAAAAAAAAAAAAATTATCTAAAATAGTTTTTAGATAAGACATTAGGGATGTAAATCTTTCCCTTGGCATCAGGTACTGACTGACTGAGCTCTTTACACTGGAGATATATGAATGCTACACATACCTTTTGAACCTGTGTTGAGCTGCACCGGAGCCGGTAAGAATGCTTATTCCCCCCCTGTTTTACTGTTCTTAGGTCAGTGGCATCAGACATGGGGGATCATTCGTACCCTGGCAGCCCGAGCCGACCAGCACAGCAGACAGCTCCCTCCAGTGCATACTCCAGCAGCGAGGGGAAGGAGCTTCTTCTCGCCCCGACACAGAGCCAGACACAGAGCCTGGAGCAAGGCTACCGACCCTCAGCCGCACTGTCCACTCCAGCGGGAAGACAGACACTGGGCAGGGTCCAGTCTTCACACGGCTCCACAGCCACAGATTCAGCCCTCAATGGCCCTCGACCCACACAGGCCAAAGACTACAGGTGTGTTTGTGTGTCTATTCTTCTTCGATAGTGGATTTTTTGACACTCTGCAGTAATATTTCATACTTGTGAATATTTTATATTATTTATTTTGAGAGAAATCTAATTTCTCTTGATCTGCAGTCAGAGTTGGCTTACTTTCCAGCTTTAAAATGCTCATACATGATGAGTTCCTGTTATTCCCTGTTTCTCCTGCAGTGGTCAGCCAGCACAGCACCCAGAGTACTTCATCCCTCCTGCCCCTCCTCCTCCTCCTCCCCTCATCCCTTCAGCTCAGACGGCTTTCGACAGCCCCTCTGCTCCCTCCTCACTCCCCCCCAGCGCTGTGGCCTCACTGTCCCGGTCCTACAGCCCTTCACCACCCACCCCTGCCCTTCCAGCCTCATACACCCCCTCCCCTGCCCACCCACCACCTGCTGCCCCGCCCCCACCACCACCCGGACCCCCCACTCACCCCCACCCACACCCACATCCTCACGCACACAGCCTGCCCCAAGCCCCGGTCGAGGCAGCGGCCCCCAGGAAGGGCCCGGTTTCCCTGATCCCCATGAGCGATGCCCGCAGCGACTTGCTTGCCGCCATCAGACGAGGTGAGAGCAAGAGAGAAGACAAGAGACAAGACAAAAAAGACAACATAAATGAAGCACACAAACAGACAAAGAGCGTCCAGATTTTAGTTCTTTAGTTTAAAACCGGAGCTGCAGTGGAAGTCAGTAATCACAGCAAGGGTATACCAATGCTTCATGCCAAGGAATAAAGAGAATTTGGAAAATTGTCAAATTTAAATTAATTATAATTAATATAAGCATAGTGGAGTTGGAGGGAAGAAAATATTTTTGTAATATTATAATATTATGTATTTTAATATGTAGAATATGACCTCTTTAACATGTAGAACGTGGCCCCTTTACCATGTAGAATACGGTCCCTTTAATATGTAGAATATGGCCCCTTTAATATGTAGTATGCGGCCTTTTTAATATGTAGATTATGGCTCCGTTAATATGTTTTCATTTTTCACTTGTTTTTCAGGTATACAGTTGAGAAAGGTGCAGGAGCAGAGAGAGCTGGAGGCTAAGAAAGAGCCGGTGGGCAATGACGTGGCCACCATCCTGTCTCGCCGCATTGCTGTGGAGTACAGTGAATCAGACGAAGACTCTGAGCTGGATGAGAATGAGTGGTCTGACTGAATGAAGAGGAAAGAGAGGGAAGTGACAGCAGATGAGAAAACAGGAGGAGGAATGGGAGGACAGACGGAGAAATGGAGGGAGAGGAAGTGTAGGAAGGAGATTTTCAGGACGGCATAACAGATGTAGCAGACAGACACTTTTCTCAGAGCGAAACTGGAGCCCCCCAGTGTCTTTGCATGTCATCATTCACGAGCAGCAGAATGTTATAGTAGTACGTGAGCACTCGGGCAGGTCCAACTATTCTAAGACTCAGTGTTTAAAAGTTAAGGTAAAGTAAGACAGTGTATAGTTTCTATGTAATGCTGGTGTTCAGCAGGATCTTAAGACACATATAATGGCACAAAATCAATGGCAGCATTCGTTCAGATTTGGTTAGGTGTGCATCAATACAGTTTTTCTTGCTCAATACTGGTTTCACCATCGACCGATACGTTTCTCTGCCCGTTTGGTTGTAGGGAAGTAAATAAACATACAGCAGAGGCTAGTATGTCCTGATCTCATCTCATCTAAATCACCTGTGCTGGTCCAGGCATCTTTTAAACTATACAGTATTGGTTACATTAAGCCTGTTCAGGGTTTTATTATTTTTTTTTTTTCCTCGATATTTTGCATCTCTGTTGTAGAGGTGAAGGAGATGAGATCTAAAACTCAGATGTAAATGTGAGAGAGAGGCTGTTGTGGTCCTCAAGCCCATTTTTGCCACTTAGCATGTACAAAAGACCTTTTTTTTACTCACAACTAGAGGAAAACTATAGTTAAAACTGTCTGCTTTACCAGAAATGTCGCTTCTGGTATTAAAGCAGTGTTAGCAGTGTATTTGAGAAAAGAGCAGCTGCTCATGCATTAGAGCAGTTTATTAATGACAGCATTCACTGTACACCTAAACAAATAAATCTTAAAGTAGCCAAATCATAGACCATCAGGTTACTCAAAATTTATCATAACAAACATATTAACACACATTCCCAGTTTAGGTCAATGTACCCTAATATACCACTGTTTTCAGGGCTGTGTAAATGTTTAAATAATATTGTGGATCGATAGTGAATCAGTCAGATCCCTTTCATGAGGTGCAGATACTAAATTTTGTAACTTTGTTAAATTTGTATTGGAAAGACGTCTCTTAGGCTTCTTCACAGCTTACATTCCTGAGTGTCCCCAGCAGGATGCAGCCCACATTCCATGACTCGATTGCAATCAGTCACGCTCCGTGTGTCGCTGCCGTCTGCTCAGTTCACAGCTCCTCACCCTCACTTTCATCCTCTCCATTTTTTTCCCCATCACTTTTTTTCCTTCTCATTCATTGCAATTTTCTCTCTCCAATCCCACATGGACGACTGTGACATCAGTAACGGTGGTGAAAAGAAGCAGCTGGTTTGCTGGACGTTCAAACAGTCCGGAAGAGTGTGTGACAAGCTAAAAGCTGTTCACATGTACACATAAACTAAAACCGAGTCAGATTTACACTCTTTGCCCTCGTGAAGTCATATCAAAATCCTGAGTTGTTATATGATTGACCTGTCTGTTCTCCACCCACTAATTAGTTCTTTTGTAGCACCTGTGGTTAGACAAGCTTTACATAGTGTCAGGCTAAATTACCATCGAACCATGTGAGGAACTGTAGTGTAAGACTGAGCTTGTGTTGCTTCATGTTGCCTTTGTGTCTTTCTAGTGTCTCGACTCCACTCTCTAAGGTTTGAATTCATGTATGTGGTATCATAACATAGAAAAAGGGCAGCTTTGTTAACTTTTGTTAAATTAATGCTTTGGCAAAAAATCACATTTTAATATTATGTCCAGAAAAAAATGTCAGGTTAAATCATCCAGGCATCTGAAAGGGGTGGGTGAGGTTATTCTTTTCTTGTGATTCTTTTCAGAACAATTTACAGGCAGTTCAGTGCATTTCAGCTCAGCCTGCGTTTTGAATTACCCAAAATACACAACAGCCAGAGCAGAGATCATTTACATGAATCAGATTTTAAGAAATTGTACATGCTTTTCCATTAATGCCAGTGGCTCTTATATTTGACTTTTTCTTGAAGAAGTAGACGACTTTCTTAGTATTTAAAGTATTTAAAGTTACATTAATTTGGCAGAAGTCAATCAGTAAAGACATTATTGGCATTATTGGCATTTTACTTCTTGAACTTAGATCCAAATCTATAGTCAACAGTCACCCAAATCCTTTTTATAAATCCATCCCAAAACTCTCTCTTCACCTGCCCAAACCACTCAAATGTTTCTTTTGGTTCATTCATAAACAGTATCTCCTCCATACTTCTTTTATTTGTAGCCTATACAAGTCGTTGTATATTGGAGTATGGAAAAATGAGAAGACCAATAAGAGCTACACATTCCACAGGATTTGATTGCTGGTTCCTTCCCCTGAGCTGACAGAACATAACTAAAGTGCCCTTGAGCAAGGCACCTCCAACTGCTCCCTCCATGGATAGAGGTGCCTACCACTCTGGGCAAATGTAGATTTACTACACGGACGGGGTAAATGTGGAGATTACATTTCTCTGTGTGTTCAAGCACAAATGTTAATATACATGCATTCACTCATTCATTTGGGAACAGAATCACGCGTCTGTGGTGATATGCTAGTTAAGTGAATGCTAACCAGTTCACCTCTATCAGTTTGCTATGCATGTTAAAGGTCACAGTTAAGACAGGTTTAACGTAGACTTTGTTTTTCATGTAACCATTCTAAGATTACCATAAGGAATAATATTTTAACCTGGTAGCTCAACAACATGTAGCAGCACTGAACAAACTGTGCTACATTTCCTCATAAGGTTCAATTAAATTTCAGTCCTCCAAAGCCTGTCTAACCTAGCAGCAGTTGCTACTAAGGAACATATTTGTAGGTGGATCACGGATAGGCCATTTCAGTCTGAGGAGCTAACACATCAACGTCTGTGGGCCAGTTGCTCATGTAGAGCCTAAAAACCAACTAAAACTGCCTAAGCTCATGGAACGATTCATCTTTCACAATATTCCAGTAGAAGGGATTACTAAAATATGAGACAATCTGGGTTACACATTACTTACGCTATATGCTTCCTTTAAAGGTGTTATTTATTTTGTGAAATGATATAATTTAGGATATATTTAATGGTAAATGGATGAAATGAGTTTCTCGTACTTTAAAACATTGTATCTTCCTCTGAATATCTGCAGTAGAGTTGCAGTGCATTGTACTGATGATTTTTTTAGTTATTACTCTGCACACAGTTTTTCTGGTAGCATTCCAAACAAAAATGCACTCTAGGTAATATGGGTCCCACTTACGTATCCAGTAACAGCAAAGTAATCCAGTAAAAATCCAGTAATAGCTAAATCTGTACAGCAGCCACATTCACCATAACAGCCCCATGTCTGCATCTCGGCTTACATATAGTAATGGTTAGGAATGCTTTCACCTGTTTGGACTGAAGAGCGTTTGAGGTGAATTCCATTGCCTTTTTTTTCCTGTGCTCTTCCTTTGTTTTTTTTGAAGAAGCAAATTTGTACAGAATGAGAGCACCTAAATATTTTAGCTTTATTTTATTTATTAGCTTAAAAGTGCCACTGATGGCTGCACAAAAAAGGAAGCATCAACTTACACTTAAACTAAACTTAGCTCTATAAAGACTTGTGTGTATGGCCTGCAGTTTATATGTAAAATGTCTTCTGTGTTTTAAACAATGTGTTATATAGACTTTTGGTAAAACTGCTTGTAAAGTGATTTTGCTGATCTGAATAACAGACAACAAGCATTTGATGTGTCTTTAAAAAGAACCTGTAGGCAAAATACAATATGCATGTCTCGATGACCAATAAAATATCACCTAAAGACACACTAGTGCTGATAGTCTTCCTGTGTGTACTTTTCTCAACTGATGTATTCGGTACACCTCCTTGTAATCTAAACTGCACTTACCATATAGAACCACCTTGTGGGTCCACAATTACAGACTGCAGTCCATCTGTTTGTCTGTATATTTTATCCCCCTTCACCATGTTCGTCAATGGTCAGGACCCCAGAAGACCACCACAGAGCAGGTATTGTTTGGGATCATTCTCAGCACTGCAGTGGTGGTGTGTTAGTGTGTGCTGTGCTGGTGTGAGTGGATCAGACACAGCAGTGCTGCTGGAGTGTCTAAACACCTCAGTGTCACTGCTGGACTGAGAATAATCAACCCACCCAAACTATCCAGCCTACAGCATCCTGTGGGCAGCGTCCTTTGGGCAGCGTCCTTTGGGCAGCGTCCTGTGACCACTGATGAACTAGAGGATGACCAACATAAACTGTGCAGCAGTAGATGAGCTATCACCTCTAACTTTACATCTATGTGATGGACCAGCAAGATAGGAGTGTCTAACAGCGGGGATAGTGTTCAGCACTGCTGTGTCTGAACCATACATACAAGCATATCAAAATACACAAAAAAATAGATGTTGTGTATTTTGTATTTATTTAATATAACTCTTTTATTTCTCTTATTTAATATGTTATGGTATGTATATCATTTTGCCCTGCTGTAGAGTATTAACCTGAGCCTGCATAAATGTCCTGACATGTTGTGCAAATGACAATTAAACCTGAAACTTCACATCAGTTTTGAGAATGATTCACCACCAAATAATACCTGCCCTTGGTGGTCCTGTGGGGTCCTAAACAGGGAAGAACAAGGTAAAAGAGGCTTAACAAAGAATGCAGAGAATTATGTGGACTACAGTCTGTAGGTGTAGAACTACAAAGTTCATCTATATGGTAAATGGACAGTGTAGGTACAAGGAGGTGTTCCTAATGATGCGTGCGTGTGCGTGTGTGTGTGTGTGTGTGTGTGTGTGTGTGGTTTATTTATTCATTCATTTATCACACACACACACACTAGCCACACCACTTCATTAGGAACACCTCCTTGTACCTACACACATACATGTGCTGTCATAACAGTACAGGAGAAATGACAGCTTTCTCAACTTTAAAGTATGTTAAATGAATTTTTAGGCAAATTAATGCAATTTTCCACTTGCTCAAAATCAGTAAAATACGCCAGTCAGCCTGCTGGTACAGTCGCAGATGAAAAAAAACCTCCCCTCATTGTGGAGATATACGCAGAATATTTTAGTGTACCATTCAAGTTAAGCTATTTATACTGTTTTTGTAAGATGCTGTCAGTAAATCCAAATTCATATTTTGAGTTAGTATGACTCCCACCTTCAGTTGTATGAGTCTCTCCCCATATAAAGAGATAGGAGGCTCTGTACTGACACAAATATTGACACAATAGTCAAACGCTGTGTACAGGTCTCTTTAGAAACTCCCACCTGGTTGGGTAGCTCATCTTTTCTGCATAATTTGTGTCAGTCATCCTTGCTCCTGTCCTTCATCAGTGGTCAGTTTCTAATTACAACACCACTGTAAGCTGCATCTTTCTGGTTGATGAACTATTGTCGATTCCGTGCCTGATGCCCTTATATCAGCGCAACTACCATTACCACTACCATGTCAGTGTTACTCTGTTGACACACCGCTCAAGTAATATCTCGAAATCATAAACATAAATACCAGACGCTGAAGTTCACCCAGTAGACGGACTACGATCTGTAATAGTCCCCACAGTAGGTAAATCTAGAATACAGGGCAGGGGGTGTCACTGCAGTACTGAGAAAGATCCACCACCCAGAAAATATCTTTAGCGGTGGTCCTGTAGTGGTTTGTTTCCTGCAATGGATGGGGTTGAGGGGGGTTGATGACGTCAGTGGTTAACAGTGACTTTAAAGCTGTGACAATCATATATTAGGATATACATAGGGTGTAGCAGTTTCACAGTGACTGTTTCATTAGTGAGCCCTGATATAGATCCATTTCTAACATCTCTTTCATTAGACAGCTTCTCGTATTCACCGACAGCACCGTATCTAGGACACTGAGAAGGCTTGCAGTGATGTTTTTCTCAAGAAATTGGACCCACCTACTGGAAGTGAAAGTGTGACTGGTTGATTCCTCTGTTACTTTGAAATTATGTGGTTAATCTAACATGTTAGGCCTTCTCTACCACTCATGAATTCTTAATCAATAGCTTAGCTTAGCTTAGCTTAGCTTATCTTAGCTTAGCTTAGCGCGCTTAGCTGTATTTACTGTAATACTGTAAAGAAAAAACAACTGCTGATTGGCCATTGCTACTGTAGCAATGTTTGATTACACGATTCTTTATCTTCTAAATACATTTGGCATGATTTGTTCTATTTAAAACTGATCTATACATGTCAAACACGTGTTTTATGGTTTCCAGAAATCATTAGGTCTTCTCACTGATGAGAAGGCTTTGAAGGTTCCTCTCTGGCATCAGAAGTCTGAATAGAGTCAGTAATTTGTTACTGTCAGGAAAAAAACATTGTAAATTCAATACTGTAACTTCAAAACTGTAACACAGGAGAAGAAAAAAAACTTCATATTGAATAGAAGTTTGGAATTTGATGGAAGGAAAACATTTTGGACCATTTCTGTTGATCAATTCATCATTATTTTTGATGCTATATAAAAAGGACATACATTTCAAATTTGCTTAAAGGAATTATATGTAAGACTCCACACAGCCCCTCCTCCTTACCTCTGCCCCCGTTTATTTAAATAGACTAGAAGAAAAGCTGCAAGTTCAGCATCAAACTCATTCCTTTAAGAGCATTTCCAGCAGTGCAAAGCAGCCCCAATGTTCTGTTTGGCTGTTTTTCTAATTTATTTTTTTTACACTTTGGTTTTCTTTCTGAGAGCGGGTGTGCTTTTTCTTCTGCTCTTCTTCTTCCTCTCAAAGACAAACTCGATCGCTTTTTGGGGTACCAAGTGGTATTATGAGACAGAATAGGCTGAAGTTAGCTGGTTAGCATGCTAATCTCAGTAGATATCTCCAAAACATACATAATACATAGACCTTAGAGTTTACTGATACATAGACCATAGAGTTTACTGAATTTAAAACCCTAAAGAAAGCACCTGTGTGGGAAGTGTTTCTGATGAACTGTCCAATGTACGCTAGTAGCAAATAACCTGGCCCACTCAGCGTGTATTTATCAGACGTCCTTCAGTGAAGGGTGTCCTGGCGGTGCTGCTCCGCAGTGAGGTTCTCTGACGCACCCCTGAGCCGCGAGAGCGTCACACTCGGCTGTCGTTTCTCACGTCCGTCCTCCATTTAATGTCACTGCCCCCATCAGCGGTGTAATTAGAGCTGCTGGTGCCGCTTTCCTTTAGGACTAGTATGAGGCAGGAGTTGCAGGGGCTGATGGGAAATAAAGTCTCCCGAGGGCCCCGAGGGGTCATAAGGGGGTAATTACAGTTGAATCACTATGATGTGGCACCACTGCAATCATGGACTACATGCACAGAGTGTGGTCTACTCGGACTGTTTCTGATTCTGTCTGGAGTATTTATTTACCGAACTGACTGTGTGTCGGAAAGAGGGGGAGAGGGAGTAAAGGAGACAGCACTGAGTCAGCTTACCACCAGCTAAGAGATTAAATGACTTTATAATGGAAGACTGCCTGTGTTTAGTCGACCCCTCACTCCTCCGTATTTATGCTGTGAGGTTCTCTCTCTCTCTCACACACACACACACACTCTCTCTCTCTCTCTCTCTCTCTCTCTCTCTCTCTCTCTCTCTCTCTCTCTCTCTCTCTCTCTCTCTCCAATTCCTTTTTCTGGTATTGAGGGTTTTCTGCTCTCTCAGGCTTTTTGCTCTTGGCTGAGATCCTCAGGAGTTCATTAAAAGTGTCCTGTCCGTGCACAAGCGCTCGCTCCTTGTCCTCTTTTCGCGCGCGCTCTGACTCAGTGGAGTCGGTGACGCCGCCACCTCCCCGCGCGCTCGGCTCGCTTTCACGCGGAGGAGGAGCGGTGAGTCATCCATAGCTCTCCCTGTGTATCTGTGGTGGCTATTAGCACTTTGTGGGGACCAACTGTTCCCGATATAAGTCAGGACAGAGCCGTTGTGGGGACATTTAGCTGGTACCCAAAATAATGTATTACCAAGATACTGCTAATAAAAAGAGGCTAGCGCGTGTAGCCTAGCAGCGTTTAACTGAAGAGCAGTTAGCTCTAAGTTGAGCTGTGGGCTAACACGGACGGTCAGTCTGTTATTGTGATTGCAGGAGCAGGGCGCTAGGTGTCGCTCTATCTCCCCGAATCTCTCCTTGTTCGTTGAAGGTGAGTCAAGGAGCTGGACGTGACTCTCCATCTTTTTTTTTCTTTTTTTTTTTGTCTTCTGTCTGCGTCATATGGGGAAGCAGTGCTGCACCCTTTGTGTGTGTGTGGGTGGCTGCAAATGCAGTTTGAAGGCACAGCTACAACCATTACATTTAACACCACACTTAATAGGACTCTCCAGCCTAAATACACAATACAACCATCACTACACACTGTAATCATACCTACTTATGTTCTACAGTAGAGCTAAGATAGTCCTCAATGTAAAGCTTACCTGTTTCCCCTTCTAATGATGTGTAGTTGCAAGGAAAAGTGACCTTTTGGAATTACCTAGACTTCCGCATTAATTGCTTATACAATGTGGTCTGCATTACAGTAGTAGACAAACCCAGTTTTACTAAACCGGTAGTGGACTATTCTACTTTTCATGTCTTTTATTGAGCACATTGTGTCATATCCTCTGTGCATGGCTTGACTTTAATAACCATTAGCAGCAACCACCTCCATCAAACGTTTCCTGTACCTGCAAGCAACACTGAGGTGGAATTCTAACCTGTTCCTCCCTGCAAAGGTTTTGGTTAATCAATATTTCTGGGATGCCTTGCTTGCACATCCTTCTTCAGATCATTCCACAGCTTCTCTATAGAGCCAGGCAAAACGAAACAAGCACAGAAAAAAGATAAGATGCATTGTTGAAGAGCATAACCATTGGAGTGAGAGTGACAGCGAGTGACAGGGTTGAAAGTCTAAATGAAACTCATGGACATGGACTGCTGACTTTACTGTTACCTATAAAAAGTTTTGACACACCTTTGAATTTATTGTTAATGCGGGCAAGGCAGCCCCAAACCATGGTGCTACCACCACCATGCATCTCATTTGGGATTAGGTGTTGGTGTGAAGTGTGCTTGTTCCTCCAAACACAGCGTTTTGCTTTGGTGCTAAAACGTTCCACTTTGTGTCATCTGTCCATAGCTTGGATTAAATTCTTGACTGTGAAAGCAAACATGTGATAATGAGGTCCTTCTCCACCAAGCCCAGATGCGGTTCTGGGTGGAGACTTAGAGGAGAGTGTTCTACAGAAGAATACACCCCAAGACTCAAATTCAAGACACACTTGGTTTGCATGCTGACTAATGGCCTTAGCTGACGCAAAACCTGAAATCAAGACTCACGAGACAAAAGATTTACAGATTTTACAGATTTACAGATTTTCCATAGAACAGTTTTCCCAGAGCCATTGTGGAACATTCAGGTGGTTTTGGTAACATTTAACTTTGGGGTTTTTTGTTTTGTTGGACAGCAGCAGTTTTCTTTGCAGCATCCGTCTGTGAACAACATTCTTCACTGTTGTATTATTATTATTATTATTATTATTAATTAATAGTGGACACATGAACGAAGGTTTTTGCAGTTTGTAGTCTTCTGTAGTCTTTTGTTGTTAACTCTGGGTTCTTTCTAACCTCTTTTATTCCCTTTGTACTCTTGGAGTGATCTTTACAGTCCTTAATTATCTCTGTTTGTGGACAGTTTTGTGCATTGATGTACACAAAGGTATTTAACCTTTTGCAGCCTTTTCCAGCTCCATGTGTCTCTATAATTGTTCTTTTGAGGTCTACGGAAAGAGTTTGGGTCAAGGCATGGCTCATACTAACCTTTCTGAAAAAGAACAGATTTGACAGTAACCAGGTTTTGTATGCTGCCTTTGTTTAATGGGCAAACCACCTGTGAATCCCAGATGTATAAGATCTCAATCAGTATGTGGAAGAGCACATTCCCATAGTAGAAAAAAGCATTTCCAGCCAATGTAGTGAACCAACATGGGACCCTCTGGGTAGTGTGGGTATTTCGCACACTGTCAGGACCGTTTCTTTGGCAAGTTCAATATGTTTGGTCAAGTGTGAAAGTTGCTTTTGAGATTTTGAGTGTTCCAAAGAGTCAACCAAAGTAGAAAAAACGATGTGTAGGACATGCAGTTGATCCATAGCTTGGATGGAATTCTTGAGTGTGAAAGCAAACACGTGATAATGAGGTCCTTCTCCACCAAGCCCAGGTTCTGGGTGGAGACTTAGAGTAGAGTGTTCTACAGAATACTCAAATTCAAGACACACTTGGTTTACATGCTGACTAATCGCCTTAGCTGACGCAAGACCTGAAATCAAGACTCACGAGACAAAAGATTTACAGATCTCATTCCTTTATAACTAGCAAAAACCTAATCTGATTTGGTATATAAACTACACACTGACCAACCAATTCAGGTTTTGCCTCTTTCCTTTTCAACACCTCATTGAGTTACTTCAGTAACTCAAGACTTAGTAACTCAAGACTTGAGCCTGACTCAAATCCCAAAAACTCACAACCCAATTTGGACTCTAGCCCCAGTGACTCAGGACTCAATTCCCACTTCAGAGACTCAAGGCTAGAACCCTAGTGACTTGTGACTCGACTCAGTGACTCAATGCACAACTTGGTCTAGCATGATGATGCATTTGTGAGCCTCTAACTCAGTGGCTTTAGCTCAGGATTTAGCTCAGTCCATGGGGACAATGGCTTTATTATGTATTTGGATAATGCATGCTGGGTGCTGTGGTGAGAGAAATTTGATGGATGAAAACAATGTAAAATTGGTATTTCTGTAAAACCGCAGAATACCACAGAACACAGCCTGGTCCACAGATATTTTAGAGTTGAAATTGAAGAACAAATATGAACTCAAAGTGGAGCTTTCATTTTGTGTTTTAATTAGGTGAATGATGTAAGAATTGCAACTCTTTTCATGCGTACAAATTTCATTGTCATTATTAATACTGGGCAATATCTTTTGATAACCGTGCAATATGTATCTTTGTTGAGTTATTGCATTTTTAACCTAGCAATAGAGATTTATTTATTAATAATGTAATTAGTCTTTCTCTTGGTCTATATCTGTTCTGCTGCTATTCCTCTGCTGTAACAATGCACATTTCCCCATGTAGGATAGTAAAGGTTATCTTATCTTATCTTATCTTATCTTATCTTATCTTATCTTAATAATTTATTAGGTTGCAAGAGGATTAGTACAGCTAAAGTAACAATACTTTTGTCAGTGTTTAAATGCAAAAACTGCTTGTTTTATTTCTGAAAGCCACTTCAAGTACAGTTTTAAAGAGAATTTTAAAGAAAGTGGTCATACAAATGATAGTTTCACTTCTACTCAAGTAAAGTCTGGAAAGCAACCCACTTTTTATTCAGCTCTGCTTGGCCTTTCATGTTTAACATACAGTATTTCACCTTTAATTCCCTGTTTCTGTTCTGCCATTTTTTGTTTTCCAAGGATCCCAAAACGAGCTGACCGATGCTGAATGTGCTTAGCAGTTCGACTGCAGTTGTGCAGGTTAATTCGACTTCAGTCATTATTTCTTTTCTTTTCCAACACTTTAAAACTCCTGAGAGCTCCTTGTTTTTAGCTCTTCTGCCCACATCTGTCCACATCAGTAAAGCGATGACCCCTCATGTCCACTGTCAGAGCACGAGATGTTGCTCTGTTCTCCTTCCACTCCTCTGTCTCCTTCTTCTCTGTGGGTATCTTTCGGCATCTATGGTCCCAGAGCGGGTTACGTAAATCAGAGCAGTTCAATAATTCATGCGCAGCCCTTTTAAGCTCGACCTGAGTGCGTGAATACACCTCCCACACGCACGCACGCTCGCACACTCACTCACTCACACCTGCAGCCCTCTCACGCTCACTTCAACGCTCATAAAAGACACAAGCCTGCAAGAGTTTGTTGCGTTGTATTTGACAAAGTATTTATTTTCCTTGTTTTGGTTGTTTTTGTCTTTTATCGTCTATCATATATATGTACAGTATTAAAAATAAATCATTTTCAATTAGGAGTACATTCCACACGTACAGTGCAATGTGTAGCATGTCCCTCTTGTAAAGTGCATCGTACTTGTCATCAGATTAGAGTTCACAATACAAAGAGAGAAAAACAAAAACAGAAGAAAATAAAAAAACAACATTACAAATAATATAGATACTAACTGGTAGTTTACATCACAGTATTGTTGAACCCAGTCATCATCTCTGGCCACCTTCTTGTGTTACTACTCAAGTTATCCAGCCGAAACGGAGCCCGAAGTTTGTGCTGATAATTGTGTCTCACCAAGGCTATCGTTTGCACTCCATGCATGTAGGTAGGACATAGGAAAGGTGCTGGTTATAAATAGACAGACATCATTGGCTAATCAATGGGACTAATGTGCAATTCTGTATCATAATGGACCTCCTATAGATTTAATAGTCACATTACATCTAGATGTTTTGTCCTAGTGGAAAGACTAATGCTGTCTCTCTCTCTCTCTCCTTTTCTCTCTCTCCTTTTCTCTCTCTTCCCCCTGTTCTCTCTCTCTCTCTCTCTCTCTCTCTCTCTCGCCTCCTTTTCCTAATGTTGTTCTATCAAGGGAAGGCAAGGAGTTCAGTTCTGCTTAATGGCCCAGAAAAGGGATTTCAAGCGCTTGGGATAAATTTAACATTTCATGCCTCACATTTTCAGGCATTATTTTTAGCAGGGCCACTTTTAGGTGTAACAGAACATCCGCTTGGTCGGAAGAAGGCGTCTTTCAAACGACCTCTCTCTTGTGCTCTCTCTCTCTCTCTCCCCTTCTCTCTCTCTGTCTGTCTCTCTTTCTGTTTGGGTACGCAAGCAGCGACGTCATCCAGTCGCACCACAAACCGCAAGACTGAGGTATGGATGACTCTCGCTCTTTCTCTGTCTCTCTCCCCTTCTCCCCATCCCACCCTTCCCCCTTTTTTCTCCCTCTGTAGGGCAGTCCATAGTGGCTCTCTCCAGAAACAGCAGTCCTGCAAACTGCAGTAAACTGCAAACACATGCTGTGTTTTCCAGGTCCGTTCAGCTTATTAGCCCACACTGTGCATTACTACATATATTCGTTTCCATGTTGGTAATAAAACCTATCTAAGCTCCGTCTACAAATGCATTCTTTCTGAGGATGCACAATAATTGAATCTATCATTTTAAGACCAACTAGGTAAACCAGTACTGCAGCTCTAGTCAGTCAGGAGTACCAAAGACAGAGACTCGCTGTTTGGTGGAAGAAGCAGCTAAGCGGTGACAGCATAACATTCTAAGTTTATTCTCAGAATTTCTATCTGATAGCTGGAGACCCCCTGTATTTCACACCTTGATGGCACAGTGAAATAGCAGATGCTTAGTTGATGCAGGGCTAGAGTATTTGTAACCCAACCTAAATTCTTTCCTGTCTGCTGTTGTGAAGTTGGACCTGCTTTAGAAAATGCTGGTAAAATCTCATTGTACCTTTTATCTCATTCTATTCCACCATGACAAGTCGGAGGTGACCTTTAATTGCCATGCTATGGTTAGCTTGATTACACCTAACAAACTGACCTGTAATATGCATGCAAAATAAATATTGGATACATTGAATAACTCACTCTAAATGAAGATCAATCCATAGAATTTTTAGTCTAACAAAAGTTGCTACAAAAGAACAGATTTTTGGGCGGAGCTTAGATACACCAATAAGTTGATAGGGTTTAAAGGGCTGACCCATCAGGGTGAGGTATAAAGGGCACGTTCTATCTTTGCCCGTTTCCGCCTCCTTGGCAGCATCTGATGCTATGATGACATCTATGGTGTCAGTGATTAGATAGGTCACTGCTGAGCAGGTGGCAGGGGGTGGACGTCCATCTGTCCACAGTCTGACTCGGACGAGGACTACCCTGTCCAGTACCAGAGCCAGGGAGAGGAGCCAAAAGGACAACATGTAGAGGGAAGAGGGCCAAGAAGGGGACCAGACTAATAAATAAAATGCCAATAGGTTATCATAAAGTCAGGTTATCCCAATATCCCAGAGTGCCCTGACATTACATGGGTTACATGGAACCACCAAGCCAACTGGTGAGCACATGATTTCGTAATCGCTGCAAACATGATTGCATTCACACAGTTAGTAAGAAGTCCATCAGTTTAGCTCATGCTGACAATGAATCATATTGGTACCAGCTTAAGTCCTGTGAATCAGTGTTGCTTCCATAACAAGGTATTTGAGCAATTTTGGGAACCAGATCAAGATGGTTAATAAGACTTTCATCAAACCAATCGCTCTGCCAGGGTGATATCTGATGATGACTGGTACTGTCCTGCACAGTCTTTAGTGAAGTGATGGTAGAAATCATAATCCTTTGTTTTCTTGACAAATACTCTGAAATCAACAAGTAAGACACTACCAAAATTATGGCACTTTTCGCATCGCCAACACTTAATTTGCTTGTGTTTCTTTTTTTCTGTCTTTCTTTTTTTTTTTTTTTAAGAAACCATCAATAAGAATACAGATATTATATACATACATACATACGCACACACACACATTGACGCCACCATGTCATAAAACTCATGCCCTGATGTGTATAAAAATAGAATGTATCCATACAGCATTGCATAAGAAAAATAACCGTAGTACCCCTGAACAAACTGAATCTATGGCATCCCGTTGAGTATAGTTCTGTGGAGATACGATACATAACAATACAGATTGGCATCAGAACATCAATATTTCTTTGTTGTGAATTAAGGTGGGGTGGATTATCATTTTGTTTTCTGTAAAGGGGTGGGGGAGGGCACAGTGTGATAGGTCACTGGACCCCACTCAGAATATGAGTGAGTGCTATATAAACACACAGTTAGCTCTATTTCTTTCTTCCTCTTGCCCACACACACACATACATACATACATACATACATACATACATACATACATACATACACACACATACATACACAAATAGATGTCAAATGGAGCTTGCATCCGCAGTGTCCAGACTGCGGGGCAGCTCCAGGAGAAAGTCCATCAGTTATAGTGTAGGTCACCCAGTGGCTGAGGTTAGTCAGAGTGGGCCAGCGTGTGTGCATGTTTGTTTTCAGGGCCTACTCTATGCCTAAAACCACATAGAACCATGGTTTCAAAGCACAGTACTGTTCTGATTCGAAGACCAGAACCCGCTGACCAACCTGCATCTTAAGTTTGTTCAAGTCATAAGGTTAAATTAGCTCTGTTGATGGCCTCATTGAGATTGTAGCATTATCAATGGACAGCACACATCGATAGATTATTGCAAGAGCAAGAAAATAAGGCCAAAAATCAGGTCATACGTTTGGAATAAGGGGCGAGAAAGGAACGCGTTCCCTTCAAAAACACAAGGCGCTGTTAGGGTTGCTGTCTGTGTTTGGTTACTGTTAGATGGAGAAGAAGAATCTCAGCATCGCAGCAAATGTTGTGTTGGAGACTCAGAGGAGTCACTGTTTTCATTAACCTCGATTCAAGACCACCCCATCCAGGGTCTGCTGGCCTAGTTATCTGATCCCAATATGAGCTATTTATGAATTTAGAACTGCGCACATGCTTGCTGGAAAGCAGGGCTTTCTGACCACTTAAGTCCACAGTACAGGCCACAGTTTTATATCGTTGCTGTGGCTTTTAGCTGTACCTTGCTGTCAGAGACAAACCTTCATCTGCTTCATTATCAGATAAAACAGCCATTGATGGGAACTTAACAGGGATGTTTTTCCACACCTTCAAAGTTCAGTCTTAGAAGTCGGTTGCATTTTATGCCTCTCATGAACCAAGTAGTTCCAAACAAAGTGATGTTGAGGTCTGGACTTTGGTGTGGTCAGCCCATTGTTTTAATAGCAACTCTTAGCTTCTTTTCTTTTGGCTATTTTTGTCCTCTCACAGTGGAAGGATGGACAGAAACACCAGATCTAAAGCAGAAAAGAAGCTTAATTCTCTCTCAGAGATGGAAGCAGTACTGGTAGTACATCTGATGATGAGTGTAGTGGTCTACTAGGTCTTGCAAAATTGTTTGGCATCCTGCTTTCTCATTATTCCATCTTTTAATAACTCATAAAAAGTGTTATTTTCCTTTGCCTATTTCTGCTTTATGCAGCTGGATTAGCCTATATGAAATCTTAAAATATCTCCTGCAACAAAGAATAACTTGTTTTTAATGGCTGTTTAAACTGGAAATGAAATAAATGAAGGGATGTCTCAGACTTTTCTACAGTGCTGTACATGTTTCTGAAATGCTGGGTGTCTGTTACATTGTGAGAATGTTTCAGATCAATAGAAATTGTCCAAAGTTTACTGGAATTGGATAGCCTTAATACACTACATAGAAAGTTACGAATGCATTGACCTTCTCCTGTAAAGTTACAGTTTCTGAGATGTTCTAAAGACAATATGAAAGATGTCGTCTCAGATCATTCCCTAATGACCTTCGTTTGCAGTAAGCCTTATCCACATGCTCATCCCACCCCAGCTTTTTGGAAAAAAAGCTTAATAGTCATTCAGACCTAGTCTGCCGTTCTAGACGAATAATAAAGCCTTGAATAAATTGGATTAATGTAGCTTATTAGTGCGTTCCTCTGCCACGGCCGAGTCTGGTAGGTTTCCCTCAGATTTCCGATTAAACATCTCATTCAAATTCATGTGACAGCCTCAATCACCCTGCTTCCCTGACACCCTTTTCATCACCTACCAAAGTTGTGAAAACAAGGATCCATCACAGAACAATGAGCTGTGGAAGTAGCAGTGGATTTGGCAGGCAGCGAAGCGGCGGATTGTCAGCTTTCACCAAAGCGTGTGAAGTTTGGCTAGTTGGGACCTTGTTTTCCTTAATGTCATTCATATATTTTTAAAAGAACATGGAGGGAGCCTGACGTGGAAAAAAACAGAACTACACAGGAGCAGCCATGCCATTGAGCCAGCCGCTGTCCGTGGTCCTGAATCCTTGTGCGTATAGCGTACTGCAGGTTAAACCCATCACTGTATTCTATCAGAATGCTTAGTTTAGCAGGCAAAGACCCAATCCAGCCAACCATGCAGCGGAATTGACTGAAATGATCCGTATGTGACCATTTCTGTCACTTCTGAAGCCACTATGTTTTATCGAGGACGTTTGAAAAGCACTGTGCTTCCTCAACATGTGCTGGTTGACCAGCAGCAGTGCCAACTGATAATGAAAGAGGCTTCAGAGCTTTGCAGAGGCTTCCTTGGCATCATAATTGGCTTGTTGAGATGGGCAGCAGATCTGGGCTAGTAACTAATATGGGCTGTAAAATATAAAAAAATCAATGCTGCTTCCACAAAAAAAAAAAAAGAAAAGCAATGAGCAGAAATCACACTGCCTTTTTACAGCGCCAGAATTGGGTTCTTGACTCACTAGGTATGGATCTTGTTTTTTACTGAGCCTTAGCTATCCCTCTTTTTTTATTTCAAGATAAATATATGTGCATTGGTTCCCTTCATAATGGTGATGAAACTTGCTGCACTAAAAACGTTGAGAGTGTTATACTACAGTGGACAAGTCATGAGATATAATTCACCCCAGTGACCACACAGCACAATAAGCAAAGTTGATACTGCAATGATATCGAGGTGTATATACAGGTGAGTTGGGGTATTTTTGTTGGTGTTGGTGTTGCTGCCACTACTGTTGGTTGTTGTGTTTGGTAGAAAAGATCCATCATGTATCCACCCGCAATGTGGGCATAGTGTTAAACACTTACACAGTAGACCCGCAGTAGTGAAGTCCCCAGTAACTCATAGAGTCCTACTCGGTCCGCCCTATACGTCGCTTGACGTCCTTGGCCGGAGGGAGAAGTTGGCTGGGATGCATCCACAGCAGGCCAGCCAAAGGGACTTCTGGATGTCCGGGTTTCTGAACGCGTAAATGATGGGGTTTATGACTGAGTTGCACGTGGCCGGCAGCACAGTGGCATACATGTAGATGGCGGGATAGCTGGAGTCGGCCACGATGGAGTACATGGCAAAGGGCATCCAGCAGGCGGCAAAGGTGCACAGGATTGCAGACAGCGTGGACACCCCCTTGGTTGTGGAGATGGCAGCGAAGTGGTGTTGCTGCACGGCGATCTGCTGCGCATGGCGGAAGGCGATCTTGCAGATCTGCAGGTAGAGCTGCATGATTAATGCGAAGACCAGCAGGAAGGTGACGGCCAGCGCCACGGCGTTGTTCTTGGTCACCGGCCGGCATACGCTGCAGCGTGCCTCATCCCCCAAGCAGTTCCAGCCCAAGGCAGGCAGCAGACCCAGCGCCACGCACACTAGCCAGATGAGGGCCAGCATGGCGTAGGTAAAAGTTAGGGTGCGCTCTGTGTTGTAAGTCAGAGCATTGTACAGCGAAAGGTACCGGTCCACCGTGATGGCCAGGATGTTGAGGATGGATGCTGAGAAAGCAGCAATCAGCAGCCCCACAGAGACCAGTGTGGCCAGCTCAGTGTCCAGCGCATAGATGGAGATGAAGTTCAGCACCAGGCCAAGGCCGGCCAGCAGGTCAGCCACTGCCAGGCTGCCAATGAGGATAAAGGTGGGCGCGCGCAGGCTGGGAGCGTAGAAGAGAGCTGCCAGCACGAGAGCATTCTCACAGGAGATGAGTGTACCAGTGACACACAGGGCAACGTCCCACGGGCTAACAGGGGTCAGTGGGCGCAGGTCCGCCCCACTCCACACCAGAGAGGAGTTACGGCCGTCCGGCAAGATCCATGTGCCACCCAGAGAGGAGGATGAAGAGGAGGGAGAGGAGGAAGAGGAAGAAGTGTTTGGAAGGTGGCTGCTCATCGCTGCTGCAAGAGAGTGAATCATAGCTGAGGGATGGAAACAGAAGGAGAGAAAGGAAAACAGAATGACCTTCATGTCTGCATAATAACGGCAACAACAACAAAACTAATAGTAATGATGCAGATAATAACAATAATGTCCCACTTCTGATCTCACAGCAGCCACTAGAGCCATCCTTACTCCTCTGTTATCCATCCTCCCATCATTTACCCCTCCATTATTTATCCTTCTCTTATTCATTCCTCCATAAATTACTTCTTCATTGTTCACCCATTCATCATTCACCTCATCTTTCACTTGTCCATTTTTCACCCCTCCATTAGTTACCTCTTTATCTTTCACTTTACTATCTTTCACTTCTTCATCTCTGTCCTTCATCATTTCACTTCTTTTCATCACTCAACTCTACATCTTTTACAATCCTCCAAATTTCTGTTTACCCCTCTACCCTCTACCCCACTGTCTACTCCACCTTTCAGACCCCCTTTATTTACTTGCTTTGACTACTTCCTCATCATTCTCATCCCTCCGTAATTCTCATTACTCCATCCTTTATCCTTTCATCCTTCACTCTTTCATAATTCACCCCTTCCATCATTCACTATTCCATCATCCACCACTCCATCCTTCTTACTCCTCCGTTTTCAATCCTTTATCATGTTCAGACCTTAATTTTCACTCCTCCATCATTCTCCATTCCATCATTCTCCATTCCATCATTCATCTCTGCCTCATTCTTACTCCTCCATTATTCTCATACCTACATAACTATCAACTCTCCATCACTCACTCCTTCATCATTTTCTCTTCCATCATTTGCAACCCTCCATCTTTTTCTTCCCCTCCATCAGTGAACATTTATCGCTCAATAATTTACTCCTCCATCATCCACAACTCCATCCTTCAGTCCTCCACCGTTTATTTACACCTCCTTGCCATTCACAACTTTAGCATTTACCCCACCATCACTCATCCATTCATCATTTTCCAACATTTACAGCTCAATCATTTTCTTCTCCATCATAAACCATTTTTCCCTTTCACATCACTTACCCTTTCTAATTCATCCCTCTATTATTCTCCCCAGTACAGCATTTCTCATCCTTCCACTTTCACTCCTTTACTGTTCACCCTACACCTTCTATAACATTCACCTCAGCATTCACTCTGCCATTCAGCCTTTCATTATTTACCCTTCATCATTCACACATCTAGCCTTCATTCCTCCATCATTCACTCCATTATCTTTACCTTCACCCCACCATCATAAACCCTTTACTATTCATCCCTTCATTACTTACCCCTCCATCATTCACTTATCCATCGTTCACCCCACCAACATTTCTCCACTCCAACATTTATCCATCTATCATTGTACCCCTTCCATCATCCTTCCCTCCAGCGCTGTCTGTACTGATCTGTGTTCAGTCTTGGCCGGTTGTGGTATATAGTTAATAGTTGGACTCTCCGCTCTCAGACCCGCTGTGTGTGTTTCTACTGCCTGCGTTTCCTCCTCGTTCTCCTCTTTTCCAGCGCGCGCCCTCCGCCGCGTTTCTATTTATAGAAATATTCCTCTAAAAATATGCCGCGCCACCTTCAGTCCGCACCAAGATTCTCTCTCTCTCTCTCTCTCTCTCTCTCCCTCTCCCTCTCCCTCTCCCTCTCCCTCTCCTACCCCTCTCTCTCTCTTTCTCTCTCTGCGCGGACACGCGGGCTGACTTTAACGCGCACGTCCGCTTCATTCAGAAAAACCTGCCCTTAAACCCCCACCGCCAAAGCCCGCAGCGGTGCTCGGGATAGCTAAATAGGGCTAGTTCGGGGCATCAGTCAACCCCGCTCGCTCGCGTGCCGCGCTAAGCCGGGCGTGCGCGTCCTTCTAATTCCCACCGAACGCGCGCGCGACTGTCCGGACGCGGTAACGTTACCTCAGTGCCATGAAGCCGCAGTGCCGCTGTTGTCGTCCCTTTTCGTCCTTCCTTTGCTTTTCTGTCTTCTGTAGTCTTTTCTCCTCCCCTCCCTCGGGCGCGGTTCGTGCCACAGCAGTAGATTGTCCGAGCGCTGCTGCTGCTTATCCGGATCTTCGTGAGCTCGTGCGATCCCAGCCGCGCTGTTCCGCGGTTAGCATGGCTAACGGCGCTGGCGGGACGACGGCACTGGCGCGCGTGATACTGCCCCCCTCCACACACACACACCCCTACATACACCCCCCCCCCCCAACAGCAGAGATGATTCTCCTTTCTGACGTCAGAGGCTCCCGCACAGTCATGCGCGGGTTTGTGAATCAGAGCAGCAGCAGAAGCTTGAAACACCTGAAACATCTCTCTCTCTCTCTCTCCCTCTCTCCCTCTCTCCCCCTTCTCAGTAGTGATGTGGATGTCATTAATTTCATTATTAGCCATACACTCAGCATTAACGTGAACAGGAAACAGAAAGAGAAGAAAAGAAGTGATTTATTCATAATGAAATAAATCATGAGGGAAGACAGAAGAGACTGTGGGAGACATGAGTTTGTGTATAAACAGATGTCGTCTATAAATGATGTTATATACACAAAAAGGCCATGTATTGACTCTCTCTCTCTCTCTCTCTCTCTCTCTCTCTCTCTCTCTCTCTCTCTCTCTCTCTCTCTCTCTCTCTCTCTCTCTCTCTCACTTACTCTCTCAAGGTGTTCTGCTTTTCGGCTTTTCCATTTACGCCATTTGGTCCTTACCAGCCTCTGCAGCATGTACTGGTGCGCGCTCAGCTGTGCTGTGGAGGAGATCTCGGGGTCTTCCTCTCATTTAAGAGTGCATTGTGTGTGTGTGTGTGTGTGTGTGTGTGTGTGTGTGTGTGTGTGTGTGTGTGTGTGTGTGTGTGTGTGTGTGGTGTGTGTGTTCGTGTGTGTGTGTGTGTTTGTGTGGTGTGTGTGTTCGTGTGTGTGTGTTTGTGTGGTGTGCGTGTGTGTGTGAGTGTGTGAGTGTGTGAGTGTGTGAGTGTGTGAGTGTGTGAGTGTGTGCGTGTGTGTGTGTGTGTGTGTGTGTGTGTAGTGTTTTGCTGCTGGTCGGTTTGTTGATGTGGAGACTCGCTGAATGATTGAGTGCTTGAATGGGCGTGGTCGTGGTGGCTGTGCTTCATTCATGATCCCGCGCTCTCCTCGCGTTGCTCCGTGTGTTCCTCTGCGTGCTGTCGGAGCGCGAGACTGAGGCGGGTCCAGAGCGTGAGGAGCTCTTACACCGGAGCTCCACCTGCATTATCCCAATAAAGACATCAGCAGAAATGGAGCTAATATAATTCCTGACTCTCTCTGATCTGATCTCCAGAGAGAATCCTTTTTTATCAGAGAGAGAGAGAGAGAGAGAGTGGGGGAATAAAGGGAGAGGATAGGGACAAAAGAAAAGAAGAGAAGAGGAAAGAAGAGCAGAGAAACAGAAATGTACAGTCGATGAAAGGGGGATGAGAAAGGGAAAAGAGGGAAGTATAGACAAGAAAGAAAGAAGAGAAGGAGTGAAGAGGGAGCAAAGAGAGAAGAGAGTGGGAAGGAAGAGAAGGGGTGAAGAGAGAGCAATGTGTGAAGAGAGTGGGAAAGAAGAGAAAGACAAAAGGGAAAAATGAAGAAAAAGGTATGAGGAGAGAGAAAGGGAAGGAAAAGAGAAAAGGAAATGAAAAGACTGGAAAGAAGAGAAAAAGGAAGAAAATGAAAGAAGAAAATGCAAATGAAAAGAAACAGAAAGGATAAGGAAGGAGAAAAAGGGAAAGAATGAAAGAGGATGAAAAGAGAGAGAAAGACATAAGAGCAGAATTAAAGAAGTGAGGGAGGTAAACAGAAGGGGGAGTATAACATTGTGGAAAAAAGACAACTAGTGAGACAATGAGAGAACAGGAAGAGGGATAGAGAGACAGAGAGAGAGAGAGAGAGAGAGAAAGGAGGAAAGACAAAGGACCCTAAAAGACTCTTTCCCACATAGCGAAAGAGTGTGAGAGGAAAAAGGAGGATGCTGCACCGAGTCGTCTGAAGGAATGCTGGTTTATTGTTTTTCCTCTGGCCGCTGCTCTTCTGAATCACCGGGCCTGATCCGAATGAGAATGAGGCCGCCACTTGCCCGCCGTCCTCTCATTGATGGGAGCCTCCACCAATCACCTGCACACACATGCGGTCCCCCATTCATCTGCACCGCACGGCACTGTGGGTAAACTCTTACATCACTTGCCCTCCCATTTCTCAAATACTTAAATATGCATGCCAGTTCCCGCTGCTGCACAGTTACACAACCCCACACAGCAGCCCTGCACGCACACACGCTGCACCACACTGAGGGTGCAGTCAGCCTGGTTATGAAAAATATGCATGATCACAATACTGCACTGCATGGCTGTGGATTATAAGGGCCAGAAATGAATGGAGGAAGGAGCTGTATACAGGCACAACATTTCAAACATTTTGGAATTGGAACGGTGGTGAAATCTCAGACTGTGGGATTAGTTAGCAGACAACAAGAAGAAGATGAACATAACAACACATCGCACACTGACAACGATGCTAACGTCATTTTGCAGGCAGCAGATGGCTGTGGCATCACCAGGGATTAAACTTGCTGGTAGGGCCAACACTCGACTTTCGACTTTTGAGCAGTTTGTACTACAGAGTATGGTAAAGCTGATTTTCAGCCATAGGCTGAACAGTCTTAAGCCCACTTCACACTGTGTGTTTATAGCGGTCCCAGTTGCACAAGTTCCTGTTCTACTTCCAAAACTCAGGGCATCAGGCAAAAAGCCCTCAGCATACCAGTGGCAATGCTTTGTCTAGAATAACATATTATGTGGCTTATAATTAGTGGCTGGAGCTGTTCCTGTCTTGGGGGAAAGCGCTACATGTTAAGGTCAGTAGTCCTATTGTTCTTTGTCTGCTGTGTCTGTGCATGTACCTCCATGTCTGAGGTGGGGGCTGGTCCAGATTAATAACCTAACCTAATATTCCCCAATAACTGATCATCTCGGTCCTTCTCCATGGCTGCTCTCTATTGGTTGTGTGGCATAGCTGTGAGATTCTGCACCAAAATGTCCGACACTGCCAGAACTTTGTCATGGGCTGTCTTTGGTCACAGGGGTAGAGAATCGGTCACCACACAGTGTGTCACATTAAATGTTTAAGGAGCACAGATTTATCGTGCCCATTATCACACAGTGTAAACCCGCCTTTAAATCCGGAGTCCTTATCTGGCCATGTCACCAACTACAAAATAGTGCGCCACCTTAGGTGTCTATTCAAACACAATCCACTCTTTTAGAAATCTACCATGAGTGCTTCCATTCAGTGGCCATCTTATAAGCTGTGGCTACCTTAATAACTCTACTATGCAGGTGTAATATTACATTTATTCTCATTATGATTTATCAGCCACCCCTACCACATTCCGACTGCCACTGACAGGAATGAAATTTGGTAGGTAGGTTTGATATTGTGAGACATGTCATCAATTCAAGTTTCACGCTCTGCTTTGACATAAGCAAGGACGAGCTTATTGCTGTACCTGACTGTGCATGCTTTTCAATCTGACTGCTGTTGAGTTCCAGGAAATGGGATACTCATATGGAAGTTTTTCACAGCATTCCGGATAATACCATAGCATGCTGTTGGCCACAGTGGATAGAAGAAGGTGCACTTCAGTGACATGAAGGGTCTGGGAGATGTACAAGAACCACGGAGAGTGAGAACAACAAAGTGTCCAAAATGTGCGGAGTGACCTAGCAGCCACAATCGTGGGATTAAGGGAACATTAAGGGAACAGTGATGCGCTCCATGTGTCATTCTGTTAGTGCCAGCACCATTGGTAGATGGCTGCATGAGGCAAGACTACATGCACACAGACTGTTATGACAAGTGCCCTAAACACCACACCAACGTTACCCAACTCTGCAATGGCATTGTGGTCAGGAGCAAGATGAATGGTTCGTCCAGAAGGCCTGGTTTCAGTCTACCTCCACCCCTACTGCAAGATCTGCAGGAACTGTGTGAGAATATTCAAGATGCATATGATGGATTACCACAGGACACCATTAAGATTCTTACAACTCTATGCTGAGACATCTAGCATGTTGCATTATCAAACACGGTGGCCCAACACCATACTGAGAGACACAACTTCTGTATATGTAGCTCAGTAAATATTTCCATATCAGTCTAAATTCATCATCATTTATTTTTTCTGGTAACCTCTGTCTTTCCTTCCCAATCACACTGAAGGGAAGGTTCCTAAAACGGATAAATGTTACCTACAAGTTCTAATAATGTTTGTTCATCTGGGTTCAAAAAGATGTTTTAAAGATGATTACCATTTCAAATAATGTTCCTAGAAGGTTACATTAGAACCAACTCTTTTCAGAGGTACATTCAGAAGATGTTGATGACCACAGATTATGTAACATGGTGATGCTTATAAAGAATGGTTCCTGCCTTTAAAAAGAGCGCTCTACTATACACAGAACAGCGGCATAGTATTCTCAGAATGTTTTCAGAACTAATGATTTCTAGCTGGGTCATAAAGAGGCTGGAGAGTGTTTTATAACCGGGTTTTAACCAGTTATGGGCTAACTTCTGTAGAAAATCACCACCTGGCTCTGATAAAATACTGACATGTGCACAGCCTCCTTCCAAACTCGCCTACACAACTTCACACACTCGCTCTACAGTTACAGGCATGCATAGTTAATGAGCACTCATACTGACTGATCGTAGCATGATCACAACATGCATGTTGCTGACCACCTGGAGTACGAAGGTGGTTCTGTTGCTAGTGGAACGCGATTAGCAAGTGTAAGCATACGCGCTCATGGAACTGGTATGTAATTATCATCACGATCATCTCTTTTATTCTGTTTTCTCCGTTTCATTTTCACACCATCTGAAAACAGCAGATAAAGTATTATATGTTTCCTGCTAATTAAATCATTAGGATGTAAACAAAGCCATTGAAGGTGAGTTGAATCAAGATGCTCTGTTCTACAGAAAGTCAGAGCACAGAAGGTCACAGTGGCAGTCAGAGGAGTTTAGACGAACTGGTCCTAAACGTACTGTGTGATGCTTTGTTTATGATAGTTTTGAGGTAAGCTAAGCCTAAGATGATGTGAAATGTATCACTCTGCATAAACCTGGCCAAGTCAGAATCGTTTAGAGGTGGTGTCTGATTTAATGCCTCAGAAAGTGACCTTATAGAATGCTATTATATTAACAGGCTTTGAACACATTATCTGTTATGTAGTTTGGAGATTCCCTTATTGTCTCTCTTTGGTACATCCAGGTTCAGAGCCGGAGTATTGTTGCTGCAGACTGGGAGTTACAGAAAACAAACTAACCCAGCAAACTCATCTGCCACACACACACACACACACACACACGGCATTGTTATTGTTTATATGCTGATATATTCAAGGAGACCACCTAGCAATAAAAAATAAAAAGGAAACTAGCAAATGTTTTTATGTGTAACATAATCATGACAGTTAATGTGCTGCAAATGAATGCTAGCTCGGTAAGCTAAGATCAGCATTTCTCACTACCCACCTACTCTGATATGGCATCTTCCTCCTTAAATGCTGTTTTCATTCTTGTCTTCTCAGTGTCACCTGTTTCTTTCCTTTTTTTTTTTTTGCAGATCTTGCTGCTGTCTTCTTAACACGATGCAGGTATGAAAGCTGCTATGTAAATTGCTGCACAAGTAGTAAATTATGTAGATCAGTGCTGTCTGTTGCCCCACCAGTAGCAGATTCTCACAGCTGTACAGAATCTGATTAAGGAATCTCTTGAGCACTGATGTTAGCTTTAGGCCAAATTTGAGAAGAAATCTCAGCTTCGCTATCCTCTGTATGAGACTCGGTTACAATCAGCAAACTGGGGCTGTACCAGTTGAGGTGGGGTTGGCCACTGATTTATCCGCAAAGTTACTACACATATACACTTCTACACTTGGATGTACCATTTACAGTTTCATTGAACATTCTAGCACTCGAGACCACAGAGACCTGTCCTAAACACTACTGGGAATTCTCCCAGCTCACCTGCTTTCCCATTTCAGCATTTTGCAAATACCATAGTACCCAAAGCATTCTTATTTCAATTTGAGCATCATGTTTGACGTGGCACACAACACCAGTCAAAAGTTTGGATACACCCAACTAAATAGATCTTAAAGACTCCATAGGCTTCCGCTTAACAGTTCCAGCTGATGAGATGTCTAACACAGTACAAATGCAGATATACCACATATTTCTATATATCACCTTTAATATGCATTTTGCTGCATTAAAAAAAAACTTCTAGTCTGTTTTGCACAGTTTAAAAGATACTAGTGACTATAAGGGACTATTCATGATGGACAGACCAACAGAATTCACTCAAAACTATAAAAAAATCTGTTATTAACCTCCACTACTAGTTACTAGTTACTACTAGCTGTTAAACCTCCTGTAAAGTTTCATTTTGGAGTGCTTTTAAGGTGGACTGTATAATTCCATGAGTGCTATTTTACATTTTGAAATGTTCACTTTTATTCTAAAGTAAAGTATTAAGCTAAACTAGACAGGAGGAGCACATGACCAAAACAAACAGAAGCAAAACAACAAGGAGCACATGGACAGGGACAGGCAGACAGATAGACAGACAGATGTAATAAGTGTAGGTTCACTGGTCATTTTTGGTTCATAAATAAAAGGACTGTATTTGTGTTGTTACCCCTGTAACCCCAGGTTCCCATCACCAACACTGTACTGAGATTTCAGATGGTAGGGTTCTCTATAGTGAACCGGTTCTTAATGACTCTGTTTACATCATAACGGCTGACATGTGCAGAAAGGTAAGGATTTTTTTTATTTTTTTTTTGAGGTTTTCCATGTTGAGATCTGATCATTTTGTTACAGAAAGATATGCACATATGGAACTGTGGTACGTTTCTGCTTGGTTATATGTTCAGACTTCTTTTGTTGTGCACCCTCTTCTCCTCTCTCAGGCTGATATGGCTCTTAATGGGACTTATTCTTTTAGTTCCACTGACGTCAGCCTCAGTAGGACTAAACGAGTAAATGAGGGCCCTGCTACAAAGTGCATCTGTTTCAATCCTGGACTAAAGGAGTCTACTGCACTTCCTCCGTTTTGGCGTTTACCCCAATGTGTTTTGGTAAGGCTGTATAGTACATCATAAAAATTCACAGTTAAATCAGACGATCAGCTCTCAACATTATTATCATTCAGAGTTTTCAATTGCATTTTACAGATGCTTATGTCCAGAGTGACTTATAATTGAATGCTTGCACACAGAAAGATGAAGGTAGTGGCAGATGATTGGAGATGCTAAATTGTCCCTATAGGTGTATGTGGATGTCTATGCGTCTGCCCTGCAATGAATTGGCGGCCTGTCTTGGGTGTTTCCTGCCTTACATCAAATAATGTGAGTGAGTACTGTGTTTTCCATAGCAGCTGACAGTCACATAATCATTTCACTGTGTGTTATACTGTGTATGACCGTGTGTGACCAATAAGAGATGGTTTGCTTTCATTTCAAATCTTTAACAGTGTATGCGTAGCAGTATATAGGGCAGAAGCCATGTAAGTGATTTCAAATGAAATATTTTTCACTGCAAATTACGGAGTTTGTTTAAATAATATATCAGCGTTTAGGATCTTAAGCCCTGACTTATGCTGCATGTGTTAAACTGGATTCCTTTCAGGCCAGTTTCCCTTCTTCTAACAAATTGAATTCAATTCCTGAAGGCCTTGACAATTAGTAAAGTGAATCAGGTTCTGTCGTCTCTGCAAGCAGCCACTGCCAGTGCTTCTCAGAGATCCCTCCTGTAGTTTTCAAAACGACACTGAAAAGGGATTTCCACCAACAAGGCTTTCGGAGTGATTTGATTTCAAATGGTTCAATGTAGTGAAACATACATACAGTGTTAGTGATGGAACCAGGGGTCACTATGTCTACAATACAAACGTTGCTAGTCTATTCGCCATCCACAACAACAACATCCACAGGCATTTAACTGGTTCCTTTTACCAGCGTTGTGGAAAATTCGGACTTGTTAAGTTGCTCTCAGTCACGGTGCTTTACATCAACCAGTCTGACTTACTGTCTTAACATCTAAATGACTTAATTATGCAGATATTAATAACACCTTTTATTTACAGTGCTGAAAAATAGTAGGTAGTAACAAGTACCTCATTATTTTGTACAGTTGTTTACAGTAGTGTAAGCAATTGGAAATAGTCTTGTTCAAGAATGAGTGGAAACTTCTTAGAATGTTTTATAAACAGTCAAGTTTAATTGGCTCTGTTTTAATCTATCAGTCCTGTTGGTCATGCGTTTTCACACCCATCTGTTCAAGCTTTAGAATTTTATTTTGTTTTGGGCAGCACTCATTGGCATTGGCTACTGTGCGTCTGCTTGAGTATCTTATTAGAGGGCACATTTGCTGGAGTCCAATTAGTTTTAGGTTCTTTTGGCCATTTCAGCTTAACACCATCTCTCAGAAGCGGGTTAATGCAGTGGCGGTGGTTTGATGGTCTAGTGTGTGATCATGTGTCTTTGCTAATCAAGCGCCTGTCAGTTTGGCTAGCAGATTGCTCTGCACTGTTGTATTGATGAATGTATAAATATTCTGCAATCCTGCATTGAGCCAGGAGAACTATTACTGAATTTACTTCCGCCAGGAGAATCCTGCTGACACTATCCAAACAGCGGAAGCCTCTCGTCAGCAGATGAGTGTGTCTATGTGTGTGTAACTGTGTGTGCGTTTGTCATCAGATATATTTGTCTACAGGGATTGAGAATATGCATTTATATTGACTGGTTGCCTGACAGTGCTGGCTAGCGTTTATCAAGAACTGTCTGACTGTCTGTTCATTAGCACAGTCACGCCTCTTTGGTTTCTGCTCAGCTTAGGCTTCTGTTACACAGCTTGTGGCCCTGTAACACTTTGAATATGATATAATATAATATAATATAATATAATATAATATAATATAATATAATATAATATAATATAATATAATATAATATATATTATAATATTAAGTAATGTAATGTAATGTAATGTAATATAATATAAAATAAAAATTATTAACTTGTGAGTTTAAGGTGGTAGTACAGGGGTTGGACAACGAAACTGAAACACCTGGTTTTAGACCACAATCATTTATTAGTATGGTGTAGGGCCTCCTTTTGCGGCCAATACAGCGTCAGTTCGTCTTGGGAATGACATATACAAGTCCTGCATTAATCTTCTTGCAGGATAGTGGCCAGGTCACTACGTGATGCTGGTGGAGGTTCGTCCTTCTTGGTGGTATGCTGACATTACCCTGGATACCGTGGCTCTTGATACATCACAAAGACTTGCTGTCTTGGTCACAGATGCGCCAGCAAGACGTGCACCAACAATCTGTCCTCTTTTGAACTCTGGTATATCACCCATAATGCTGTGTGCATTGCAGTATTTTGAGCAGAACTGTGCTCTTACCTGCTAACTGAACCTTCACACTCTGCTCTTACTGGTGCAATGTGCAATTAATGAAGATTGGCCACCAGGCTGGTCCAATTTAGCCATGAGACCTCCCACACTAAAATGACAGGTGTTTCAGTTTCATTGTCCAACCCCTGTATGTAGTATGTGATGTAATCTTCTCAAGAATGTCTCCTGAAAAATGAGTGATGTGCACTTAAACGATGTAGTGAATGGAAACAAAAATAAATAATGGGGGCTTCTAACTTTGGCACTGTTAAGTAGATGTAGATTTCATAAGTGCAAGATTAGTGTTTACTTTTCAGGGAGATGGTAATTTGGTTGGTGTATGATGGTAGTAGCTGTTTAGACAGTCAGGGAGTTTGCCAAGGTAGGGAAGCATATTCATAGTTGTCTTTTATGCATCTTGAAGGTTGGTGGGTCAAGCCAAACCATAGAAAGACCAGTCTGGACTGAATTACAGTAGTCAGGGCTTGACATTGCAAAAGACTGTATAAGCACCTGGAAGACCTCCCTATAAAGCAAGGGTCAAATCCTCTGTATGTTGAAGATAAGAAGCCTGCATGACTGAGTCAGGTGGGTAACATGGCTTCAGCTTCCATAGACAGAAAGACCAGAGAGTTCTCAAAGGAGTCGACCACAGCGAGAACCTGTAGTTCCAGTAATGTGTAATCAGCGTCAGGTGATGGGCTACCTCCACAATGAAATGTCACCTTGACATACTGAGATACTAATAGAAATTTAATATCAGAGGGACGAAGGAAAGAAGTACAGAGTGTCTTTAGCACATCAGTAGTAGGAGAAGGTATGAGGAGATTTAACGTCACCAGCAGAGCAGGTTTCAAGTGAAAAGAGAAGAGGGCCATCGCCAGTGAAAAGACTGTATGGAGCGGACTAGATCCAATGCATATCGCCTGATAGGAGCACCTCTACTAGAACCCAAACTCTGCCTTTCAGAGCTGATGAAAACTAAGTTAGCAGGGATGAACGGAAAGACTGTCTAGAACAACGACTGGCCAATCCTGCTGGATGGAGCTTCTCTGGAAATGTTAAAGGGGCAGTTTCTCTAGAGTGAGTCCTTGTGCACCTTTCTGATCATTGTGCGTGTGTGTCATTAATAGTGCTATTATAAGTCCGTTAGTGCTGGATTCTTGTCTGTGTGTGTGTTGCTGTGGCGGTAGGCGGCTGTGTATTGACTGTGTAATGGTGCTGGATTACAGTGAATAATGATTCAGGGTCTGAGAGGATGTTATTGATTGGAGTGTTGTGGTGAAGAGTTGAACTGTCACATAAAGGGTATGTCACATGAAGAGCTGAACTGCCACAGATGCACACTGAGGATGTGAGGCTTGTTTTCACTGCACTGTAGCATGAGTACAGAGCTGTGAAGGTATGAAGCTAGATCTGTCACACACACACACACACACACACACACACACACACACACACACACACACACACACACACACACTCACTGTCTGTGACATAATCAATCCTCATCAGAGCAGTGCTCATTCTGACAGTCTGCTAGACATGAGCTCAGCCTCAGACTGTTACTGACCACCTCCTACACTTACACATACTCTCACTCTCTTTCTCCTCCTCATCTTTCTCTCTTCTCTTCCAGTCTCTCTTCTACAGTTTGATCTCCCTTCTCTTTCCCTTTCTCCTTCTCTTTTTCTTCTCAATCTTTTACTATTGTTCTCTCTCCTCTTTTTGTCTATTGTCTGACTCTCCTCACTCACTCTCTCATTCTCTGTCTCTTTCATGGTGTTCCTTTCTCTTTGTCTTTCTGCCTCAGCATCGTAACAACCACTGCTATTATGAAAGATGAAGGTGCCATCAGACATACACACTTAATGTTCTCCCCAAAGAAGAAGTGTCAGTGAAAAGAGAGAGTGAGAGAAAAGAGTGGTGGAGGGGGGATGTTCATTTTTCACATGTTATGAAAGGCTTCTGGCACCAAGGACTGTGCTTATCACTTTGACCTCACACAAGTGTATGCTGTGAATCGGTGTATGTAAGAGAGAGAGAGAGAGAGTGAGAATGAGAGAGTGAGGCTTAAATGTCCACCCTGAGGGCAAGTTTGTACCATGGTGTGATTGTAGCCGGGTCAGTTCTGTCTCAGACTTGCCTGTAGCCCCCAATGCCGGAAGAGTGAGTGTACATCCCTGTGCATTCATTGTGATGCGACAATGTGAAGGTACCGATTCAGCTGCATCACTTATAATCAATTATGGAGCCTCACTTTTACACCCTTAGTGTACCGCACCATCAACTTCACTCTCTCTCCCGCTTCTGCTGCTGGATGTTGCTCAGGGCTGAGCAGGGTTGGTTGCTGTGCTTAGCCATGGTGGGTCGCAGCAGGAGCTTCACTGTGATGAAACAGAAAGCCAGGGGGGGTTTTATCAGCTCGAGCTAAGGCTAGGGACACTTCCCTGCTGCTTTAACCCCAAGCTCCTCCAACTGACAGCAGCATGTCACCTCACATTAGCCACCCGCGAGCGACAGCCGGGTAAAAATAAACCCGGTGTATTTGTGGAAGGAGTGAGGCGTAGAGACATGGACAACGGCTGCGGAGAAAGAAAAGAGGGGTCAGCGAAGGCCAGTGCAGATGGGGGCAATAGGGGACGGAGAGAAAGAGGCAAGGAATAAAGGGCAGATGCAGTTCTTTTTTGCCAGTTCTACCTCTCAGCAGAGCTCAGAAATGGACTTAATGGCAAATAGCCTTCACCGCTATTAAAAGAGGCACAGCTTTCACAAAAGTTGAGGCACCTAAGTTTTCTACCATTGTCAGTCACGGCTACACCACAGTTCACTCTCTGACCCCACTGACATCTCTCATCTCTCCCTCTCTCAGCTCATGTGCGCTCACACACATTTTCCCCCTCTACAATAAGAGTCCTTAGCAAAACAACCCAGTGCAATAAATGCAGGAGAACACACCTAGAACTAACCAGTATTACCAGTATAACCAGTAACTAAGTATTTCTTGAATATACTGCACCCACCCCACCCCCCTGAATATTAAGTCCCTGAGCTAAACCAGGGGGTTGCTTACCTCCTCATAGAGACTGCTGCTGTATGCCTGTTCACTCTCCTGGCCAGCATAACTTCCAGTCCTCTCTGTCCATAGCACAGAGGCTTCTCTGCATAATCTGCTCTTGCCCTATGCCGTCCGTGGCATACTCCTTATTGGTGTGCAAAAGTGTGGAGAATGAAACAGGACATGCAACTGCAGTGGCAGTACTTTCTTTGCCGTGCTCTGGTCACAGCAATGCATGTACAGTTCACACCGTACAGCATAGTTCAGTGTAACTGGGGACGACTACACCAGCAGCTCGAGTCTCTGTGTTCTCTGGTTTATCTATGCTAACGAGGGTGCTACTTTGGTGTGTTGCCCTTGACCCCTGGAGATCCATTCTGCATGATCAGCTCACCTAGCCTTGCCAGCATCACCCATGGGAAGTTGTGCTGCCCTTGACCTGACAGCATATCTCACTCCTCCAGATCCTCCCACCAGCTCTGATTCTGCACGTTAAACTAAGCACTTGACACCTGCTGCCTTTATCGTCACCACAAGACCACCTCTGAAATTCAAAGTGGCCCTCTCTAGGTCCATTTGGAACCTGTTTCTTAAAGAGTCCAGAGCAGGCCCTTCCCCTCATCTGTCTTAGTTCACCTTCTTACTGTGCAGAGTTGGACTGCTGTGGCTTTCAGCTCAAATCCTGCAAGTACTTCTGATCACTGGGACAGTCCGTTCCAAGTCCATCAGTGCGGTGCATGTATCTCCTTCAGCATTGATAGAAATGCAGTACAAGCCTTATATGAACATTCACGCCACCACAGTCACAGTTTGTTTTCTGTTGGTGCAGGTAAATTTGTATGTACTGTGCTATGTTAGTATTTATCTGGGAGCTGTGGGTGCATGGCCCTGCAGTGTACTGCGCTATACAAACCCTAGATGGATACCTCAGCCAGTGGCACATCCAGCTCCAGTGCCACTGCCTATGTAACTGCGGTTATGGCCAGGCGTTGGATCAGTCACCTCCTCCACCCATGTCTGCTTTAGTGACTCACTTGACTCCTCCACAGCTCTGACTTCAGGACTAGTAACATCTGTGCATTATGAAGCTGCCGACAATACCATCTCTCCTCCCAGCGCCAACTCCAGGGCTCCAGGCAAGTATGCTTAGGCCAGTGGTGTGTAGGCACACAGCTCAATTGGACAACTGGTCTTGGGGTAATCTTGCTGTGTACAAATGGTGACATGTAAGCATTAGCATGTCTAGCTAAAGTTTACATTTTATTTAGCCAGGCCTCTTACAGAAGCTGGAGGCAGCTAAACCTGCACCTCCTAGCCTGGGCTGCTCTCCCACCACTGCTTTCTCATTGCTTCCTTGGGCAATGTTGCTCCCCAGGTGGCTGTGGCAATATTGAAGTTGAAAACTCGCTTTTATACTTTTCTGTTACTATACTAACACGGTGCTCCATCTCTTTAGAGACACGGCTTTTACAGTCATTGCGTATTTACCAGGCATTGATGGCCACAGCCATGGTTAAAACCTTTCTCTAGCTGTTTGCTCCACTCCTCTCTCATCTCTCTCTCTCTCCCAGCTTATGTACACACACACACACACACACACACATATATCCCCTGTGTGGGCCTAGCCTTAGAGTCCCTAGCAAAACAACTCAGTGAAATAAATGCCAGAGAATACACAGCCTACAGGTAACATGAAAAAATCATCAAAAAAATCACAGAAAAATCATTTCTCCACACATATTGCTCTGTTATACATATATATACAGCAATTTGATAGTTTGGTGGTCAGATATAAATTAGAATAATGAGCTAATATAAATTCTTGTAATGTATTTGAGAATGAAGTTAGAGACTTCTGTTTATCGGCTCTCTTTGAGAAGAATTAACCTGATCCTGATTCCGACCAAACCTAGGGTTTTACATGTGTAATGTGTCTATAATATTAATATTTTATATTGTCTGTAGCATTACTCCCATTTTCTGAGCATCCTTCAGTCTATACAGGATGATTTTAGTATCCGTTTCATGCTTTTGTCAATCAATGCTCTCGTTCGACCATACCCAGCATGAATGATGTCATGAAGAAATCCCGACCGCTAGCGTAGTTATTGATGTAGAGACTAATAAATACAGTACAAGCGTGATATTCGTCTTCCGCCTGAAGCACTTGCACTCAAGATGCATCTTCAGAAGGGTTATTCTAGTCTTCAAACCAGAATACCTTACTCCAGAGACCGCTGCAGCACCACTGTAGGAGGAGAGTAGGCATGTTAACAACAGATGAAGCACTGTTTCATCCGTTAAGGATGATTAGCTTTTTGGGTTCCTACAAAAACACTGTTTGGTTTCCTGTTTTCGTTTCTATTTCCCAGACCAGGCCAGATCCCTTAAAGCGCTCCTTGCTGTAGCTGTTGTTATTGTTGTTGTTTTTATTGTTGCTATCCAGAATAATGAGAGAAGCAGTGCACATGTCTGTGACTGCTTTAAATCCGCTGTCCAGTACCACCATAAAAAACGCCCTTCCATTCACAGAAGCAGCCGCTCTATGCTAAAAGCCTTCATTACAGCCCCACAATGACCAGCTGCTTCATGCCAACCCTTTCATCTGCAGCACAGTCAGGCTTCTACAAGGCAAAACAAGGGCTTGTAGTAAATTTGCTGGATTCTATAAAGCGTGTTTTCCCTCTGTCCATCCGAAACACTAGCATGTGACTGTTCACTGACTCACTGACCCCAGAGGAGCTCCACTTAGGATTCACTCATTTCTAGGCTGTGTTTTTGTTTTCCTCTGCCATGAGCTCTGGCACAGTGATTTCCTCTTCTGTCTGCTGTTCGAATGATAATCCTGCCCAAATCACTGGCTTTCACCTGCTTAGTGCTCAGGCTGAGAGAGAGAGAGAGAGAGAGAGAGAGAGGTCTATTCATTATTGATGTGCCTGTATTATCCTGGATTGACAAGCAGTGTGTGATCTTCTATAGCTCCATATGGCAACATAAGAGGCTATTTGAGGATAAGCATATGCTCCTCATTATAGGTGTACATCTCTGAGCTCACAGTCTTTTGATTCATTTGCTGTTCCTGGAGGAACAAACTCGACGCATCATGAAATATCAAATTCATCACTGTTTGTGATGACACTGTGAGTTTGCACCAATTTAGATGCACCACTTGGTAGGTTTACAATTATCTGATGCTGCTTAATGCTGTACATTAGTCTCCCTCTAGCCTGGACATCAATGGATAGGGGTCACCACGTGACCACCTGGTATTGTGTTTTGCATCATTCTCAGTTATGCAGTGGCACTGACACATTAGTGGGATGTGTGTGTGTGTTGTGCGGGTGTGAGTGGATCAGACACAGCGGTGTTGCTGAAGTTTATAAATGCAGTGTCCACTCACTGTCCACTCTATTAGACACCCCTACCATGTTGATCTGTCTAGTTAGAGATGGTAGCTACTTCCCGGGAGTATCTATTAGTAACTGCAGTCTGCTCCAGCTAATCAGGCTCTTCAGCAGTCCAGCAGCACTGCTGTGTCTCATCAGCACATACCAGCACAACACAAAACCACCATGTCAGTGTCACTGCAGTGCTGAGATCCACCATCCACGTAATACATGCTCTGTGGGGGTCCTGTGAGGGGCCTGACCATTGAAGAATAGAGTGAGATGGTGCTAATAAAGTATGCAAAGAAACAGATGGACTACAGTCTGTAATTGTACAACGACAAAGTGCTACAATGGGACACGGAGGTGATAAAAGGGGCAATCAATGTAGATAAAAGGTGTACTTAGTGAACAGCTCTGTGGGTGTACAAAGTAGGTGCTTTTGGTGAAACAGGTGATGCGTACAGTACAGTGTGTGTACAGTTACTGCGTAGTGAAGAACTGACAGTAAAACATTTCCAAGATTAAAAAATTAGTCAATTAAATAATAAAAACAAACTAAATAAATAATAAACAAGTGCAGGAATATTAGCCTAATACCGTGAATTATAATCGAAAGCACCAATCCAGAATCGATGCCGTCGAATCGATGCACCATCGCGCTTTGATGTATCTGTTCGCGCCTGTACTGCCCGCTGTGCAGTCCTGAGTTGATTAACACCCTTAATTTGAATGAGTGTGAACTGCACGCTGAGCGCGCGCTCGTGCGCTCCGAGAGTGATGTTTGGTGATGCGCGAGACTGCCGGTGTGGATGATGAGTTTAGAACGTGAACGGTGTTCTATTCATGTGCGCGTGCGTGATCCTCGCGCTTCCCTGGTGTTTTCCGAAAAGCACCCCCGACTCCAGGTTTCTAAATGAATCATCCGAGCAGCGCGAGGCTCCTCGCTTCATGTTCTCATGGAAACCAGCATCTCCACACAGTCGCTCTGTTTTTGCAAACCATCTGATTGTGCATTGTGTTTGCACGCTGCGTATTCATGCGGCTAATTGGCCTGGAATAACGAGCAGGCGGCTGTAAAACAATGATTAGATGGAGAAATTAGCTCGTGGCAAATGAGGCATTATTAGGAGGCGTACATAAACACGCGCGTGCACAATAGCCACTTTGTCCAGGACAATCCTAAAGATTAAATATGTTATTGGCTTGGTTTAATATAGTCTTCATATCGTGGTCGTAATGCCCCATTAGGACCGTTTTCTATACATATATATGTATATATGTCTCATCAACACATACCAGCACAACACACCCTAACACACCACCACGTCAGTGTCACCGCATGATTATCCACCATCCACTCTGTGGTGGTCTTGTGGGGGTCCTGACCATTGACGATAGAGTGAGATGATGCTAAGAAACAGATGGACTACAGTCTGTAATTGTACAACCACAAAGTGCTACAATGGTACACGGAGATGATAAAAGGGTCATATATATATATATATGTGTGTGTGTGTGTGTGTGTGTGTGTGTGTGTGTGAGTGTATGTGTGTGTGTGTGGGTTTGTATACAATTTTATATTGTATATATATATTGTATACGGTCTTATATAAGAGGGACGAATTCCTTCCTAACAAGGTTAGTACTGAGTCCTCAGCCCTGCAGCTGTGTGGAATATGAGGGTGTAGAAGAATGAGCCGAAGCAGCTCGGTAATCCTTCCGTAACCTGAGCCAGTGAACTGTTGCAGTGCGCGGCGGTGGCGCTGGGGGGCAGCAGAGAGCCATAACCTGTGCACACTGCCCCTGTGTGTGGAGGCTGCTGGAAATGCGTGGGGCCTTTCACCAGCCACAGGTGGGAAATGTTATACAACTGAGGAATATGACTCATATACTGAAAAAAAATTAGACCAGGCGGGTCACCTTTTTTTCTATGAATTCTCGTTCATTATTAGGCCACTCATAACGAGGTCGTGTTTGTGTGCGTTTGTGACTATGTATTTAGCTCTTGGTGGGGACAAAATATCTGCATGGTGATAGAGGTGCAGGGGCATTTTTAGAAGACGTGAGCATGTGTGGTTGGCTTAGAGGTGCAGCTTGTATGTGTGGGTTAACCAAGTGTGTGTGTGTGTGTGTGGGGGGGGGGGGTACACCAGGAGGGGCAAAAAAGGTGTTAAATGAGCATTGTATTAGTTTAGTGGTCAATATTTCAGCCTTAAATAAAAGCATCTGCTAAAGCCACAAGTGCAGGCCATCAGGCCTTCTAATGAGGCCTATCGACCATGAAAGCAGACGGCAATTTGTTGCAATTTTGCTGTCTTCTAATGGCACAGAATAATGGCCGCTTTACCGCCGCAGTGTGGATATTGTGAAAGAGCATTTGAGTGGTAAAAGCCCCATTGAAGGTATTATGGGGATGAATACTAGGCAGCCATTAATGCACCAAAGATGAGTTTCAGCAACCAGCAAAGTAGGCTTAGGACTCCCCTCACTCATTTAATTTTCGAAATAGTCATTTATGCAGAGAGAGAGAGAGAGAGAGAGAGAGAGGGAGAGGGAGAGAGGGAGAGAGGGAGAGAGGGAGAGAGGGAGAGAGAGAGAGAGAGAGAGAGAGAGAGAGAGTGGGAGAGAGATCTACAGGCCAAATTCATCTTTCATTCCAGGAGTTGGATGGTTTATTGTAGTACGGTAAAACTGGACTCTTTAGAACTGATCCAGAAGCAGTTTTATCTGCTTAAAGCCCAGCTCTAATACTGTAACCACTATCAAAAATGGTCTCAGGTCAGCGTACAGGGTGGCCTTCATCGACTTGTGCTTTTCATAGCATCCGGTGGGTGTTAAAAAAAAAAGCGTGAGATGCCTTCAGCCATCTGCAACTAGTGCATCGGAGGAAGGAGGGAGGAGAGAAGAGAAAACAACAGAACAGGGAAGCGACACCGCGAATAACACTGCATCAGTGCGCTCGTTCAAAATGAAAAGGCCTCGGGAAGAGCAGGTGAAGTCGCCAAGACTAAATGAACTCCCAGCAAGTTCAATTTACTTCTATTGGGTTAAATTGCTTCCATTTAATTCAATGGGAGGTCATTCAGCACTGCTGAGTCTTCTCAGTAAGCCCAGAGGGAGGGAGGCGTTGTCTCAAGGGGACACGTCCAGCTGTGTACTGACATGAACAGACAAAATAACCATGGATTTGTAAATCTGCTCATGCCTGGATACCAGTGGCTTCTAAAGGGTGACAAAATGATATTTGTCCAAATGTGTCTAACGGCTCCCTGAAAATATAAAATCAATTACTATAAGGTGGAACAGTTGCTGGTCAACTGCATTAGTCATCCTATTGCCAATAAAATGGGCCTAATATTCATTCATTCATTCATTCATTCATTCATCTTCTAGGCCACTCAACTTTTTAGGTTGGGGGAATTCTGGAGCCTATCCCAGCTATTATTGAGCAGAAGGCAGGGAACACCCTGGACAGGGTGGACCAATCCGCCGCAGAGTGGACCATTCCCAAAATCAGACATTGGATAGAGGGTTGTAAAGACTCTTGTCAGTAAACTGTGGGGTAGTATTTCCTAGAGTGATGGAGTTCCACCCAGTGCCTTTAGAATGAGCTAGAGTAACCTGAAACTGATCATCCAACGTCAATACCCAACCTCACCAATGCTCTTCTAGCTGAATGCTATCGAGTTCCGACGGAAAACCTTCCGAGAAGAGTAAAGGGTGTATACCTAATCTAAGAGAACAAATCCCTTTGATTTTAGTAGACATGCCGGATGATAAACATTGTTTACAAACATGTACTGTATGTACCAAGCCCCCAGACGGTCCAAATTTCCACTCCTACCTGACACGCAACACATAAAGGGGAAAATGTACCACCCACAGAGCATGGTAAACAAACGTTGTAAAGAATTGGGAAGTTGGAAATGACTTCTTCTGAACCTTGTGACCATGTTATTATGTTACTGTCTGTTGTTTTGTATTTAGAGCTCAATGCTTGGAATCTCATGAACTCTGACAGTGAGGGTGAGGTACATCCCTTTACAGGTCCAGAGAAAGAACTTGCAGCAACATGTCAGCTCTTTGACCCCTTTCTCTTTCACCACTGGCTTTTATCCTGATCTTAGTTCAGCTTAGTTCTGATTCTGTGATGTTGTTTAAAGATTAAGGGACGCTACTTCCCAGCAAAAACTATGCACCATCTAGCCTCTTTCAGTGGCATGCCCTGCGAAATATAATCTGACTGAGTTCTGACTAAAATACTAAAATACTTGTGTGTATCATAAACATTCTGGACATAATACATAGATACACACCACAAATAGTTTTAGCTAGTTATGGGTAGAATATTGTATGTATACATACATATACATACCTGTATTTAACATTTCAGATTCTAATGGTTAAATCTGTTGTAGGTAATACTGGGATGATTTTATGATATATCTTGTATCTCCTGGAAGGGTCACTGTTTAGAATCACAGTGTAAATATGTATCAGAGTTTATCAGAATACATGTATAGTGGAAAGTACACCACAAAATATTTACTGATTATAGAATTTTGACTTTTTATTGTACTAGGAATATTCTGGCTGTATTATAGCTAGTGCATTACAAAATATTTAGGAGCTTTAGAATTAGGGCTGAAATATGACACATCCTGTGGAATAGAGTAAGACGTGGGATGCTTTACATGTAAGCTTTTATTGAATAACAGCAGCATTGAGAACCACCGCCAGCACTACTGAATGGCCAGGATAGCTGGCAGGTCACCAATAGCCATTCAACTCTCCCTGACGGTAGGCCCTAGCACTGTACCACTACCCCACTCCAAAAAGCGCTTACTGCATATACGGCTTTAACCCCCGATTCCATCTATTTGCATGTTTTTAAGTCTCTCTTACCACAGCCAGTTAGGGGTACTACAAACTGTTGGGACACTGTCTTCTAACAGTTGGGACACCATGTGGATTCTTGAAGTCCTTTGTTGAATGGCTACTCCAGCACTGGATAACTGCTAACTCACCATAGCCGTGCTAATGCTAGCTTCAGTGGCGACAATCTTTGATTCAACAATTCTTTTTTTTTTTTTTTACTGAAAATACTGGATCCCCTGTACCTTGCTGAGGGATAATGTACTAGAAAATATTCTTATGTTACAGATTTAGGAATAGTCTAACATACAGTTTACAATATACAGATTTATACAGTTAGGGCTGATGTACTACAAAATATTGGGAAGTTACAGAATCTCCTCTGACTTAATACAAAATATTCTGGCGTTTTACAGTAGTGGTCAAAAAATAATTCTAAAGTTATAGCATGATGGCAACACAAGCTATTCTGGAGTTAAGGAGTTATGGTACTATGACTGGTTCTGAAGTTTAGAACTGTTTATATATTATTTAACATACAGACCGTTCCAGGTTCTGCTGGTAAATTAATAAAAAAATAAATAATATTTCTTGTGAAGTACTACAAGGTTCAGTTTTAGCACATTCGCATTTGTCTTTGTACATGTTGCTTCTGGGGGATCTCATTTGGAAATAAACTTTCCTAGCTATGATAAAGACTACACTCGGTAGACAGACCTACAAGCTGTTATTTTTCATATCACTAAAGAAAAGCAGAGAAACTTGATCAGGCATTTGTTACAAGCAGAGCTGATCACTGTAATACTCTCCTTACTGGTGTTCCTAAGAAAACAATTTATCCTCTAGAACAAGTACAAATCACAGAAGCACAGATCCTAACAAAAAATATTCTGGAATTATAGAGTGATCTTACTACAGAATATTCTGGAATTATAGAGTGATAGTACTACAGAATATTCAGGAATTATAGAGTGATAGTACTACAGAATATTCAGGAATTATAGAGTGATAGTACTACAGAATATTCTGAAATTATAGAGTGATAGTACTACAGATTGTTTTTAAATTATAGAGTGATGGTACTACAGGATGTTCTAGAGTTATAGAGTGATGGTACTACAGAATAATCTGCAATTATAGAGTAATGGTACTACAAAATGTTCTGGAATTATAGTGTGATGGTACTACAGAATATTCTGAAATTATAGAGTGATAGTACTACAGATTGCTCTTAAATTATAGAGTGATGGTACTACAGGATGTTCTAGAGTTATAGAGTGATGGTACTACAGAATGTTCTAGAGTTATAGTATGATGGTACTACAGAATAATCTGCAATTATAGAGTAATGGTACTACAAAATGTTCTGGAATTATAGTGTGATGGTACTACAGAATATTCTGGAATTATAGAGTGATAGTACTACAGATTGTTTTTAAATTATAGAGTGATGGTACTACAGGATGTTCTAGAGTTATAGAGTGATGGTACTACAGAATGTTCTAGAGTTATAGCGTGATGGTACTACAGATTGTTTTTAAATTATAGAGTGATGGTACTACAGGATGTTCTAGAGTTATAGAGTGATGGTACTACAGAATAATCTGCAATTATAGAGTAATGGTACTACAAAATGTTCTGGAATTATAGTGTGATGGTACTACAGAATATTCTGAAATTATAGAGTGATAGTACTACAGATTGCTCTTAAATTATAGAGTGATGGTACTACAGGATGTTCTAGAGTTATAGAGTGATGGTACTACAGAATGTTCTAGAGTTATAGCGTGATGGTACTACAGAATAATCTGCAATTATAGAGTAATGGTACTACAAAATGTTCTGGAATTATAGTGTGATGGTACTACAGAATATTCTGGAATTATAGAGTGATAGTACTACAGATTGTTTTTAAATTATAGAGTGATGGTACTACAGGATGTTCTAGAGTTATAGAGTGATGGTACTACAGAATATTCTAGAGTTATAGCGTGATGGTACTACAGATTGTTTTTAAATTATAGAGTGATGGTACTACAGGATGTTCTAGAGTTATAGAGTGATGGTACTACAGGATGTTCTAGAGTTATAGAGTGATGGTACTACAGATTGTTTTTAAATTATAGAGTGATGGTACTACAGGATGTTCTAGAGTTATAGAGTGATGGTACTACAGAATATTCTGAAATTATAGAGTGATGGTACTACAGAATGTTCTGGAGTTATAGAGTGATGGTACTACAGGATGTTCTAGAGTTATAGCGCGATGGTACTACAGAATGTTCTGGAGTTATAGATTGATTGTACTACAGGATATTCTAAAGCTATACAGTGATGGCATTATGAGATATCCTGGAATTATAGAGTGATGTTACTACAAGATATTCGGTTTGAAAGGGTTAACACAACACAAAACATATTAGTAACACACAGTCTTGACACTAAAAGGTATAATCTAGTTTTACAGGTTTGATACTACAAAATATTTTTAAGGTATAGAGTTATAGAGCATGTTCCATAACTATTTGTGAATTACAGAGGAATATTCTGGAGTTATAGTCATGTTCATATAGTGTACCACACGGTTAATCTCCTGAACAGAGCTGTGCTAAATGTATTGCAAATGTTGTGACTGAGTGTGACAATAATACTTCTAGTTAAGTATGTCGTACATGTGGTATGTTATAACATGTAGCACAGACGTGACCTTTCTCAGAATCCAACATACATATACTGCTAACCAAATACTCTTCTAAATAATACATTCTCTCTCTCTCTCTCTCTCTCTCTCTCTCTCTCTCTCTCTCTCTCTCTCTCTCTCTCTCTTTCTCTCTCTCTTTCTTTCTTTTTACCCCTCCCATTAGTTTCAAATCCGATCCGACGCTATGCCTGCGAGCGCGCGCGCGCGCGTGTATGTGTGAGAGAGAGAGGGCGACAGAGAGAGAGAGAGAGAGAGCCTCTCAGCTTTTCCTCCCGTCCAGCCGTGCAGGAGCTCAGCGCTTGAGCGGCGGATAAACAAGCGCGGTCAGCACGAGCGAGACACGGCGCCATACAGAGGTAAAGGTAACATAACCTCCACCTTCAGCTTCAGCCTCTCGGTGGTGCTCCGCTGGTGTTTTCATACCGGACACAGCGCGCGCGCTTGCTGCTGCGAGTCCGCGGGCGAAAGCAAAAGCACGGCCGCTAGACGAGCGCCTGATGGGCTGAACGTGAGCTGCATATGCGAGGGGGTTCATAGCCGTCATATCTGCACGCTCAGGAGGAGCCCGTGTCGCGCGCGCCTTAACTTGCGGTGTGTGTTGTAGGATAAGCTATGAACGAGAGTCGGTGTCGGGAGGCAGTGTGTGTGTGTGTGTGTGTGTGTGTGTGTGTGTGTGTGTGTGTGTGTGTGTGTGTGTGTGTGCTGCTTGACCGGCTGCTGAGTCAGAGATGCTTAAGGAAAATGATCCGAACTCCCCAAACCTAAAAAGAGGCTCATAGGGCGCAGTGCATTTCTGGACAGGAACGCTGCGCAAAACAACAGCACAGGCGTTTAAAACAAGCACATCATTAACAGGTAGTTACTGAACATCTCTACCAGCCTCCATTAGCATTCTTCTAGAGCCTCGTGTGTCCGGCATCTTCAACGCCATGTCGCCTAATCTCGTGCATGCTACTCGCGGTGTTATTACAGTATGATGAGCGCGTGCTTTGGTGGCACCGCGCAGACCCGCTTGTGTGCATACTGGAGCTGCCAGCGCTGAAGGACACAGCAGAGCAATGCACGCGTTCAGCTGACGGCGCCGCTCCGAAAGCCTGTTGCTGTAGTAGCTTCACAACAGGACCACCGTCCCTGTAACTGCACGCCCCACACCACGTCCACTACAGCACAAGAGGCACAAACTGAGAGCCAGCAGCGAGAAATCAGCTCAGCGAGAGAGCAGTGAAACGAAACCCGTGTGTCTGCTGTGCTGTTAAGCTCGACTGTGTTTTGTCCGGGGTGTGTTTGGGTTCTGCAGAACGCTCGTGTCCGTGCGGAGGAGACGGCGCTGAAGCCCTCCATGGCCTCCAAGCTGAACCCCAACGTGCTGTACGTCCGCGAACCCCACGGCGGCGGCGGCGGCGGCGGGGACGCGGGGGATGAGTCCTCAGACAGCGACGGCGAGCAGGAGGAGACCTGTCACAAGCTCATCCGGAAGGTGTCCACTTCCGGTCAGATCCGCGCCAAGGTGAGGAGGAGAGGGGGGAGGCACAAGAGAAGAATGTCTAAACCACGTGTTTAACCTACACACACACACACACACTAGCAGCGCCCGCATATGTTGTGTATGGATGCTGGTATGCTGATCAGCAGCATGGCCATGCAGGGATACCAGCACCAGGCCAGCAAAAGCCAGTTTTGTGTTTAAGAAAAAAACCTTTGTACCAAATCTCTGTACGCCTGTACGGTACCATACCTCACCACTATCAGTAGTAGGCCCGCTGGGCTGCCCTATATGGTGTAATAGAACAGTTTTAAAACCCATGTTACCCAAAAAGCCAGTGGGCAGTAACTTCAGGTAGTTGAGTGTATGCTGCATATACCAGCAGATGGAAATCAGTTTGAGACTGACTAACACTCTAAAGCCAGTATTCCTCTAAAGCCTAAACCTGTTCACTTGCAAACAGTGTTAACTGTAACTTGTAGGGGTGCTGTGGTTAATATGAGTAATGATTCGCTTCAGTGTGATGAGGTGCTGGCTCATTGCTGTACATCCTTTGATGGTAGGAATGCACCGATATCCGTCTTTTTTGCTTATACATGTCTTTAATTGCTGATACATCATCAGGTTTTTTTTTTATTATATCACAACCGGAGATAGATCCATGGGGGGTTACTAAAAGTAACGCACAGTAACACACAGCACATGTTCTGCTTTTCTTGAGTACAATATGTCTCCAAGTATGTAAAATAATATCTTTTTACTTTGAGCAAATATCAACCAGTACCAGTTAGATTATAATATCATAAGGTGCTCCTGAAATTGGGCCTCATGTTCAGCTGTTAATGCTGCAGTTTATTAACATACAGCAACAATAGAGCACAATTTCAGGGTCTTTATAACAGCACAGCCGAGTTCTGCCTGAGCCATTCAGAGCGCTTTCTTAGGAACAGGGCAGGACAGAAACTGTGTTTTACAGTGCCCCACATAATGCTTAACCAGCTATAAGCTACTATGGTAGCCCAGAGCTAACATACTAGCCACAGGCTAACATGCACACTGTACAATGCAATACGCTACAACTAGGCCTTTTCAATTCATGCGCTAATAGCATGTTAGCATTTTTAGCGCAGTTAGATGCTTCTAACTCTAAAGTAGTGCTGGCTGAGGCCCAGCAGCTCACTTGCTATGCGCTGCAGTAGTAGAATTTGCAAAAAGTGTGCACAAAGTTAAAATACAGCTTTTAAAAGGCTTTTAAAAGTCACACCTTCAGCACCTTTCACAGACTGAGCAGGACAGTGCCTTAATCGCATTAACAGAAGCACAGCAGACAGCTACAGTTACCCCCACAAAGTGAATAAAAATGGAAACTAATAATCATTGCATATCTCTACTAAGGGTAAGCTGTAAGTTATGTTGTCATCAAGTGGTTGAAGAATCGGCCCCAGCCCAGCTTTTTAGGTAGGGCAGTAATAGAGAGTTTGAGTGGCTTCTTAGCTTTAACAGAATTAAATTAGATTCCTTCTGTTTAGCATTATCACAAAGGGTTAACTCTTCTTGAACTGGGTTCGTTAGGACTTACAGTGCATGCAGGGCAATAAACCGAATTGAGAACCAATGCTCTGAACTTCATCTTTTTTCACATCAGCTCATGTGCCAGTGTTGCAACATTCATATCATGAAGTCCTGTGTTTCGAGAGCAGGTCTGTACTTGCAAAACTGGCTTGTGTAAGACTCCTTGCAACAGAGTTTTTTTGAGTGCATGACTCCCCAAACTCATCACAGCTCATGGATACATAACTGAAGAAGCATCCATGTTGTAGCGATGGCTGCAATACGATACGTATTGATCCAGCACAAAGCTTGCATGCACATCAATATATGGCATAGTGATAGCAGCTCCGTTTGTGTGCGCTGTGAGGTTTTCACTGCGGGGTCGATGTTTGCTCAGGAAAGGGCAATGGGGTATAAATGGGTCATTAGATGAACTGTTAGGCTGCACATGACATCAAATATGAAGTAGTGTGTGTGTGTACGTGTGCAGAACGTGAACATTAGTGTTGAGTTTTTATTGGGGAGGTTGTCCAGATGCAGCTCTGATACTGGAGAGTTCTTCTGGTCATTTCCGCTTCTGGAGGTGTGTTAACGGTGAAGGTGACCAGGTGTTTCTGACAGGCGGCACCTAGTGATTACTCACTAAGCGTGTGGGCATATGAAAATTCTGACCTGTTACTGATAAGCAGTGCTTTCATGTCTGTGTGTTCCAGCACAGATATGATGTTTAAGCTTTATTGATTTTGAGTTTAAATGATCCAAATAAAAAGGTTTCCTTTGTGGAAGCCTCATTATTTCCAAATACTGCAGTATGGTTCATGTTGAGTCATTATAATGTTACTTAATGTTAAATAATGATGCACAACTAGTCTCTACTAAAATGCCTCCCAAATGTGGCTTCCAATTCCAGGGATTTTATGGAATTATCTTTGAGTATCAGAGGGTTGCCAGTATTGCTGGGCATTACAGATAGCATGTGCTATATACTGTGATGTGTTACGCATATGTGCTTACTTAGAATCTGGTTTTATAGCTGGAGATGATGTATTACAGCACGGTATCAGTTTTACCTCTTCATATTTCCTGTTTTTACACTTGTATTTCCTGTTTTAAAATGGTGTAAAGGTTAGCCCGGTCACCCAACCTAGCATAACTGGCCTCAGCTCAGCATGCAGCAGTCACTCGGCGCTTAAAACATCATACACCGCAACTACAGGTGTTCCATGTTTAGCCAACCTGCTGGAAAAGAAGCATATACACATAGAACTGACCTCCGTACTGAGGAAGACGTGTCTATCTTTAGTTTTCCCTTTTATCTTTTCTGGCATTCCTCTCCTGTGTGTTGTCTGACCTTTCACCTTTGACCGTTGCAAGAGCCTAAGCATGGAGAGCTGTTGTGAAATTGCATGGGATTGATTACAGAGTTTGTATGGGTTGTTCTGTATGCCGAGTGATGGGAATGGAATATGTAGGATCTTTGGCATTAATACAGTTTTACACTTTAATGCACTGTTACTCTGGTCTCAGTGGTTTTGACGGGTCATGTGCTCAACTATGCAACATACTGAGAGTCAGTACAGTGTGGCTATAGAATGACTGACAAGCCTTTCATAGGAAAGCACTATATTATACTATTGAGTCCAAAAATTAAGCCATGTGAAAGTCTACACAATATTCTGCTGTATCGTTGTAGGCACCCTTGTATCCCGGAGAGTGATCCCAGGTCAGTTTTGACTCAGAGATAGAAGTACTAGTGAAGGAATGCTGTCCAGTTCTTTTACTTTCTCTTTTACTAAAGTCCTTTACAGCAGGCCTTAAACCAGACTATCCGTAGCGACTGATAGTAAATGGTGGTCATATTGTAACGCTGACCCGTCATCTCTCTATTCAGTGAGATGAGATTAGCTGGATATTAATCAGTATCAGCAGACTAATGAAGCTGAACTTATTAAATCAGGCCATTACACAGATGGCAATTACATGAACACTTTGGTCCCTGACAAGCACGCTTCCATCACATTCATTAACACTTCAGAGCGTTTAGTGACGGTAAAGCAGTTGGAGGGGTTTTTTTTGCTCTACTAAGAAGCAGCTGAAAGTGGAGAGTAATATACAGGATGACTGTAGTGGGGCCGAGGAGCCTCTGAAAAATGTGGCAGCTTCTACTGAGTAACAGTAGTAGTGTGGGGATCATTCATGTGAGTACATATCAGTGAGAATGTCTGAGAATCAGAGTGTCTGTTTACAATCAGTTGCATCAGTTGTGTATCGAAAGATTGCTTGAGTAGCTCTTTTCAGGTGCTGTAAATCGGAACAGTAGTAGCAGTAACAAGCTGTAATTAATTATAATGAAGTCCTAGGTAACTCAGTAGCCATTCATTAGTTACACCTTTTTATAGTCTCCCTGATTTTCCGCTAACTGGCAGGATTTCTTATCAAAATCCATTCATGTTTTTCATAATCTGTTCCTCGGGTCTGGTCCTGAGTTACTTTCAGTGTTCACTCTGAAAGTGAAAGATGGAAAAGGAGCTATGATATATGATTCATTAACTTTAGACTTTATATAAGGAAATAACATATTTAGAAATTCTAATTTGAGCCATTTTGTGCCATTTGTGCATCTACACACATTTAAATTTAGCATTTAAGTGAAACACCCACATACAGACACACTTGCCCGGAGAGGTGGGCAGCCCTATTCACGGCGCCCGGAGAGCATTTGGGCCTCAGTCATTACTGTCAGTTCAGGGAATCGAGCCGGCGACCCTCCAGTCTCAAAGCAGTGTAACAAAGTATGAGAACAAGCTTAAATATGACAGTTTTGACCATTTTTAGACATTTTTGTGAAGTTATTTTTATTAAAAATTTTAGTGCACAATTTTTATTTTTTAGAAATCTGCAAAAAATGGTATATGATTACTGCAGTACTGCAGATTCGTTAACTTTACGCTAACTGGCAGTTTTTGAGACCCAGTCCAGCTTCGGAACGTGGGGTCTGATTGGGAATGCTGTGCTAGTATACAGCTTTTTGAGTTAGCATACAGTTTTCATACAGTCGTCCGTATTAAGTGATAGTTTTGTCCCTATAGAAATTAATGGGGTTGACTTGTGCTATGCTGTTAACCATGGCAACCTTCTAGAAACATCCTAGCAACTACCTGGGATACCATAGCAAACAAAGCTGGAGCATATAAAAAATGAATAATCCAGATTAAAACATATATATGTTTTAATTAAACAATTTAAATAAAAAGTCTCTATAACTGTCATATCTAATAATGCTGTGTGGCACAGCTCAACATCACTGTTATTACAAAACATATGTTAAGACAAGTTGATCTCACAATAAAAGTGATGAACACAGTATTCTGCTGTGAAAAACAAAAGCTCTGTATAGTCAAATCCTTAAAAAATGAGTTTTGTTAGTTTTGTAAAATGAGTTTTGTCCTGTAATAGTCGTCAAAAAATAGCTAAATATACTACAAATAAACTAAAGTTGCTATGATTTATTCAAGTTCTGTATGAAGAGTAATCCTAGGGCTCTGTCATAATGGCTTCTTACTTGAGAAATTGTATTGTAGCATTTCTTGATGGTAATGTGTAACACCTTTTTCTCAGCTTGTGTGTGTGTGTGTTTGTGTGTGAGTGTGTGTGTGTGTGTGAGTGTGAGTGTGTGTGTGTGTGTGTGTGTGTGTGTGTGTTTGTGTGTGAGTGTGTGTGTGTGTGTATGTGTGTGAGTGTGTGTGTGTGTGAGTGTGTGTGTGTTTGTGTGTGTGTGTGTGTGTGTGTGTGTGTGTGTGTGTTGTGCACAGATCTGTATGACAACAAACACACATTTGCACCTCCTGCTCATTAGTGATTTCCCCTTCATTTGCATTCTCGTTAAGGCCGTGCTAAATGTTATTAAGCATGACATGTCGCTGAAGCAGGATTTAATTCATTCATTCATTATTTAATTAATTAGAATTGCATGGGGTAGCCGCATTTCTGCCGCACACACACAAACACCCACTCACCCAGACAGGCAGGTCTCCGCAGACTGTGCAAGTGTGTTTCAGACGGTGCTGTATGGTGACTGGGTTGGTCAGTGTGGTTTGAGTGGGATATGAACACGTGTGTTATGTGTTTATGTAAATGTGTGTTTTAGAATCTTTTCCTTTATCTGTATGTGTTTACGTTAAGCCCTGACAGATGTGTTCCACAGGTTGTACAGATTTGTCTGCATTCCTGCAGATGAATCATTGATAATGTCTCTTGTAAATCCATTTGAAGTCAAAGATGACATTTTTATCTTGTAAGTTCGTGACTCTGGTCAGATGCAGTATCCTTCATCCTGTCACACCCCAACTTATCAAAATCCATTCATGTTTATCCATAATCTGTTCCTCAGGTCCGGTCCTCAGTGACTTTCACAGTGTTAATTCTGAAACTGAAAGATGGAAAATGTGCTATGATTTGACTTTAGACTCTATATAGGAAAACAGCATATTTAGAAAGAATTGTTGCTGGCTAATTCGTAAGATTTTGGCAGTCTGATAATCTTGTCATGTCAACAACTGTTGGTTAAATACTGTCTGGATGAACAATGGAAACAACCCCAGTCAAAGTGGAACAAACATCAACAAAGAACAAACTTAAATATGAAATTTTTTATACATTTTTGTGCAGTTAGATTTAAGATTTAATCCCAGAGTGGGGAGATTTAGTCTCCACATTTAACCCATCCGTGAAGTGAAACTCCCACAAACACACTCACTAGTGAACACACACACTAGGGGGCAGTGAGCACACTTACCCGGAGCGGTGGGCAGCCCTATCCACGGCGCCCGGGGAGCAGTTGGGGGTTAGGTGCCTTGCTCAAGGGCACCTCAGTCGTTACTATCAGTTCAGGGAATCGAACTGTCAACCCTCCGGTCACAAGGCTGGTTTCCTAACCTCCAGCCCACATATGATTTTTTGTAAACATTTTTATAATACATTTTTGCCCATAAGTTATTGTTATTACAAATTTTAGTGCACATTTTCTCATGTTTGGAAATCGGAAAAAGTAGAACATAAAATACGAAATATGTGTAACTTTTACATAGTCCACATTTTACGTTTACGTTTACGTTGTTTTTTACTAATATGTTCAATAGCAAACAGTAATTGTGTATTTGAGATTAATATAAATTTGTGTCCACTACAGAGGATCTGTTTAACTTTATCTACTTTTTACTTAGACTGTGTCATGTGACCCAGGTAATAAGACTGCATCACTAAAATATGTTGGTTATCAGAAAATTTTGGTTTCTTAAATTCATAGTTGCTGACAAAATGTTCATATCGATCAGGATGAGAAAAATAAATATGTATGTGCTTTAGAGTGTGCTGTATGTGAGCAGCAGAAACACTGCAGTGAATAAAAACTGACAATTACATAAAAATTGTTTTACAGCTGAAACTTCTGAACAGTCATGTATTCTGGGAGAGACAGGTCCGGCTTCTTCTCAACTGAATTACAGAGTAGGACTGTACAGTAGTTAGTTGTTAGCAAAGTGTGTTTAATTTTGTGCAGTCTAGAGCAGCTTGTCTCTCAATATCATAGCAATGCAAATGTTGCTCTAAATAAGTTCATCATCTGAATATTAATTTCATATTAGTTTTTGCACGTTTTGTTATTTTGACCATTGTAGTGTTTTGTGCATCAGTTAACTAGTTGATCCAATTTTAACAGACCTCCAGTCACAATCAGTTTTGTGATCTTAAGTTCAGCAATCCTTTCCCTTACTGGCATTCCTCTTTCCGCTCAACTGACATCCCTGCCTTTTCTGCTATAATGAAAGGTGTGGTTTGCCCTTGGGCTGCTGCAGTACTAGGTCTAGTGCTGACAAACCTCCCGCCTACAACATGGAAAGGAAACAAAGTAGTTGTGAAGGTATGAAGTAGTTATGAAATATGCAGGAAATAAGTAGAATACGTAATCAGTGAAACTCAAATAGGCTTCATCATAGTGAAGGTATAACCTGCGTTTTCACTGGTATATGCTTAATTTAGAAACAGCAGCATGAGCCTTTCCCCGACAGCCAAGAAGGCAAGACATGCATAGCAAAAACGTTCCACGTGCGAGGCAAGGCTGTAGCCAAACACAACCTTGAATATGTGTCTACTAAAGTAACTAACTGCATACCAGCCAGCTGTCTCTCACAAAAGCAGGTAGGCGTATTGACCGCTTTAGCAACTAGCTTGCATGCACACACACACTCACACACACACACACACACACACTATACATGTGCATATATATATATATATATATATATATATATATATATATATATATATATATATATATATGCACATGTATAGTGTGTGTGTGTGTGTGTGTGTGTGAGTGTGTGTGTGCATGCAAGCTAGTTGCTAAAGCGGTCAATACGCCTACCTGCTTTATATATATATATATATATATATATATATATATATATATATATATATATATATATATATATATATATATATAATCATAATATCATGTTTTGTCATACTGTTTTGCACAGTTTTGATTTTTAATCAGTAGATTAGAATCAATTGTTCATGGCAGACAGTGGTTCACTTTGTCTTGTGTTTAAAGCCTGATCCGACCAGTGTTGGTATACATCTTCAGCCATTAGACTTTTCTGCTATGACAGTTTTCCAAAAATTAACAATATAATAATAAAGCTATATAGCTCCTTGCCTACAGCAACTACAGTTCACACCCCTATGTGCCTGAGTGTGTGTGTGTGTGTGTGTGTGTGTGTGTGTGTGTGTGTGTGCGCGTGTGTGTGTGTGTGTGTGTGCGCGCACGTGTGTGTGTGTGTGTGTGTGCGCGCGCGTGTGTGTGTGTGTGTGTGTGCGCGCGCGTGTGTGTGTGTGTGTGTGTGTGTGTGCTCAGTGTATCCAGTAACAGGTTCTCTCTGAGGGGGCCATTCATTAGTGTGTGTATCAACGATCTCTCTTTGTTCCGCGACCTTTTTTGTGTCCTTCTATCTACGGGGAAAAGTTGCATTAGATCAGTGCTCTCTCTTTTTCTCTTACTCTTTCTCTGTCTCTGTCTCTGTCTCTCTCTCTCTCTCTCTCTCTCTCTCTCTCTCTCTCTCTCTCTCTGTTTGTACACTCATTCATTTGTGCAGTGGAAATAAGGAACCCGTGTAAAGTGAAAGTAAAGAGGGAGAGGCCATGTTTGTACATTTACATCGAAAGTGAACCTTTTTCTCTGCCAGCTCAGTCAATCAGCACGAGAGTGGAAGAGGAGGAGCGGAAGAGAAAAGGCATAGGAGCTCCTGAAGCCTCATTAGCCACCCCTCAGCCAAGAACAGCGAGAATGAGGAAGTAACCCTGCTAATAGTTGTGACAGGAAGCAAGAAAACCTGCATATTCCTGTTATCAGCGGCAGGAAAATGAGCATCACAGGAGGAGAAGAACAAGTAGGCCTGGCAGCAGTTGCCTGCTGATGATGGCTACATATAAACAACTGCGGTAAAGAATGCTACTGAGAATACTCTTAATAATACTGACCATCCCGGCTCAGATGAGCTTATATGTCTACTACCATCCAAGTCCAAAAACGTTATTTTAGTTTTTATGGCAGGTTTTTATTTTTATTGTAGCACATTTCCTGTACTTTTAATTGTCCAAAGTTACAACATAAAAACTTTATTTGTTATTTAAAGGGCCCAATTGGCAATTGAAAGTCTTTAAAAATTGGTTGCTTACTGAATTACCATAAATGTAATAAAGTTCTACATTGAATATAAGAGAAAACTGGCTTTTCGCATGCATTATTAAACTGTGATAGTTGCTGTGATAGCAATGATATACAGCTCTAGAAAAATTTAAGAGGCTATCTCAAAATGACCAGTTTCTCTAGTTATACAGTTTCAGTATAACAAATATAACATTTAGGAGAAAACTCTTGTATAGCTCTGTGTATATAGTTTATTTAATGGCTTTCTAATGTAGAAATTTGACCATGTTGGGAATCAGCAGAATTCTCCAAACAAACTATTGGAAATTGGCAAAATTCTTATTTTGGTTTTGGCCTGTCTGTGTAGCAAGATGCATCTGTGAGGCACTGTAGGGGAACTTGTTCTGTGTTTGAATGCTGCTGCCACACCTATCCCAAAACTTCATTGCTTAATTATACGTGATTCACTGGGCAAAATTGAGTTGCCACTTTTGATAAAGCACTTAATTTGAGTTAATATGAACCTTTTTTTTCAGATAGGATTGAAATGCCAGTTCAGTTTGATCCATTAAAGAGAGAGTAATGCTATTTATATTGAGACTTTAGTTAATGGAAAGCACAACAACTATTATGCTAATGTGTTTCATTAGCCCACATAGTTTGAGTTTAAAAAGCCAATAAAAATGAACTAAAATTGGTCATCTGGGATTTGATGGTAAAAAAGTGATCAGCTATGATCAGGGCAACCAACCACTGAATGCATATTTACGTTTCAAATATGAGATTTCCAATCCTGGAATATGAAATATATGGAAACATATTTTTAGGTAGACAACAGATGTTGCATGTGTGTGGAGAGCATGCAATTCATTCAGTCAATGAACTTACTTCAGTAGTTTTATCCAATCTTGCTGGTGCAGTCTAAAATATTTTGACAAAAAATAATGAGTAATAAAAATATAATGAGATATTAATTTATATAATAGTTATATAAAGTTATGAAATAGAAGCTATGATATATACAGATATACACATTTCAATATATGCAATTTGGGGAGTTTGATGTATATAGAAAGAGAAGCAGGGTATATACAGGGGATAGAATATTGATTCATATATGTTTGTGATTGTACTAGATATGTATAGAAGATAAACAACATGTCAGTCTATATGCCCAGGTTCAGATTTGCTAGATGTGAAGTGCAGAAAAGAGTCTGTATTGTAGTGTGGATATGGGTATCATCATGATGATTCGGGTGAAAGGTGCAGTGAATGGCCCATTGGCCGATATACCGGCACTACTGGCTGTTAAACAGCCTAAGGGGCTCTGGATCCATCAAAACTGACTGGCTCTGGACTTTATGTCTCCTGAACTTCCTCCCACTCAGCAGCTGTGAGAACAGACAGTTGCTTGGGTAGGTGGAGTCCTTTAGAATCCTCTGGTCCTCCTCAGGCACCATCCGGATCCAAGAGGTTTGGGGGCTGAACCCCAGTGATGTACAGAGCAGTTTGGACCACGCTCTGCAGAGCTCCCCGCTCGATGGCAGTGCAGTTCACCTACCAGGTGGTGATGGAGCCAGTAAAAATGCTCTGCTCTGAGAATGCGGGGGTTCATGCCAAACCTCCTCAGCTGTCTGAGGTAGAAGAGGAGCTGCTCTGGCTTTTTCACCACACATGTGGTGTATTCAGTCCATGTATGTTCCTCTGAAATGTAAACACAGAGCAACTTGAGCTGCTGACCCTCTCTACGGTGTACCTATTGTTAAGATGATGATGATGATGGGGTTGTGCACTATCTCCTGCTTCCTGAAGTCTGCTATCAACTCCTTGATCTTGTTGACATTGAGAGAAAGGTTATCCACCTGGTACAAGCATGTCAGAAGCTGAAATCCTCTCTGTAGGCTTCCCTGTTGTTGTTGGAGATAAGGCACACAATCGTTGTGTCATGTGCACATTTGATGATGTCGTTGTAACTGTGTCTGGCTGTGCAATCATGGGGCTGAGCACACAGCCCTGAGGGGGACTGGTGCTAAGGGTCAGTGAGGAGGAGGTGATGATGACCACCTTTACCTCCAGGGTCCAGCTGCGCAGAGAACTGTTCATACCCAGATCCCAAAGCTTAATGTCGAGCCCTCAAGGGGACGATGGTGTTGAATGCTGAGCTATACTCCACAAACAGCATTCTCACATATGTGCTCTTTTCGGGTGAGGGCAGTGTGTAGTGACAGAGCTATTGCATCATCAGTGGTCTGTAGGCGTACTGCAGTATATCGTTTATCAGTAAAGTAGAAAAAAAGAATTCTTCTAAGTAGAAACACCCTTTCAGAAAAGTAAGCAGGCCATAACTTCAAAAAGGAGAAGTAGAGGGAGGCATGGTGCAATATAGGGGCATGTTAAAACAGCTTCCCTGTGAGATTATATGACCAGTTTAGTTTCACACAAGAATAAGTTCAGTAGCTTCGGAGAATTAGTTTAGTTTCACTTCTCTGTTATATAACGTCCTGTACATGATTTTTATTAACATAGACATTACGACAGTCCTAGAGAGAGCTCTACCCAGTAATAGTACAAATTTACATTGGAAATGAGATGATAATGCTGGTTTTCCATGCTGCAGCAGATTAAATATGGGTTGCGCTAATTGGGGATCCGCTAGGAGCAGTCCTAGGAGAGAAGTGTTACGGGGTAGATTCTTTGTAGAGTGAGATTGTGCTGCTAAATAGGCTTGGGTAGGTTCTGTCACGGTTGTCCAAAACAAGAGGTCAAAGGTCAAGAGACCTATGTTTGAGCTAACTGACAACAAAAGCTTACCAGCAGAACTACAGGTCATCTAAGGTCAGTTTGAGAGAGAGAGAGAGTTTGAGAGAGAGAGAGAGAGAGAGAGAGAGAGAGAGAGAGAGAGAGAGAGAGAGAGAGAGAGAGAGAGAGAGAGAGAGAGAGAGAGAGAGAGAGAGAGAGAGAGAGTGAGAGAGAGAGAGAGAGAGAGAGAGAGAGAGAGAGAGAGAGAGAGAGAGAGAGAAAGAGAGAGAGAGAGAGAGAGAGAGAGAGAGAGAGAGAGAGAGAGAGAGAGTGGTGGGTGGTTAACTCACTGATTTATGCTTTGAGATTAGGGCTGCATGATATTGGAAACAACTGACATTGGCAATATATAGCTCTGGAAAAATTTAAGAGGCCACCTCAAAATGATCAGTTTCTCTAGTTTAACAGTTTCTGGGTTTGTGTTTTACCAAAACGAACTGTTCAAGTTTAATCTACACCCTACTGGAATCATGTCTTCCAAATTCCAGATCAGATATTGTATATTAGATCTGTTTATTTAGAAAATCACTAATGATGCCTCCAGAATCCTGTATGTTTTTACCAAGCTCACTGTGCATTTCACCCCAGCCACCGCTCGCCAGTCCTTCTGTAGGTCAGTGAGGTCATCTTACGGTAGTTAAGTGACATTCGAATGACGTGGCCAGGAAAGAGTGGTTTTCACCCTCTCCCAGTCTGTAGCTGTGTTGTCATGTGTTGGCTGCTTGACCTCGCTCTTATGAACCAGATGCTAACTGTATCTGCCGTTAAAGCTAGAACCCAACCTTCTGTTCCTGACTAAGACTAAGAGACTGCAGTACATATGGAGATGCTGATTTAAGAAGAAACTGGAGTGGTTTCTAGGCTGTATATTGTAATATGAGCAGTATTCTGAAGTTTTACCAGGTGACATCAATATTTAGAAAATATTAATGGTTGGGTTGATATAAAAATAATACACAGCTCAGAAATGAGTTTTAAACCCACTTGTGAGTTTGAGCCAGCTTTTGGGGAACTTCAGTGCTTAATCTTTTCGAATGCTTAACTTCCATAGTCATGTAGAAGTTTGCCGTTTGATGCACTCTAAGGCGAGGTTACATGAATGACTGCGCTTGCTGCTGCTTCCTTTTACTTATTTTCGGTAATCATTTTTGTGGCTTACAAAAACAAATATTAAGGCGTATCTCACGAATACTAAGTATAGGAACAATAACAATGCAGTGAACAAATAGAGAAGTCTGCCCTGTACGTATTCTGTACAACAGTAATGGTCACATGCAAAGGTTAAACACTCTCCTCCCCATCAAATTGCATGCTTTGTTGAAAATATGTTTTCACCACAGGAAACCTAAATATGTCTGTTTATTTGCTGTGGTTATCATATTGGAAAAAACAGCTTTTGAACATGCCACATGTTCTGATTTGCTATACTTGGTAAATAAGCAGCAGTTGTTCAATAAAATAGGCAGAAGTATCTTTATGTAAGCTCACTGGACAATAAACTAGTGACCTTGTTTAAGATGATAGTAACTTCAGGCTCCTGCAGATCGCCCTGCACAAGAACGTTCAGGCTATACATACCTGCAGAGTGTGCAACAGAATTCGCAGATTGCTGAATTTGCAGGTGTATGGAAGCATACGGTCATACGGGTCTATCAGCAGTGGCACAATCCCAGTCTACAGAAATTCTCCTTAGAATTGTGCCAGGGAAGGCATCCACCAAATCAGACTCAACAGTGCAGTTCTGTGATACAAGAGTGTCTGAACATTGACGTGGCCTACATTAAGAAACTTTCACTTCATGCCAAATCAAATCATAGCTTGTGGGCATCTGGCATGATTTAGTCACAGGTGGCTCATTTTTTGTCTGATAGTGTTATTTTCACTTACAAATAACTTAAAAAGCTCTCAGTGTACTATTAATTAATTAATTAATTTATTTATTTATTTATTTTATTTATTTATTTATGCAAATTTCTGTAGTTATGTGTCCAAAGCTCCTCCTGGAGACTACAACCAAAACTGCACAGTTTAATTAGCCTGTAAAAGAATAACAGTAATTAGAATGATCAGTATCTCTTCATCTCTTCCCCTGTCTCTCTCTCTCTTTCTCTCTAACCTGGTTTCCATTGACCCAGTTGTGTGTGGAGTCTGCTGGTCTAATACCTGAGCTGCTCCCACACGCCACTGCAGAGAAATGAGGGTGTTGATGGATGAAGGGTGGAGGTGGGGGACAGATCTTGGCCCTTTCTATGCATTTCGAGGCAAATTAGTTCAGTTAGGACACTTATGAGCGGAGATTAACCTTCAGGGCCTTCTAGACTTACTGTGAAAGCCTAATGATGTCTGGGAAATTCTGTACTAATGTCTGTAATCATTTATTTAATTTTTATTCAATGAAATAATGCTTGTATTTATACTCATTGAGGGTACCCCAGTGATGAGTAGCTCACATGAGTAGAATTCCAGCACTACTCGTATGAGTTTGAAGGGAAACACATAGGGTACATTATCAGGACTTGTTTAAAAGGACCTCTGTAAAATCTAGGTAGATGCAACTAAATGAGCTCTCCTATTAGTAAGGACTTGAGGAGCTGAAGAGTAAGCCTGGTCTGTTTACCATCCACATTATCAGCTGCAAACATGCAAATGACAGAGGAGTCAACTAGTTATGTTTTGATTTACAGTGGGTGGGACAAACATCATGGAAAAACGTCACCCTAGGCCTTCTGGAAGTCCCAGATACATCACTGACTATGAATACAGAGGCAGGCTGTTCAGTGGGTTGTTAGTAGTAGAAAAGGTGGCAGTAGCTCTGAACCAGCCTCTCCACTGAGGGAGTCACTGTAAAACTGCTGCAAGCTAAAATGTAAGACATGAAATGTCTTTTAGAAGCTTCAGATGTCTAGGCCGCATCTAGAAATGACAAAAACTAGTGACTCGCTGTTTGCGCTAATAGACTACCAGAATCACGTAGAGATGCTACCAGGAGTTAGCATTGTCATAGGATTAAGTTTTGGCCTGAAATTTGAAGGCCTAGCTCTAACAGGTCTAATATGGATTGCTACTTCTTTGGAACATGCATAGGGTCTTTTTTGTAGTCATCACTCTCAGGATAAAAGCTTGAATCTTCAGATTGATGATATACAGTTATATAAAGTTATAGTTAAAATTTAATATGTACAAATTGGACTGAACAATATGGGCAAAATATCTAACTGCAATTTAAAATTGGATTAATGATTTATGAATTAGGGGCCAGCCCTTTTTTAGTGTGTGAAGACTAATGTGTCCATCGTTTTTGGCTTGAGGCTCTAGCACAGCTGGTTAGTCCACCAGAGAGGCTACCTGTTAATTAGGGTTGTGCTCATGTACACAACACATGAGTTATTTTGATGGGTCTAAATCATCCATAGTTGGTTTACAAGCTCCATGCTATGACCTTCTACCTCAGAGAAGAGGAGGTCTTTGATAACATAGGCTAAAATAATGACCCTGCCCTAGTGCTTGTATAGTGAGTTTCTTGATGATATAGGAATCTGTCTGTGCCCCATGAATCTTTTGAACCATGTTAAGAGAAGATTAGATTTTAAAAAATGAAAAGCTATGGTAAATAGAGAAATGTAAAAGCAGTTCTGTTCTGGCGGTGACACCTTCTTCAGTGTGCTTTTTCTCACTTTCATTGTTTCCTTCTGGTCATGTATCAGGTCTTGGTCTTTTTCATGGCTAATCAGTGCATCACCGTATTACATGGTTATCATTCCCTATCCCCTTTGCGTTTCTTTCCCCCGCTATCTCATCTTCCTCCAATTTTCTCTCCTTTACTCTCCCACTTTCATTCTTTTTCTTTTCTTCTCCCTCTCATCCCTCGCTCTCTCTCTCTTTCTCTCTCCTGGGCTGAACTTGAAAACCTAATTAGAGGAGTGTCGTCCATCATTGCAATGGCAGTCCATTAAGGCAATGAAGTGTATCGCAGGAGAGGCGAGAGGAGGAGAAAGAGAGAGGGATGAGTTTGCGGACGTGCGTCAGGCTGTCGCCCTCGCGTGAGTGGACTGTCTGGTCAGTGGCAGCTGAGCCTCAGGGTGGCTCGGAAGAAGCTGTGGGCGACAGAGAGGAGCATTTAAAGAACAGGATAAACTGTCAGGCTTGTTCTTAATCGCTAAGCAAGAGACAGGGGATAGTGCTGCCATGTGCAGGTACGGTTAGGGTTTAACAATTGTACCAGAGTATAAAATCCAATGATACCGTAATTATACTGGCATGTACGATTAGCATTGTCATTCATATTTCACCATGGTGTCACACTCTTATCAAAACCATGCACGTTTCCTCCTGTTTTATTTTTTTTATTATCTGTTTGAACTAGCCTTTCATAACATTATAATTAATTGACCAGTACAAATGGCCCAGAATTGCTCAAAATGTCAGTATGATTCAGTGGAGATAATGGATGCTTACCAAAAGCTTTAGCCATCGTTACGTGTACTGTTCCTTTCATTGGAGTCTTGCCTTCATAGATCTCTCTGTAGCACTACAGGCCTATTTCAACAAATTGTGTTGATTGCTTTTATTAATAGGCCATTCTCTCATTTCCAGGATTAATATTTCCGGTTTGAGCAGTACTGTGTAAAATCATTTCCGGATAAATAATGCGTTCTCTCGCAGTGGCGCATACACGCACTAAATGTTTTTGCAGCGTACCTCTGTGTGTGCCTCTGCATGTACCTCTGTGTGTACTTCTGTGTGCACCTCTGTAATCGCAATCAGAAGAAGTGAGCTCATATGTTTGCCGTGCCCATTTCCAACCCATGAACATGTGCGTTACACCAAATGGGAAAACATGGCTGAAGAAAGCCACACAGTAAAGGGCACTGCGGAGCTTTAAAATCGAAAATTTCACCCCATAGAATAGACCCTGGATAACGTCATAGGGTCCTTACTTATGTATTAGAAATATATATACATTATAGAAATACATTTATATAATAAGCAGTTAGTTTAACAGGTAACTGACCTGGATGACTTCTAATAGTGAGTAAACAGATCAATAACATCTAAGACTTTGGCAATTTATTATTTGAAGATGATCTTTTCAGGCAACCAGTTTACTAACCTTTTGTGTGTGTAAAATGCTTTTATAAAAACACACCCTCAAAACCCTAACCCACTGTAGTTCACTCCCATCTTAACTTATTTTATTTATAGCTTTTTGCTTAATACTACATGTTCTTCCCCTGTCTACATGTGTTTTGGTCCAAAAACGTGGCTAGCACTCAAGGCCCTTGGGACTAGCATCAGTGAACATCTGCAACCCAGGTGATGGTATGCGGTTCCTGGAAAGGGGTGCTGCATATAAACCTAATACAGTATTAGCATACAGAATAATAAATCCATGTGTGCCAGTTAAATGTCTGCGTAACTGAAGTGTAGCAACTGCGGCCTGGATGAACTTGTTAAGAACTTGTTAAGAAAATGTTGGACCTCTAGTCGGTGTGGTTCCTCGCTTTTCTTTAGAGACCGGTAACACCGAGCTCTCACATGGATCTCCTTACCCACAACACTGGACACTCAGCAGAGGAAATCCTGTAACACAATAATAAACGTTAGAGAGCATTTATTCACATCCTAACCAGACACATACTCGGTAATCACTAAATCCGAGGAATTCTGAAATTAACGTTACATCCTGCCTGTGACAGTAACTTAGCTCAGGTAGCCAGCTAGCTAACTACAGTACAGGGAACCACTACACAATTTACCATAATCAAAATAAACTGCTCAGAAAAGAATTTATATCCCCTATTGAGTTTCGTACGTTTGATTCTAGATAGTGCTTCGACAACCCTGACCACATCATCCTGTCTAAAGCATGGCAGTTAGGTCAACGATGATGAATAACAAAATACAGCCATATTTGGAGCAGAGCAGTGTAAAACCAGAAATAGGTTTACACATAACCTCCACCGGAAACTGACCCCCTCCTCCATGCGTAAAAAAAAACGCCTGTTGTTGAATGTGTTGTTGAGTCTTTTAGAATGTACTCTTACTCTTACAAACTGCAACTTAAAAGCATCTGTTCCTTTTACTTACGACTGTTTCATATTTACTTAAATAGTACATAAATAATATATACTGTAATTTCACTAAATCATACACTAATACACATCATACAATGTACCATAAACCGGTTAAAGATTAAAGTGACATACATTAAACCACATTCAAATAAGTACACCAGGCTTTAACATCCTATACAAGGGCATTACAGTATTTCTGGCTTTAAGATTGGTTTTGTCTGTGCATGTTCACTGGCCTTTAAGCCTGTAGATTTACCTCCCCCTCATTAACAGAGTTACAGAGCAGACCCGTCACAATACAGTCCTTCTCAATGAACAGCTTGCACTGCGGTGTCGATGGGTGTTAGGACCTTTCCTGCTGTGTTTATGAGTCATATTGAAAAGAACTGAGCCATATAGACACTACAGCTATAAACCACATTGAGCAGCGACCAGCTTCAGCCTGCCCACAGTGAGCCTGGCATGTTTCCATTCGTTTGCTGTTGGCTTTAGGCTTAACTCTTAACTTCTTGCTTTCCTTGAATGATCTCTAGTAGACGACGTTTCATGGCAGCTGGTGATATGACACACAGTTGACTCTGTACACGCCCTTTTGAGAATTTCCATGGTCTTTTTCCACTTAATGAAAGTTGATTTTGCCAGCTGCGGTATGTAGAGCTACAGCAACATCAGAAAAACCTATTAAACATATTATGCTTAAAATGAAAAACGAATGTCTCGCACGCACAAGCAGTAACACCTTGTTACGCACCCTTGACAAGTAAGGACGCCTTCTGAGAAGCATGATTAGCATGATTCTGGAAGTTTAGCATGTCTGATACTACTAACCAGCGTCAGGCCTCAGATCATTGGGTAGACTGCCTGGACTGTCAGACTTCTTTGGATGCATGTGTATGAGTGGGTATGTTCATTTGTGTGAGAGTGCTAAGACGAATGGCGCCGTGTGCAGGTCAGTCTCTGTCTCATCTCTTTTCTAATGGAGATAGATAGCACATGTCAAAGAGCAACATGCCTCACTATACCGACACGCATGGTTAGCAAAGCCTTGTGAGAACCCTACAGGAAGAAAACAGCTTCTGTATTGGGCGAAAGTGTTTTGTGGCTATCTTGTTTAGTGAAACCTAATCAAATGTTTCTTTAGTACAGTCTGTTTGACCGGTGTGACCACTCAACCAAACCATCGTCCGTCAAGCGACCGCAGTTCAATTCACTGTATGTGGAAACACATTTTGATGGTGGTTTTCTTGATGCACGCTAGTCCTGTACTATCTGCAGAATCTGCCTGTTTTGACTCATTACAGATGCTCATATCGTTTATGCAGCAAAAACTGCTGCGTATAACAGTAGACTAGATGAACCAAAGCATAACACGTAACTGCAACTCGACTGAAGAACTGAAGCAAGTTAGGCCAATCAGTCAGAAACAAGTACCGTCCCAAACTCAATACCCATACTCAAGTAATGTCTTCATAGCTTCAAGAATCTGGGGTTATGAGTAACAGGGCATTTGCCAAAATCACCTACATGTGAAACCAGCCCAACCAAATGTAAAAGATATGATGCCACAAAAACTCAGTATCTTTGGTAAACCAACTGGGTATGAATACAGCGTACGTTTCATGCTTTTGAGACTGTGACAGCCAGGTTGCCATCCAGCTGTCAAATTAATTTCAAGTGAATGTCCAAAAAATCATGCAAATTTGCCTGCATTTCCATTAACACTGCACAATAGAGCTAAACTCTCTAGATCAGTTTCACTCACTTCTTTTTATTGGCAAAGGGTTCGTCCACCCTAAGCAAGCATGCAAACCTTTGTGAGAGATTTCATCAAATCTTTATTTATGTCAAATATGTTCAAATATGTGAACAGAAACCTAGCTACTGTCTGCAAGTGTAGTCCAAACACTCGATAAGGGACCCTCACTGAATACTGTAGCGTCACAGTACCAGCTTGTTTGGTCATGGGAATCTTGCAGGTAGTTGTGAAGGATTGTTGTGCTGGTCTGTGGGTCTGGCTAGTGGGTTATGGTGCAGCGTTAGTGTCACTATGGCTGTTGATCTGACTGCTATCTCAGCTGTTTGGCAGCCCGGGGTGACAGTGTCTACTGCTGTGGTGTTCCATAAAAAGCACGCATTTAACATCCTCAAGTCTTCTTACACTGTGCCTATGCTACAGTATCAAGGGGCTCTTAACAAGGTGATCTTACACGAGTCAAACCACCTATTGGCTCACAGCACGTGGATGCGCATAGGTTCATGGGAAGCACCAGACTGTTAGTAAGAGAGACTTAGACTTTATAAATAGACTGTGACTGTGTGGCAGGGTTGGTTGTGTCATTCTGCGCTGGGCACAGCTATTTACTATTTGCTTGGCTGTTGGTGACCTGCCTGCTTCCCAGCCAATTCAGCCAGCGCTGGGCAGCAGTTCTCACTGTCTGAGTGCTACATCTCCCACGTCTTCTTCTTCACACTGGCACTACCATATTACAATGACACAATTATGTCTTCCAGTTTTCTTTTGACATAAGTGTGTTAATGTTATATATTTCTGTCATGCAGGAATGATGGACACATGTGGCTTATTATACAGCTACTGTTATGCCCTAATATTGGTGGAATGCTAACTAACATGTCAGTGATGCAGTTATGAGAGAAGGAGGGATGGGGAGAGTGTTCTCTGTATAGGACATAGAGATGACTTCCTCCTCAGCTCAGTAAGCCACAGACGGCTAGAGCAGCAGCCTGTGCAGCAGCAGGTGATGATCCTAAACAGCAGAACTTCAAAGAGCTCAACCAGGAGGGACTCTGAGTCCATAGATGTGCACTATGGGAGAATGAACCCTCTGCTCTGCCTTTCTGCTCACTCAGTTGACGCTAGCAGACCTCTAAGTTGTTCCTCTGCTATTTCTGTGTCTAATTCACAGCCCAGTTTAAAAGAAGAAAACAGAAACAGGAAGCAGCTCTTGTTCTGAGTTTCCTCTTTTTGCGCCTGCTTTATTTCTCAGTATATTGTGTGACACCAAAAATATCCCCTGTGGGTTTTTCTTTCTATTTTTTTCTTCTTTTTCGTGACGCGCACCCACCCGCAAAACAGGAAGTCCCAGAGGTGCTGCTTCAGTGCAGACCTGAAAAAAGCACAACATGGGTGTAGAGTGTTGTGTAGCTGCCACGTCTACCGTGACGGCTGGACGCAACCCCTTGTGGGGTATGGCCCACTTTGTTTATTTGTTTGTTTTCATTTCTTTTCTTTTTTATTTACCTCTTCATTCTACATCCTGTCTTTCTCTTGGTTTGATTCTAATCTGAGCAGCACATAGATTCCCCTAAAATGATTCATAATGAGAGCAGCATTGATTCCAGTTCCGATATTCTGATATTAGTGCTGTCGTAGGCGGTACAGTGTCACATACTCTGTCTGACCTGAGGTCAGAGGATTCTGATTAGTTATTGATATCCCAGAGGGTTAACCGTGTAAACAGTAAGTTCCAACGGTCCATCGTGAGTAAGTTCCTGTGGCTGCTGTTTTAGGATGTGACTATTACACACCATGGGACCCATGCCATCATTAAAACACCATAGGGAAATTACATGCAAACAAGTTCAGATGTTGGATCCTGTGTTGGATCATTTATGTTAGTATTAATACAAAACAAAAGTCATTATTACTCTCCCCATCTATTCATTGATCATTATATTCAGGGCTCCATGTCTGCTTGTGCTACTCCGTTTGAAAGGAGTGTTCATCAGTAAAGAAAGTGAAGGTTGTGTGGTTCTCTGTGGGCACAAACAAACTAGGATATACCTAGATAAACAAAACAAAACAAAACAGGCTTAACCATTGCTTCAGTACTCATGGCTGTTCTCCTGCCTTTTATTTATGGTCTGCCACATATTTTTAATTTTCCTTCTCATGATTCATAGCCAAAGCAAGCCTTTGGTTTCTGATTAGTATTTACATTCTGAATAAGTGAAGTAGAGGACATATGTTACTTGGTGCCCTGTCCCTTTTTGGTCTTAACAACTAACTCTGTCCAAATGCCATGCATGGCATTGCAAGGCCTTCAGGATGTCAACATTGGAGACACCAACTGTGCTTGTCTGGTTGGCTGCTTTACTTACAAAGCTGTGGGTTTAGCATGTACAGTTGCTACATTTAACATCAGTAGATTCGTAGATTAGTCAACATCTGTTGACTAACTAGCAACATATGCTTATCAGTCAGGCCAAAACGGGCCATATTCATCTCTAGTTTCAAGCACTCTGACAACATCCAGAAGCTTTTAGGAAAACCGTGGATAAACGTCCTTCCTTCTGTACAATACGATGTGGAAGATGGCATTAAGATACCTGTGTTGGGGTTCAAGGCAAGATTTGGGGTGAATAGGCCTTTATACTAGCTGTTAACCATGAAGTACAGGTGTGTACACAGCGAGCAGCATTGTTCACGTTCTCAGGGGTGTTACCTTTTTGTCCATCTGAAGTCTCTGTTCACTAGGGGGCAGGTCAGAGCTGATACGCCCCTTGCCAGCACAAGAGCTTCTGATGTAGCAGATGAATTTCAGCCATGAGCATGCTAACTTATTGTTGCATCTCTTAAGAAAAGGAACTGCAGCAGCAGAAGTGTTTTTTTGTCCTGGTTTGTTCAGCCTTCTGCTGACATCACATCACAGTGTGACATAGTTCCTCCACTGTTTGCTGGTACTGCAGGAGTCATGCTAATTCCCAGGTTTGTGCACAAGGCATGCTTCAAACAATCAAGCATACCACGGTTAGTGCCGTATACAGTGCCGGCGGTCATTAGCGCCTATATAAATGAGTTGTTTTGAGTGCTAATGAAATATACAAGACTCAGTTCTAATTAGTCTCATAAATTATCACAGACTGTCCCTTCTTTAGGTCCGGTAATGCTAGGAAAGTGGAGGCTCTAGACAGAAAACAGTCTGTTTCATATTTTTCTGCACACATAGGAGCTCAGTATGGAAAGGAGAGGGGATGGTTTTAAAAACAAGTGGAGAAGGAGAGAGAGAGATGTCACATCTGTCAGTGACAGTTTGAGTGCACTGAGCGAGGGAGAGGCAGGCAGAGAGAAAGAGAGAGTGACTCATGGTGCTTGACACATGTGTCTCCCCTTCACTCCACCAGCTTTAGAGGAGAGCGTTGAAAGAGTGAAAGAAGGAGGATAGATGCAGAGAGATAGATCAGTTCAGAAAGAGCCCTCCTTTTCATGAGTATTTTTAATCAAAGCCTGTTGTTCTGTGTGCAGCTCCTGTAGAAGCAGGAATAAGCCAATATCACACTTTACACGGCATATCACTCGCATCCACATCATACACGTATAAACCAGCAGGCGCACACACATGATCCACTCAGCATGCTCTTACTGGTAATGCAAGTATCAGTGCATCACCCACCACACATACACACTGCACAAAATCAGGGATCATAGCAGGCACTTATTTTACAATGACTGCATCTTTTCATGCCGTGGGTTTCCTGGTTTGGGAGAATTTTAATGCTGTTTATTTCATTTTATTTCATCTTATGGGCCATCCAAGGTAATTTCTATGTGGAGTTTGCATGTTCTCCACATGTCTGCTTGGGTTTCCCCTTGGTCCCCTGGGGTTAGACTTCAACACCACTTGAAACACAGAAGGATAAAGTAGCTTAGAAGATGAGTGAGGGTAATCATGTGTCTTACTGAAACTCTATACCTAGGAGTGGACACTATGGTGGAACTATCATATTACAATACTATTAGATATCTGCATGAAACACAACACAATATTTTGACACCCAGACACACTACACTAGCAGTGACACATTTTAAACTTTCTGTATCAAATTACATTTTTTTAATAATCACAAGAGCTGCGATTAACTATGTGAAAAATACTACAGTTTGCAGAGTAAAGGCGTGGCTATCTAGATTTGTTAGCTTTGGCTTCTTGTCTCAGGATGAAAAGATAAAAATGTCTCTGAGATCCAGAATCTTTATTTTTCTGTGTGGTTTAGTTTTAGTCACCAAGTTAAGAGTCACGGGCCTGGCTAGCAGTGGGGACAGTGTGATTCTGTATACAAACACTCAGTGAACTGTTTGCAGGTGTATATAGTTCTTTGCCTGGTAAAATGGTGCTCAGATTGATGGATAATGTGTTGTATATGCTTCTTCTTGAAAATGGTTCTCTATACTGTAGCACCAACACAGATTATCCGATTGTCTGACATAGCCTGACATCTAAGCCATTGCAGAATATGTTGTTTAGAACCACAGGTCCATTCTCCATCAAAGACTCATTTATTCTGAGTAAATGTACTTAGACATATTTCCGAATTCAGCCACTTTAAGGTGGGCCCGTTATCAAGTGTAAAGTCCTGCAACAGAGTAGACCCTGTTGCTGCGATAAAGGGGACACCAGTCACTATTAATACCCTTCAAAAGAAGTGCTAGATGAGCAGGTATCTTCAAACCTTTAGACATGCTATTTGTGGATGGTAGATTTGGATTTACACAGTGATGTGCTGCTGAATGTTCTTTGCCCCATATAAACAAATTAGGTCAGGTCATGGCCTCGGTGGCTACCACTCATTATGCAGTCAGATGGCACACTTGCATACACAAGTAGACTCACCACTGCTGAATTAATGCTGTACTCCACCAGCACTATAGAATCTAAATATCATGGTTGTGAATTATACTTGTAGGTTTGTCCAGTAGAGTCCTCAAGTAGTCTTACACTGCAAGGCTCTCAAGGGACTGTAGCAGGAGCTAGCTAGCTATAATTTAGAATGGTACAGGTGACTGAGCTGCTTTCACCTTCCTCCCCAAACACTTTTTTATTCCCTATCTCAGCTCCATATTGTCTCCTCATATCTACTTTGTGATGGTGGTTAAATACTTTTGGGGTTGAGCCTGGAAACCAGTTTCCTGTTATACAGTACAGAGTGTTAAAAGTGTTAAAAATAAAAGTGGCAAAATGGGTTCGTAGGTGCGCCATAGGAGAACTTAGTAAATGAGGTGTGCATTTACTGACTGAAAGTTTTTTTTCCATATAAGTTTCTCCAAACTTCCATCCAAAAAATCATCCAAAGGTTAAATACCAACAGAGGGCTTTCCCAGAGCTGTAGGTGGATAAGAAGCCTATACCTGCTACTGTGATGAAACCAAGTACAAAAGTAGCAGCTCAAAACAGTAGATAAATACTAGGTCACTATTAGAACTGCAGTGGAACATTTTAGTGTGTTCAGCGTTCATTAGCACAGAGTGTAAAATAATGAATGAAAATATTGATAAGCAAATATCAAAAAATAATTAATGAATTAATGAATGAACTAATGTATGACTGAACGAATGAATGAATGTATGAATGAACAAATGAATAAATGCATAAATAAATATTTTATTACTAATATATATATAAGTAGGCATAAAGATGGTGTGATGTAAATATAACCATTTACAGAGAACATAGAACAACAGTACATAGTACATAGAGACTACGAGTCATGTTCCGAGTCACGCTCAGGTGGGGACGTTTTTGTTGTGAGTGTGCTAAACACCATTTAGTGGCATTAGAGTGTGCTTGCTGTAATTTGAAAACATCTAAGTGACATCTGATGAAAGACCTTAGCAGAAACTCTTATGTCTTTATGGAAAATCATTGTGTGATATAAACCTGAAAGGTCATATATGGATGGACCTCACATCTGTCTCATTTCTCTAGCACTTCTTCATCACCACGTTATGACTAGTAAAGGAAGTGACTTTTAAGATCTCTTTCAGATCAGTCTCTTACTCTCTCTCTCTCTCTCCCTCTTTCTCTCCTTCTCTTTCTTTCTCTTTCCTTTCTCTTCCTCTTCTCTCTTTTTTTCTCTCCTCTCGCTCTCCTTCTCTCACTCTTTTTCTCTTCTTCTTTCTCTTTCTCTCTTTCTCTTTCTTTTCTTTCTCTTTCTCCTCTCTCTCTCTCTCTCTCTCTCTCTCTCTCTCTCTCTCTCTCTCTCTCTCTCTCTCCCCCCCTCACTTGTAGTGTCGGTAAACCTCAATGGCAGTTTGTCCATTTTTAGGTCACTGCAGCTCTATTTCTGGCTGTGGTTAGATGTACAGGAAGGTACTGATGTGTGTATGAAAGCGCTCACTATTTCCTGCTGCCTCTGCGACAAGAGAGAAAAAAAAACAAATCAACAGAGAGTGTAACATTATTGAATCCTGCCGTCCGTCGCGCCGAGAGCGGCTCCGGAGAGACGGATTAAAAATAAATGACATTTGCTTGTCTGGCAGCGCTGGTGTTTGCCAAAGTGTGTCTTTATTGGGAAATGCTACAAAGTGGCTTAGAGTTCTCAGCCTGCAGGAGGCCTAGAGAGAGAGAGAGAGAGAGAGAGAAAGACAGAGAGATAAAAGGGGGGGTCTGAAAGAAAAGGGAGGAAAGGTCAGAAGGAGAGAAAGACAGAGATAGACAGAAAAGAGAAAGAGTAAAGGGCAGAGTGAACAGAAAGACAGAAGATGAGGTTGTAAGTAAAAGAGGTGTGAAAAGAGAGAGAGAGGGATGGTAAGTAAAGAATCTGGAAAAAGATGGATAGGGAAAAGAAGAAATAGAGAAGTGACAGATGGAGAGATAGAGAGAGAATGAGAGAATGAAGAGGAAATGCCAGAGGGAGGGAAAGAGAAAGATAGTAAGAGGGAGGGGAAGTAATGTAAATAAGTAAGAAAGATGTCGAGAGAGAGAGAGAGAGAGAGAGAGAGAGAGAGAGAGAGAGAGAGAGAGAGAGAGGGAGAAAGATAAGAAAAAAAGAAAGGTGGTAAGTCAGAGAGAAGTGGAAAGAGTGAGTGGAACAAAGAGCGAGAAAGAGAGTTGGTTAGTAACGAAGAGTAAAGAGAAAGAGAGAGAGAGAGAGAGTGAGAGAGTGATGGGCGTTAGCTACTTCACTCAGCTCTGTCACACGGAGCAGACTCTGAGATGTACAAACACACAGAAGGCCGAATGCAAAATAAGTGGATTACCTAAAAGCTTTATCATTAAACTCCCATAAAGCAATATCCCAGGCATCAGGCAGCATATGCTAAACCCTTTAGTGTAATAACTTTCTGTGCTGGAGCAGTTAGAGGCATTCACTCCTCAGACGTCTGACCACCACTTTAAACAACTTCTCTGAAATTCTTGTAGATTTTGCTCTATGCTTTAATGTTTGTGCACCTGTAAGACAGCAGCTGCCTTGTACACTGTGCGAACGTTTCATGGGGAATGTAACACATTAACTAAACCTATATTAACCATATTAGTTATCATGGGCCAGTAGAGCAATGCCAGGAATACCAGTGGATTTTTATTGTGGATCTTGTTGCTCATGTTGACCCATGTTTGGGAATCAGGTCTCATCAGTTCATGTAATGCTATCTGGTGATATACTGTAAAGGCAGGAGCCGATCCTGCTGCTGCATCCCCCCTCTGGATGGTTTGATAAATGGCTGTTGTTTTTATTGATTGTTGGGCTCACATTGCAGTCATTCCTGCGTAGCTCAGTAGCTCCATCGTCTCCATAGCCATCATCCATTTGGAGTTCTGATTCATCAGCTTTCTCTGACACAGCCACATAGCAGAAAGGGGTGAGTAAGACACAGCTGTCCTTAATGCACCAGCTATGAAAGAGAGAGAGAGAGTGGGGAGACAGAGAGAGGCTGTATCATTAGTAAATGGAGTTGTGCACAGAATGGGTACGTACATAGATTGCCTTGTCTTTCAAACAGTTTGGCACATATGCAGCATGAAGATGAAGGTAATCCAATCTTCCCTTTCAATCTGATTAGGACAATATACACCCGTGTGCACCTACAACAGTGCCGGCATGCTCCTTTTCCCTTCCCCACTGCGGTGCCTACTGTCAGCTGTGATGGAGAATAAGAACCAAGCCTCCACAGCGATGCATCATATTTCAATTTTAGGCACTGGCAGGTCTTCTGTTAGAGAGAGGCACCTGAACCTCCACGTTTCATTGCCACTTATATAAGCTCTGTTTGAGTGAAGTGCTCAGGATCTCTCTGTCATTTCGTCTCTCCCTCCCTTGCCTGTTCCACCTCCTCTCCCGCTACCACACACCCACACATGTGTATAAATACGCAGAGTACAGTGGATAGCCAGGCATCGTCATCCTCCTGTGTCATGTTGAGAGGTCCAGCAATGTTCGTGTTACCAGCATGACTCACTCTGGTATCTAGATGGGCTTCCCCAGTTCAAAAAAAGAACCACAGGTAGCAGGTGCACTGAAACTTTTTCCTCAGGCTGACACCATCATTATCTCAGATCTCTGATAGGAATTTAATAGGAGAATATTCCTTGTAGTGTCTCATAATGTGATGAGACTGTATTCCAGCTGACCTGTCCACAGACCTAGCACCAGAACTACATCATGAGAACTTCCGAAAGCAACAACGTTCCTGGGCTGCAGGAAGAATGTGGGAGCAAGAACTCAGTAGACCTGTCTACTCATTCAGGAAAGAATCAGCTACAGACACTTATCATCAATAGAATAGTTGCAGAAGGACGTGCGGGATTGCTATGCTATTGGTAGAGGTTTCTTATGGTGTCTTGTGATAATCCATTTCATGCAGCTTGAATGTTCTCACACAATTCCTTGCAGTAGGGTTGGAGATGGGGTGACCCCAGGTCTTCTGGACCTGTGACGTGTAACAACAAACCAATCTCTCTGTTCATGATACACATGGTCATTCACACATGGTCGTCTCCACCAAGACAAAAACAGGACTCGTCACTGAAGATGACCCGCTGCCATTTTGATTCACTCCATGACAGTCAGGCACGACACCATTACAGCCTTTGGCAACGTCAACGTGGTGTTAAGGGCAGTCGTCATAACGGTCTGTGTGCATGTAGTCCTGCGTCGTGAGGCCATCTGCCAATGGTGCTGGAGCTAACAGGATGACTCATGGAGTGGAGCACTGCTTGCTTAATGTCTGCTTTTGTGGCTGTTAGGTCTGTCAAGCACAGTGATGAGGCCTCAACTTGCTTGCATCACATGAACATTCAGCTGTGATTCTTGAATTTTTTGCAACACATTGCAGTCTCACAGTGTCAAACCTAGCCACCAAGTTTCACTGGGAGAAGTTCCTCTATGTGCAATTATTTGTGCAACTGTTCTTTTGATGATTGTATAAATATATAAAGGAACGCTTAAGATCTGATGATTTGTCTTTTCACAACATACAGTGCAGAGCTGTAATGCAACCAGTGCAAAGTGAAGCAAAACATAATCCTATGTGAAGTGATACAGCCTTTTATTTATTCATTTATTTATTCATTAATTTTGGCCACTTGTAGACAAATAATAAGAAACAAATTTAGTTTGTCTAGAATGTTATAGTGAAAATTATTTTCAATTTAAATATTGAACCTCTTAATGGTCACCCAATTTTTGAGAAACGGATTTTCCATTGTAGACTGTTTCTGTGGGTCTGTTTATCATTCTATCGTCACATGGTGAAGAAGTCAGCTCGCCTTTTCAAGTAATGTAACAAAACACTAAACCTGATATAACGAAATTCACATTGAAAACAGGATATTTAAATGAGTACTGATGGGATGTTTGACGGTACATGCTGTGTACTGGGACATTCCAGTGAGCAGTTTTTTCTGTCATGGTCATCAGGTTTCACTGCCCATGGTTAAGGGCCATGTTCTGTTGCACATGACTGTTGTTTCACTTGTGGCTCATATCGATGTGGTTTAAGGGAGAGAGAAGTGATGGGACTTTTTAAGGTTTTGTAATGTGGTAGCATCTGTCTGAGCTGGCAGTCATTTTCATTAATTCATTACTGAAGGCGAGCTGAAAAGCTAAACGTGTGTGTGTGTATGTGTGTGTGTGTGAGATAGAGAGAGTGAATGAAGGGGTAGCTCAGGTGTTGTAATCTGCTGAGTACACCGAGGTAGGTCTTTTTTTAGAACAGATAAGAGCTTGTTCCAAAACAATAGAGGTGTGGAATAACACTGTACATGGAGCTTGATGACAGGGAAAGAGAAAGAGAGGAATTGAGGGAGAAAGGAATAACCTGCAGAGTGCTGTATTTCGTTGAGTCATTGGCTGTGTTTTAAGGACTGTGTATGTGTGTGTGTGTAAAATGCACAGATGGGAGTTCAGTGAAATGGGAATGAAATACATAAGCCTCCACCTTGTACGCTACCCCTACACTGAAACAAGCCCACTTTCAGAGCTTTAAGGAATGAAGGAGACAGTTCAGTAAACATCAAATGTACATGATTTTCCTTAATCACTCCACAAATGTAGCTGATCAGCCGATAATGATGTAAAGAGCACATGTAATGATGCACATGTATGTCTAAATCAGCACATGCTTACATCTGAGCTGCTAAGTAAGTTCAGACTTGCTCTTGTGGTTTCTGACACAATATGTTTACTATATTTCTAGACTGTACAGCACCACTCAGAAGTTTAGACATGGCTACACATAGAAGGTTCTCCTGTTTTTAGCTAAATGTTTTACTTTAGAATAAAAATGAAGACATCAGCCTATAAAATAGCACTCATGGAATTATACAGTCCACCTTAAAAACCTCTAAAAGGCACATTTACAGGAGGATAAAACAGCTTTCTTAACTTGCAGTGGAGTCCGATATAACACAATTCCTTTATAAACAATTTTGGATTCATTCTATTGGTCTGTCCATCATGAATATTCACTAGTACACATGAATATTCACATCAATACACACTAACAGTGTATGCATGCATAGTCTGCAGGGTTAAAATCACAGCACGCTGTAATATTTTCCTCACTCCAGCATATTTGATTAAGTGCATTCTTTAATCACCAAGTCAAATCAGGTGGGGTAGCTTTGTGTATTGCTCTGTTTGGGTGTGACTCTCTAGGATTTTTTTTCAAGACTGATGCCTGTTTTTCTCACACTGTGTTTATATAAGCTTGCTTCTTTGTATGTTGCGTTGCAGAACGAATCACATGTAGAGTTTTGTCGTGTCAGGAACTTTCATTCAGTTCTTTCACACAGTACATACGACTGGAATTATTCCTTTACAGAAGCCTGCCTCCTCCAGCAAAGGAACTGCCTTAGGGATTTCTTCAGGCCTATTGAAAAAGCAACCTTGCCTTTGAGAATGCCAAAACCCACAATGCCTTTTAGGCCTGATTTCTAGGAAGCAGAAATCCATGTCTGAAGTGTTTAGTTTAGTTAGTCGTTTTTGTTTAATGTAATCATCATGCTTGTATTTGAACTCTGCACATAATGTAGTAATATTCTGTTTCATAATGTTGAAGTTTCTAGATGGAACAAGAGTTAAGACATGCCACTGGAGAATTGCCTAATTAGGATTATTCCCAACTTGAGCTCTTCCATTGGTTAGGCTCCCGTGAGATGGCCTGAAGACCCTTATATGTCATAATATATGATCTAGTTACATAATTAGAACATAACAACAGGATTAAACCAGTCACCTTTTTATTATAGAGGGTGGGACCAAAATGAACTGAAAACAGGAATCTCATCATTTGTGACCTTTATTCGTTTCCACGTCTTCACAATTATTATCGAATATGGAAAACAGCGAGGACCTTGATGAATTGGTGTCTCGTGTTGGATGCATTGTTAGTTTTTATGTCTGCGTTATTTGTGTGTGTTGGTCAGCATGTAGGTATGTAGACTTTGATTAAGTATCTGGTTTGTATGCTGTCGCGGTGAATGAACGCCTTTCCAGTTTAACCTCCTTTAGAGTGGAGCGACGCGGTGATGCCTTTTCTTTAGCAGCTACCTCTCGTCTGAATGCCGAATGGATGACAGAAATGTAGTTCAAGGCCTCGCTCACCATGCACATCCGCCTCTCAATAGCAACAAAAAAAGTGTGTCATTTTGAGGAAGAATTATCAGAATGCCATTCATCTTGAGCGCTATTCGAGCTGGATGCATTTTACCTCCTGGTATTCAGGAGGGTCCCATGTTGGCTGGTAGCTCCAGCACCGGCTGGCTACTAACTAGCTGACCTTAGCTGTGCTGATGTTAGATTTAACATCAGCAAAATGTTTGGTTTAACAATTCCTCTTTTTTCCAGTCTGGTAGTTTGGGATCCTCATCAACCATCAATTGAGATTTGGTTTTGGACATACAGGGGTTGGACAATGAAACTGAAACACCTGTCATTTTAGTGTGGGAGGTCTCATGGCTAAATTGGACCAGCCTGGTGGCCAATCTTCATTAATTGCACATTGCACCAGTAAGAGCAGAGTGTGAAGGTTCAGTTAGCAGGTAAGAGCACAGTTCTGCTCACAGTACTGCAATGCACACAGCATTATGGGAGACATACCAGAGTTCAAAAGAGGACAAACTGTTGGTGCACGTCTTGCTGGCGAATCTGTGACCAAGACAGCAAGTCTTTGTGATGTATCAAGAGCCACGGTATCCAGGGTAATGTCAGCATACCACCAAGAAAGAAGAACCTCCACCAGCATCACGTAGTGACCTGGCCACTATCCTGCAAGAAGAATGGCTTAAACTCCCTCTGACCACTGTGCAGGACTTGTATACGTCATTCCCAAGATGAACTGACGCTGTATTGGCCGCAAAGGGAGGCCCTACACCATACTAATAAATGATTGTGGTCTAAAACCAGGTGTTTCAGTTTCATTGTCCAACCCCTGTATGTATGGCATTTCAAACTAGGCTGTCTCTGGTATTGTCCTAACCCTATATCAGGCTAAAACAGTTACATGACTTGGTAAAAGACTTTTGTAGTGTTTTTATGTTTTTAGTAATGCATCAGTTAACACACAGTTGTACATTAACAATGGTTACAGTGCTTCACTAATGTTAAGTAAACATGTAACAACTACTATTTTGCATTGTTGCTATATGTTTACTTAACATTAGTTAACTGTTGTCAATGTTTTACTTCATGTTAACTAATGCATCACTTCGTGACAGTTAGTCTTAACTTAATGCAAATTGTTACCGCTACTTGGGTGTTGTAGGGATGTATGGTGATATCAGAATCAAGTCAATATTGGCAGATATGTGTGACTATTAGTAGGATCAGACAGACAGTTAAATCTGGCTGATATTTCATACTGATAATTAATGATGTTTTCCTCATTCTGGAAAAGTGGGATGTTTAGGAGGCACTGGCCTATCATTTTTGTGAATTGAAATTTTATAGTAATTGAGAAAAAAAATATTATGTCTTAGTAATGCTAATAATGGCTGATGTAGTCTCAAATCCCACATGGAATAAATGTTGCTTCGGCAGATATACACATGAAAATCTCAGATATGTACAATGTACTGTATGTACTAAGTATATTATACAAGTGCAGATGCTTCTTATGTTACAGAACCTCGCCTGGTTAATCCAGCTGGAATAGTGCTTCTCAGTGCCCCGCAGCCTGTGCGCTGGTTCATTAGAGACGGCTCAGCAGGATCGGTGTGTTGTTTGTCAGTGAACTGCAGGAGAGATCATGAACTTTTTCAATCTGACTCTGGAGGAGAGCTCTGAGGGTGGAGAGAGCAGCCGGCAGCCGGAGCCACCGTGGCCTACCTCATTCACTGCTTTTTTTAGACACCTTTTGTACATTTCAAGAGGTTTAAGAGAGGGAGCCCACATTTGCACACACACACACATAACAAACACACAACTCACACAGTGCAGGTGCAGGTGCAGACGAGAGTGGGGTGGGATTTTGTGTCACCCTGAGATGAAAGGGCGAATCACCCTCTCCTCCCACACACACATATGTATATGTATATCTCCTAAGTCAGTGTATGAGTGTGAGGACCGTGGAGGAAACAGAACAGAGGCAGAGATGAGACGAAAGATAAAGACACAAAAAGACAGAAAGAAAGAGAAAAGAAAAAGAGGTAGAACAGAAGTGTTAACCCCAGAGATGTGCAGAGATAAGAGTTTTGTTTCTCAGAGTATCATTGAATGTGTGTGTGTGTGCGTGCATGTGTGTGTATTGCTCTACATTGTCTAACCACATCCGTGCTTCCTTGTCTTAAATTACACACCCTGTTCTTTGTCTTTAGAGCAATCTGAGCTGGGTTAGTCTCATTTAGGTACTGTCTCTTAGATTTCTTTGAGGTCAGTGAAAATAATATTAATGCATCTTTTATGCATATACAGTAGATATGTGTCTGTGAGTGTGCGTGTGTGTGTACGTGTGTGTGTGCGCGTGTGTGTGCATGTGTGTGTGTGTGTGTGTGTGCATGTGTGCGTGTTTGTGTGTCTGTGTGCGTGTGTGCATGTGTGTGTGTGTGTGTGTGCGTGTTTGTGTGTGTCCGTGTTTGTGTGTGCGTGTGTGTGTGTGTGCATGTGTGTGTGTGTGTGCGTGTTTGTGTGTCTGTGCGTGTGCGTGTGTGCGTGTGCGTGCGCGTGCGCGTGCGTGTGCGTGTGTGTGTTTGAGCAAGTTGTTATTATCGATTCAGTCACTGGTGTATAAACTGTGCAGATATGATCCAGTATCCAGCACCTTCAGGTGATGTCTACATAAGGTCTACATTAACCTAAAAATGCTCAGTGGCCATGGCATTATTGTAGGGTGCCAAAAGATTTGTTTAAGACTATTAGCTAATGACTATTAGCTAATCTACAATGAATCAAGACCAGTTATTTTTGGTCACATTGCTGGTCCTCAGTTGTCCTTTCATTATAATATATAGATATATATACAGATATATCTGATTTACATACATGCATGTTTTATAGCTTACTGCTAATTCGTTTAGACCTATTAGGTGTAGTAGCATTACAGTAGAATCACTTTACGCCCCTATCTCCAAGAAACTATATGTGGATGAACACAGTGATTGCAAAACCTCCAAACGGTAGTGTATGTGTATTTGGAGTTGCACAGACTTGTCAACGTTACTGCTTGGAGATGACACATTGAGCTTCATGTCTACTAGTTGCTGATTACGTGGTTATGACACTTGGACACCTCGGAGAAGACATCCTAGTGATTCATGTATGTGTGGTTTCCTAAAGGCCAGCATTGTGATCCAGGGTTTGTTGGAAAGGGGACCTTTCTGCTGATGTATTGAGTTCAGCTTTGTTCTAACATTCCCTTTCTGATCTACAGTGCTTCAAAGATCAAATACTCAACTTCATTATCTCGCGTCTCTGAAGTCTGCAATAAAACGTCATGTATCTTTGGAGAGCAGGCATAACGGTCTATAATCCTGCAAAGTTTGTAGCGGGTTGCTCTTATTTTCACGGAGATATGGCACTCAGAGCATCTCTGGTCCGCTGCTGTGGTGAGCATCTTGGGAAGGTTATCTAGGGTGCATCTGAGTTGGATACAAAATTGCAAGATTCCAGGGTCTCTTATCTCTGCTTGCCTGAAGGCTAGCAATGTGTTCCAGGGCTCGCTGGAAAGGGCATGTCACACTTTACTGACCTGCAGAGTCTGGCTTTGTCAGGGATTCTCAAAGTCGCTTGTTGCAAGGCTTTCCCTGCTCCTGGGGTTTTATTCATGGCGTCATTGGAGATTTCATCACATCACTGTCAACATTAAAATCTCTGAAGTTGTGCAACTCGTTTTTGTAAGACCATTTAGCCCCGTGCCTTCCTCAGTCCAGGCCTGATATTGCAGTCTCCCTAAACACACACTTGCTTAAAACGTATTGCATGAAATTAATATGTCTGCGGTCCAAGGGGAAGCTGTTGCAGCAGGCATTCCCCACATCGCCCTGAAGATCAACGCAGCAGTGTGGATATCGACCTTTGCGCTTGTTAAGGTTGCAGAGAATCTGTTTGTTTTAAATGTGATGTCATGTCCATGTTCCACATGAAATATTATGTACTGTGATCTGGTAATCAGCGTATACTACATACAGTACACCATGATTACTGCTGGATGAATGTGGACTGTAGTGACCTAATACTTTACATTTCATTCATGTTTAAAGTGCAGATGTGTAGGTACCACTTTAGAATAAGACTACAGTTTTAACAGTATAAAAGTATGTGTGTTCACTGTTAGGCTAATAACAAGTCACTGTTGCCCATCTTATTTAGATTCAAGATTCAAGAGTTTTATTGTCATGTACACAGCATAACAAGCAGTTACATTGTACAATGAAATTCTTACTTTGCAGTTCCTCCATTCCCGACAGTCTTAAAAAATAAATATCAATATAAAAGGAGAGAGAAAAATAAGAAGTATAATATATATATGTACACTAAGTAAAGAAAAACACTAAGTAAAGGAAGGGAGAGTACAGTACTGTATGTGTAAAGTGCGCTGTGCAAGTACAGAAGTAAACAGTATGGTATAACAGTAGCAGCAGAATGTGTATTGCGCTCATATTAATGGGTGCATGTCGGAGTCAGAGTTCATCCAGTTTCAGAGCAGAAGGGGGGAGGAGGTGTTCACAAGCCTCATGGCTTGTGAATAAAAACTGTCTGTCAGTCTGGCTGTTCTGGACTTCACACTCCTGTAGCGTCGGCCCGACGGTAGGAGCGTGAAGAGGCTGTGTTGAGGGTGTGTACTGTCCCTGATGATGCTGTGGGCCCTCCTGATGACCCTGGTCCTGTAGATGTCCTGCAGTGAGGGGAAGGCTGCTCCGGAAATGGACTTTATGTGTCGTAACTGCTTATTAATAATTTTAATGTGTTTATGGCCTAATTAATAACCATTAGTAAACTCATTTTAAACCATCCATAAACTCTTTAGAAAGGTAGCCTAATTTTAAAGTGATACCGATGTGTATACAGTCAATTCAGTGTGTTACTTTAAGTCAGCTGAGGTTATAGCTGTAGTCGCTGACCTTTGTGTTGATCTCTCTTATAAATCATTTTTGTGTAGCGTCCAACACACTGTTGTCTTGGTAGCGGGTTTCTATGGTAACCATGTGTGGTCACTAGGATGTAGATCTGAGGATTCTGGTCATCATGGGGATGGGTGGGTTTTGCCCTACTGATCCTCTAAATGGCCCTTTCACTGCTGTCTTATTAATCCTGTGTGTGCGTATGTTAGTAAGACTACAGACAGAGTGCTGTTTTTTATGCAGATTTAAATGACTTGTTAGGATAAATTCAGTAATGATTCTAGGTTTTTGTAGGTGGTGTCATAAAGGGGCCACGACTTCTGTCCAGGGGCCAAATGAACGACTTTGAATTCAGTGACTTTGAATCCGGGTTCCTCCCTTTAGACCTCCACTGGAGTAAAAGTACTAAAGTAGCATGATTTATTATGGCTCTAATGTCGTATTATCTTTTCTGGAATAAGACTCTTAATCAGCACCTTTTAGGTGAAGAGACGTGGTGAAATATCTAAATATGAGGCTAAAATGTTCCACGACTACCAAATACAGACATGCTGCTCTGTAAGGAGTAAAAATGTGACATTATCAGAATTCAGCGCTCTCGTACAGGGTCCACAGGTTTTAAAAAAATGTAAAGCCATTTGGTGCACATTATGGTACACTGAAATACTGGAAATCAACCCCTTGCTGTAGAAAAGAGGTGGATCGTTATGTGCCGACAGTAGGTCTCAAGCTGAGTGCATCCGGCTCCAGTCTGATGCTCTGTGGCTAATACGCTGAGACATCAACCCACCCTCCTCTATCTGTTCTCCTCCTTCCTCGCTCTCAGGCTGTGTTCCACAGGATGAGCACAGGACCAGTTTGGTGTGGGAGTTAAACCGGTGCTGGATTTACATCCACCCCAGCACACCCACCTGCCCAAACACAATCTTTTACGGCCCACAGACTGGCCACTCTGTGGTCAATGTGTGCGAGGGCTTGTGCATAAATGCATACACTTACTGAGTGTATTTAGTGTGTGTGTGTGTGTGTGTGTGTGTCTGTGTGTGTGTGTTGCCGCAGTTTGGTGGTTACACAACAGTTAGGTCTGAGGGGGCGGCCAACGAGAGCGTTACACACACAAGAGCTGCTCACGCTGACCCTGGCAATCTGTGGAGGAGAGAATACACACACACATGCCGCATGCTCTATCTGTTCCCCTCTCTGATTGTGTCTTGGCAGCATGGCTGCAGGCTGTGTTTATTTTTACTCACTTTCTAGAAAGATGCTCGCAGTAAGAGGACGCTTTTCCACTTCCCTGTCCACTTTCATCAGCGTTCATGTGAAAGTCTCTCCAAAACTTCGATGGAAATGTTCACCAGATGACTTGAACATCAATATTTAGGAAACATTATTCTTTTTCATTATTAATTTCTCTTGTTAGACATTGCACGTCTTACGATGTGAGTATTGCGCATGTGCACATTGCTATGGTGATGCTAAAGCGATATATTTGGGTGGCCCTAACCCTAACCACCATAATATTTTTAGAATGTTCTGCTTAAACACAAGAACACCAAAAACCTCTAAAGTAACTCAAACTGACCGTGCCAGTCTAGTATGACATTCAAAGAGCTCATGACATTTTACACCATGCGCCTCAAGAAGAACATAGTGAGCATGCAACAGATTCAACGTCTCATTTTTGTTCAAAATGTAAAAGTACAATAAACATGTTTTATAAAATATTATAATAAATGTACATAACCGATTCTTACATTCCCAGAGGATTGCAGTTGAATCACCACATCCAGATCAAAATGCAGCAGTGCATTTTTATACTTCTAATTGCTACTATCTTATGTAAATGATGTAGTGTGGAACTCTGGGCCTACAAACAGGCCCGTCAGGTTTTAAGGAGATAATTATTGATTTTGAGTCATTTACATTTTGGGGAAGTACACTGTCCGTAAGACTTTATTGGATTGTGAACTTACATGGACAGTAAAAGGGTCTTTGCCATACGCTGTGCGTCTCCTGTTGCACCTTGCGGCCCCTCTCCTGGCCCTGCTCTCCGCTGGGAGAATTTGACTTGCAAATGCCCCCCTTTTGCATGTGAAGATATGCCTGTAACAAACAAGCAAAAGAAATTGCCTGCCATTTGACGTTATTACATCATGCATGCAGATAGAGGGTTATATTTGGAAGTCTGGCCTTTTTTTAGTCACACGTCGGTACACACTAATATTCAAATGGCTCACACGGGATTTGAATAGACCCAGGATTGATGATTGGCCACTTTGCATTGTTTTAGCAGCCTGTGTTTGGACCACCCGGGCAAGGGCTAAGTGAAAAAACACTAAACAATGTACAAAAATATCTGATATGTGTCAGTATAGGTCCTTACATTTGTTGGTGAGTAAATATGTAAATCATATGTGTTTTTACTTTATGTGTGAATTATTTGCTTACATGTCTGTATGACTGTGAATATACTGTGGCGTCAGGGTACAATAAGACTCTTGAAGCTAGCACTTTAAGGACTCTCGAACTGCGTCTGTGGTGCTTTTTATGAGCCTGTGCATGTGTCTGCTCTTTGTGCCCCCCCCCCCCCCAACACACAAACACGTCCAAGGCAGAGCGACCCAGTAGTGGGATGCTACAATACATATTTGTGATGCATATAAGGCACATCCTGTATTCCTTTGTTAAAGGACAAGAACATTCAGGCATATTCAGGCATCACAAAGTCTACAGTGCAATTATAGCCATGTTTATAATACCGCATAGCCACAATGGCCAGTAAATCTCCAGATTTCTGTATGTAATGCTGATTATGATGTAAGAAGTTTTATTGGGTACTGACAAAGTGTGAAATACAGCAGGTCCTGCGGGGGTCCGGGAGACCCGAATTAACCTCTTGGATCCCTGAATGTCTCAAAACTCTGGAAGCGTCACCGGAAATAAACGTTAGTTCTGCTGTTCGTCAGGAAAAATAGTCACTCAGGTACAAATTCAGGGAAAGATCATTGTTTAGCTGCAACACCCACATTCAGTTAGCCTCTCTCTTTGGCATTCCTAACTAACTAGAGCAGCAGAACGTCTGCCTCATGGTGGCATTGTAGCAAAATTGTTACAGCCAGTTGGTCCTTTATGGTCCAGCAGTGTTAACTATGCCTGGGCCACTTCTGAAAAACTCAGTCTGTAAAAAACAGACCTGAGTTTGCGGAATACACTGAATTGTTGTTCATTTTTTAACACAAAGACAAATAAGGAGAGGAGTCAGATCCCAGTTAATGTGTGGAAACAGCATTACCATAGCAGAAAAGAGCATTTCCAGAAGAAGAAAGGTTAAATCAGAGTTGTTGCAATTTCTGCAAGCATATGGTAGGTGAGTTTTGCAACCAGCCAACACTGAACTAGCCATCTAAATACCAGAGGATATTTTGCACTGTGGATTTTGACCAAAATCTGATCTCAGCTTTTAGGTAGTGCATTTATTAGCGTTTTTAATGTAAGTACTTTCTGTGATGTAGCTTTTAGAGGCATTAAAGGCACCAAATGTCTGGTTCCCATCAGCACCATGGTGAACGTTTCTGGGTCTGTATGGTGAAATCAGAATAATAATCTGAATAACTTTATTAGCATCTAAATATGTAATGATGTAGATATTGTTCAAAATTCCCCTTTAAGATATTAGCAGTTCTATATTCACTTTGATATAGATGTGCAGAACCAAAATATTGACAATTGTCTTTCTTTGAAAAGGAGAAGGTGGATGAGAATTAGCAGATCGGAATTCCGAGTAAGTCTCTTGCCTTTTCTGAGGCATCATACCAACTATGCACACACACATACACCCTGTGTATTGGTTCTTTGATGTCACTGTTTGAGTGCATGGGCCACTTATGTGTGGCCATCTGAGTGAAGAAGCAGAAGACGCAGAGACGCGTTTCTCTGAGCTCTTTAGTGGCTCTTCAGACTTTTACCCTGTGTCATTTCTTTCTTTCTCTTTTTGTCTTCTATCTTTCTCTCGTCACTTTGCACTCCACTGTTTAAAATGCATCTCAGTGGGCAGATGCTAAACAGGAGCATAGAGCATAGCACAGTGGACTGGAAAGAAGAAAAGAGGAATGGAAAATGAAAAAAGAGAGGGTATAATAAAGACATGCACCTGAGCAAATGAACAGAATGCCACAGTTAGCCTATTAGTACTATATAGAACAGAACTGGATGAAAAGCATATGCTGATGAGAGAACAGCAATGACAAGTGAGAGGGAGAGAGAGTGGGAGGACAGAAAGACAGTAGAGAGGTTCTGTTGGAGTGTGTGTTGGAGTGTGCTGGGCTGAATGCAAGTGCTGTAGAGGGTTGTGCGTCTAGGGCTGATTTGCATGGCTGATAGGAGAGAACCTCTCACGCCCACACTTGAGCACCTCCTCACTGGGCAAACAGGGTCGCCAACACCACCCATGACACGGGACACAACCTCCATGAGCATGTTAGTGTGACTACAAAACCACACACATATTCTTCTATTGTGTTTTTTCACTTTAGGAATTGTATAATGAAGGGGAATAGTTAGGTACGCTATAATGAAGAAGGAAAAGGGAAACAGGTAACATTAATTTCTATAGATATAGATGCAGTAGAATGCAGTATTAATAATCCAGCATCACCTAAACATTCTGCACTTTAAGGGTACAATAAATATGCCATTCAAATATTACATGTACTAGTGACATTAAATGCTTACACTTAAACTTACATTAAACTTACATTCAGTTCATGTTCTGTATGGGTAGGTTCAAATCTGCACAGAACATTTTTTTCTTTTAGCAATATTAGGTTGTATACTAGACATGAAATTATTGGCTATACATCCATACATCAGTATCGGTCAGTTTCCAGCAACATGTGATTACCTGAGATATCTCTAACTTAGCATAGCCTTAAAGCTGATCAGTGCCATGAAACACCACAACATAACAGTCCAGCCCTAGTTTAGTATCAGCTAGTATCAGCTATCGGCCAACCCCGCTGAAAAGTGATCAAGATCGACGCTAAAAAAGGATGGTGTAGAATCTGTAATGTTAACAGTAATGTAAATCATGGTGATTATTTTCAGAAAGTTAATTACTGAGAAGTAATTCATATAGCGCCATGCTTTTATGGCTTTGGTCTGCATTTTGGGAGTGATGGGACCCCAAAGGGGAAATATAAACAAGCACACACGTAAATGAAAATTCTTAATGTATCTACAAAACAAACAGCTTATCAAGAGAAGCTGTGCAATCATGTAATCAGAGAAAGCCAATAAATGCAGTGTTGGCTGTCTGACCGCTGACATGAATCTAAATCTCTAGCATTGGAAGCTGTACCATAAAAAGCTCTTATTATAAAGCTTGGTTGTTATTAATAAACAAAAACTTGGTTTAGCATGCTGTGGCCCATACTGCCAATATTTCATTTGGATGTGGCTCAGATTAACCCACAAGCAAGAAATATGCTGCTTTAATTCAAAAGCAGACTCCCAGAGTCTTTAGGCAGGATTTGATGTGTACTTCAGTGACGGAGCTGCTGGGGATGGGGGGAATCTCTATATTTTGTCTGTACTGCGCAGAGGCAGTACCCAAAGGGTTGAGAAGCCCAGGCTGACCCACAAACTTTATGTTCCTGGGGCAAGGCTGAGCTAAGCTTCATCTCTGAAGCTCTGTAAATTTCAAACACACACGCTAGGAACCCCCTTTGCTCAGAATGAGACTATCCTTAAAACGTAGCCATTAGCAGTACAATAATTTGACCTTGTGACACCTGTGCATTCATGCAAATCAGATTCAAATGTTGTCTGTTTTGTGCGTGAGAGCCCCAGAGACTAAATTAAGACATCATGCCCTGCTTACTTGCTAAGAAAATGCATATATATGCATTCTAATGCAAATTTCACACAATGACGTTATGCTGCAGATTGCATGGGTAATGGCTGCTTCCTGTTTTCCATATGGAAGTAGTTATTTTCTATACACACTGTTTTAACAGCCTTTAGCTTTATTTGCATGTATCTTGTTGATTTTGTGGTATCCTTGTGGTTGCACCATGCTGCATGATGCATTATGTATGAACATTTCCATGCAGTTACCTCTTGAGAAAACGTAATAACAGCCCCATGGAACACATTTGAATTGGTTTTTAATAGTGGCTCTGTTGCAGTTACTACAGGGGTCGTCTGGTTGCAATTCTTTAAAGCTGACTGAGAATTATTTATCACAGTTATTAGTTTACCCGTGTCGGATGTTTTTGTTGAAATAAATGCCTTTGTCGAGACACTACATGGGTTCTTTTAGCAAAACCACTAATCAGATGAGCAGTAAGTAATTGCCATCACTCCAGAGCCAAATACAACAGCTGTGTTTCAGACTTCAAGCAAATTGGATTTGTTTCTTAAATCAGATCTCCTGAGACGTCTGTTCACACTGATACTTGCGAGTGACAAGACCGGATTTGTGTGTCCAGACTTCATCAGACTTAGGCGTCCAATATGTGCAATATATATCCCATATCTGGGTGACATGGCTGGATATAATCTGGATATGCCAAAATTGGATTTAGGCTGGCATTCTAAACATAGTCTTGGACAGTATATAAACAAGATTGCTAATCAACCAGTTTAGGCTTATGCTTTAATCACATGCAACACTTAACCTGATTATGTAAAATGCAATTTACATAAGGCTAATTAATCAGTTTCATAATTTTTTTAATCCTTAAATTATCTTGACTTATACCATTTGTGACTGGCTTGTGCAGTATTTGGTTCAGCAAGTTATAGAGCTAGCAGCAATTCAGAACAACTGTCATTTGCTAACATTGGCTAGCCTAGCTTATTCGTTTAGCTAGCTGTACCTTCATTGTGGGCAATTAAGCGACTTCTTTGTTAGTCTTGATTAAGCTAATGTTTTATTATTGTGGCTCAGATGATCTAAACACATTGAAACATTGCTTTCCAGCCTAGTTGTAAAGTAAATGCAGAAAAATTGCTCTAGTTGTCCCTAGGACCCTGTTAACACCCGGTCAATTCTGTGACTACTGTTAAGATTTTAGCCACATTCATTTACACTTGAATAGTCCAAAGCATCTAGTTAGTAGGTTAGTCAGACTGAAATCCACTATGTGGGGCAGAATATGAAAATCCTCCTGGTTAGCTTTTGGTGAAACCAGTTAGCCTATTGTTTATTCTACTTTGTCTGTCAGTTCGTTTCGAGAACAGTAGGATCCACACATTTTTGGGTGTTATTATGCCATTTTGTTTTTTTTGAGTCTGGTCTCCAACACAGATAACATGGTGTGTATGGCCAGTACTCAAAGCGATAAAGCTCATGAGGAAGGGTCAGCCCTTTGTGGTTGTCGGATGTGTCTTGAAGAGAAGGATGCATTTACACTGCTCATATGAAGCTCATTTTGGCTCAAAGATGCTTCAGACCTGATGTGATCTGATTTGTATGGTGTTGAATGCATTCTTGGGTCCGTTTACACTTGTGTCCTTTATGTGGCTTGGACTTATCCAGGAACTATAATCCATAAAAGATGCCTGAGTGTAACCAGCGTGTAAATAACAGTCTAAGTGGTTGTCCTCTGTAGCAGTTTTCTTGAGTATAGTAAGTAGTAGCACTGTTTGAAAGGACAAAGTTTTGTATGTACTTTGAGCCTTGAGATGCTTGCAGTTGATGTACTGCAATCACAGTTAGAAAATTCAGCTTCAAGCACACTGAGTTGCACAAAGAAACTAGTATTATTAATTTGTATTGCTATCATAATGACGTTATAAATCAGCGTTCTTTTTTGTGCTGTCCTGATTGTTTATACTGCAAATGGATGTAGTTTACCCTTTGACAGAGCTTCAAAACTTGAAATGAAAAAGTTTGGTGGCGCCTCAGTGCCAGTCCCCTACACTTATTTTATGGGCCGCCAGGGCAGGGGGCAGGGGGGGGAGGGAAAACCACCCACTTATTTCCATCCATCAGGCTGTAAAAACCACCGGTGAGCATGAACGCGCATAGGCAGATCGAGACAGTGGGGGAAGGAATTCAGAGTCCCGTTGTTTTTCACAGTAGGGGAGAAGCACTAATGGCAGGACAAGCGCTCCACCTTACGTCATCATCATTAGTCCTAATGGTACCTGAACAAAACGCACACACGGGTTGGTTTTCATGCAGTGCCAGGACATGAGGCCATGTAACATCCCGAACTCATTATAGGCACTTACTAACCATTTTTAGTAGTTACCTTAAATCTAGACCTTCTCCACATTGTCATAGCGCATTCTCTTATTACTCGTTACATTTTCATGCTTTGGGACTTGCAAAATAACCGAATTGTGTAGTTAGACTGGCTGTGGTGTATTTAAAAATGAGTTTTACAATAATTCCTATAGATGCCTTAATTATAGAGCCCTCTGCATTAGGGATACACAGCTATCCAGACACCACTGGACACTGGGTACTTGAGCCAAGATCAAGACTTGCTGAACCCTACGAGAAATTTGAATACAGGGGTTACAATCATCCAATTGAGACTAGGTTATATGAGCCTACATGTCTACAGGTAGCTGGTTGTACTTTATAACATGAAGCCGGATGTGTTGTCACTTTAGTGAGTCCCAAAAAAAGAAATGGTGATGTAATGGACGCTCAGGCATGTGACTCTGCGTGTGGGTGTGATATAAAGGGGCGTAGAGGGTCTCCATCTGCTCAGGATGGCATGCATATGTGATACACTTCTGACCTGCATGCCTTAATATTCTTATCTCTCTTTCTCTTGGGCTGTGTAACTGTAACTGTAGTCAAATCCCTATACCAGAAGATAAAGTAAACTGTAGTCGAAATGCTGTACTTATGAGCCATACAGTCACACAGACCGTCAGGAAAAGTCCTTAGGAACAAAGGGGCTTCAAATACCAGCACCAGTGATAGCAGTTGATACCAGTGTGTAGACAATGTAAACACGTCTTGTGTTCTTAGAGTACAGATTTCTACCTCAGGGTACAGATTCTTTTTATTTTCAGCATATAAATATGACGGCCAAAGCTGTCCTTTGATTATCACTGATTGCTGTCACTGTGGCAACATGTGGCTGCACGTTTGCCAGTGATTGCAGTTTTAAAACCTACTCCTTAAATATGGTACGAAATAAGGTTATCTCTATGACAGCATGTGAACACAGCATTACTTGCTTGGCTATGGTTGATTAACTGCACTTGTTCCTAATGTAGGCTCCTGCTCACATACTGACAAGGGAAAGTAGTAAAGTTGACCAGTTAAGTCCAATAACGCATAAACTCTTATGGATAAACCCACAGTTTTCAATCATTTGGCCCAGACAAACCTACTCCACCTGCTGGGAAAAAGGGGCGTTTCTTACTTTCGTTTCTGGCTAATTCGCCATTTCCCACCATGGTGTGCTGTCTGCTGTTAAAATAATTAGGCAGGTAAATATGTCAGCACAAACATGTCAGCACACGTGTGTAGTTTCAAAAGTTTTTTTGTTTTTTCTTTAGTTATCTTCAGTTGTGTGTAGCTATGAAGCTACTTGGTCAATGTCTCTGTGACATCAGGCTTCCGGTGGGGTGCTGGTCCTTAAAACCATGTTCATAAGTAGGTGTTATGTGTGGCTTTACACTGAGAAAGGTGCCCATTTTAAAGTTTCCATATGCATGTGGTCCACCTCCTAACATTTTGATGTAGTTTTTATGTATTGGAAGCAATGATCATTTTTTGTTTTTACTCATGATCATTTTTCTAGCCTCCTCTTTATCCCCTTGAATTAAACAGTGCTTGTTTAGCTGGCTGATTGTTTAGAGAATATAAGTAGTGAAGTAACTGATAAGTAAGTGTTACCCTTTGAAAGGAATTCTCATCTCAGAAAAATTGAAACAGGTGAATCACAAATACCAGGCTGTTGCAGGCTTAATTTCCACATCTTTGGCCTGTATGGACTTGGGTAGTAAGATGCTCCCTTTTGGAACTGGTGTTTTGAAATGTGTTGATACCTTTTGAAAAACAGTATTTACAAACTTGAAAACGAAAGGGAAATGTTTTCTGTATTTTGGATGCTAAATTGCCTGTTTTCCCCTCAGCAGCACAGGCCCAGTCTAGTCAGTAGAAAAATTCTCTCTTTATTAGTTTGTGAACCACATTTAAAAGTGGCAACATTCCTATTGGATCTTCATATTAATCATTGTTTTCCATTGATATGACATCAAGTTTTTTAATTGGATACTTTAGTATTATGTTTATCTGTCCTTTATGGCTGATACTTTGCCTGGTGGAGTTTAGGACCGTCAATACTTAACGTATCCCAGTGCCAATCTAGGAAACCATTTTCCAAAAAGTTCTATATAAAACCATAATACAGCAGACTTTCATTTATCTGAAAAACCCATTCTACAATCCACTTGGACCTTGTAGCATAAAAAATCACAACTCTTTTACTAGGTAACTTTTAAAGAACCATCTTTCGTAAGAGTGGAAGGTCTTTGAACTGCTATAACAAGCTATTTAAAAGAGCAGCTTTGTTTCACATGTGGTGGTTAATGAACTCTCTTCTAATTAGATAATATATAGGAATTCATCTGTTATGTTTTTATAGACCTACCAACACTGTATATTGTGTGTATGTGTTGTCGGTGTGTAATGTGGTGTTTAGTGTAATTGTTATATGTTTGTCTGGGTTTTGTTGCAGAGTTGTAATGACATTTATTCTAATTATTCTCGTTTCTCTAATTACAGGGGTACCCATCCGGCACAAGACCGTAATTTCAAGTTTAACTTGACCAAAGAGGCTCAGTATTTGTGTTCTGCGCAGGACTCTCCCGCATCCAAACTACATCACCCATTGTAAAGTACGAAGTCATGTTTCCATGATAGAAACGCATATAAAAAGTGGCTATTTATCTACATACTGAAGCTTCACATCCATTGTCTTCTAAACTGGTGAACAATTTGAGCGTGTATCTTAATATCAGGGGTTCTAGTGAGAGGCCAAAGACATATTAAAAGCTATATATACCTGGGAATAAAACAATTGATGATCTGCTTAAATTAAAGACCGCTGGACTGAACAGTAAAATCTAAATTCTTGTGGTCTTCATGATCTGTGATGTTTCTTCATCCCAAGTAGAATTTCCAGATCTGCAGAGTCACCTGGCTAACTGTCTAAACTTTATAAGGAAAACTGTGTTTGTTATAGCCAGCACTGTCTAAACCTGAACCCCCATGTAGATCCTCAGTAGAACTTCTTACAACATACAGCCTCTATGAGCATAGAAACTGCGCTATTCAACTGTTGCTAGTGAGAGCTGTGAGCAGCATGCGGTCCAGAGAGCTGAACAACCTACACAGCAAGGCTTGAAATTGCAACAAACGAACGAAAGAGCCCCCCACCCTTTTTACTGATTTTTTCCAGGGGTCTCTGTGGGGTATAAGGGGGGGGACTGCAATCGGTATAAAGTGGTTGCTCAGATTAATGGGAAAATATGTTGCATGTGGTTCTGTATGTGGCATTTTGGGGGGTAAATAGACCCTATTTCGAAAAAGTTCTAAAATCACATACAGCACGTTTTCCATCATTCTAAAGAGTTTTAGAGTTTTACCACGCAAGGAATCAACAGTTGTTCTTTGAGTGTTCTTGTTTTATACAGAACCATTGTCCTTCCTAAAGTGTTTTAAAGTGTAGATCATCGCTAATGTTAAAGATTAAAATTAAACTTATTCTCAAATATAATTCCCTCAAAAACATTCTAGAGCATGTAAGTGTTATTATTTTGGAAAAAATGGGGAACTCCACCAGTGTTTTTACATCATTAACCGAGTCATGCCAGAGTAACTTTTGGCAATAAAAATGGTTCCAGATTGTTCTTTAGAGGTGGTTGCTGATGGGAAACCAGGAGTCACCATGTCTTCGCACACAAACATAGACATTTTGTTTACTTTACTATCAACCCCAACAGCAACCTACACTTCCTTCTGGGCGGCTAAATGGCAATGCTGATGATGGTAAAATAGTTTATTAATTCTGAAATAAGTAAGTTTTATTTGGGGACTGTTTTGGGCCTCCTCAGGGCCCTCCATGTGTCCCTCTGCACGGTAAAATGTATTAAATCAATAAATCACAATACAGCGCAAAACTTGTTATCACCAAAACAACAGTCATCTGGCAGCGTCTGTCTGCAATAACTCACTTCATGTAATAACTTTCCTGGGAAGGGAGCTTTTAGAGAGGTTGCACGGCTGGGTTACTATCACTAGCCCCCCCTAGTGGAACAACCTAACGAATTAGCCAAAGTTTGCGCACCAAAAACAGCGCTGAATAATTTTTAGCTGTATAATTATGTAGAATTTTTTTTTTTTAAACAACTCGGGTGGAGTTTCCCTTTTAGTGTAGCGAATACAGTTAAATGTTTTCTTTCTGGCTTCTTTTTTCTTGAAGGGATTCAATTTTTGAGCACGGCACCATGCTGTTGGGGAGTTTTTGTATCACGTTGGTAGGAATGCCCCTGGGGCAACGGTTTGGAGAAGTCCTGTTTTAACTGAAGTGAGCCAAATGTGCCACAGATTCGGTTCGCTATAAGGCAGCCACAGGGATCAAGCGTTTGTGTTTGTGGTGTAGGTTCTTATAAATTTGCCAGAGTTTTACAGGGTTGTAAGTCGGAAATATTGTTCGTACTTTCGACAAAGATAATTTTTGGCTGTCAGTTTCTCATCCAACCCCTCCCCTCCCTCTCTGATGTTGGATGCAGTCTGACCGGCTTTAGTGCATACCAAGTAGGCGAGCACGTACAACAATATAGAGTGTAGTTTAGTTGTAATGGATCGTTAGTTTTGTTGGCTGTTAGTGCTGCTCTTTGACAGTAACTGTGTAAATGAAACTTATATAAAGATTTGCATAGAAAGTTGACTTGTAAGTTCTACAACGTAGTTTCCCGTCTTTTTAATTACGTGTTTGTTTTGTGATTGCCTGTTATATGCGTTAAATGGAATATAGCGAGAGGATGCTTCTTATCTGGAGCAGGAATTTCGTGAGGTATTATTATATAATTATTATTACGTTGTATTATTAATCGATAGGCGACGTTGTTAATGTGGTCAGAAACTTGTTTTGATGGATGGCTAGTCCTATACCACTAGGCGTCGGGTTACTCTTCCCATCAGCCTGGTTCCGACCTTGCCGGAAGCTCCTTTAACGCATATTTCTGTCATGTTTGTTTCGGCCGTTTACGAGTGTTGAGCTAATGGTCACTGCCCGCGGGTTTCGCATATATTTGTGTGATTTATATTGAGCTTTGTGGCGATTTACAAAATACAACGTAAACTCTAAAAACAAAACAGCTGATTTATTCTGAAGGTTTTGTTGTGTTCATTGCGGCCAGCAGAGGGCCCAGAATCACGCCGTCAACTATGGTTCTTGTCAGGTTATGCAAGTCTTTAGAGAACAAGGCTGAGGTCTTTTTACAGGTTCAGTAAAAAGAAGTTTTGCATGTCATGCCTAGATGGTTCTTTACATGGTGAAGCCAGATTGAATAAGTGTGTGTGTGTGTGTGTGTGTGTGTGTGTGTGTGTGTGTATTTTTATATATATATATACTCTATAATAAATATCAGGATATAACTAATCGAGGATATGAGAACCGTTTTTGAAAGTATGGCTGACAGACATAGCCCAGTTTCTCTCAGATACTCCTGATTACATCATACGCAGCACAGTTAGCCCCCCCGTACATTACCCATTCAACCAGTTTGTGAGTGGCAGGAAAATCACCTGAAAATGTGGCTAGGACAGTGACGCTCTTTGACCAGAAGGAGAGGAGAAACACTGTATATATAGCTCCACAAGGGGTTCTAGTTTATTGGTGGCATGCCTTGAACAGTTGTAACAAACAGTAGTGAAACTCATTATTGTGCTTTTTATAGAACCTTATTCTCCCATCCATTTCTAAACAAGTCATTTCAACCACATGTAGAGGGATTCCACATGTAAGGCAGGGAAATTGTTCCTATATATAATTGTTTTCTAAATAGGTAGATTTCCTTTGCTCAAGACGCACCCAACGCATGTTTTACAATAGGCCTGGAGTTTAATTAATAGTGTCTAGCATGGTGGTTGTGTAGTGGTATGTATTTTGGATGCAGGCTATAGTATTCAGATTAAGAGCATTGCAGCTTTTGTCTGCAAAATAGGTCTTGTTTTTCTTCCTAATCTAGGAATGTTTCAATACTCGGACATATGGAGTTTATTTTAAGTCTCCATAGATAAAACATCACTAAGATAAGAACAAGTTGTCAAGGGCAGTGCACAAGTGTGACCCTGTGGTCACACTGAAACCAAGCTGTGGAGCTGTGTTCTCTGGAGTGATGGAGCTCAATCCACGGCTTGTGGGCATGAGTAAATTGCAGCTGTTTACCGCAGCACAAAACTATATATATTGGGAAAATTTTTGGAAACTTGTTTTTGTCAGCACCCTGCATGTACTCCTCCACCGTTGACATTTTTTTAAGGTCAAAACTACCATTAAAACTATGCATTTCACATTTTATGCATGTAGATTTCATAACCATAGAGCAATGTAATAACATTCTGTGGAGGGAGCTTTTTAAGGAGGTGTACATCTGTGTTCCATTTACATTCCCACATTGGAACGATTCTCTCTTTAGCTATTCTCTAGAATGGAGCATTCTCACATTTCAAACCACTCTGAATGATTTTTACTTACAATCTCAGCAATTTTAGTACAGTAGAGACTATCGAGAAGTCAGGCAGGTTCCTTACTTTAATGTGTATGTATCAAGGGGGGGGGTTCATAATTTACACAGGACTGAGTTAAACACATTCCTGGAAACGGTTTTCCCACCCATGAGAGCAGACTCTTTGTGCTTCACTTTCCTCAGGCTCCTTTAACCGAACCCCAGATGCGCTGTGTTCGTACGTAATATCAGGAGCCCAGGGCCCAGGCTCCATCTGCGAGGTTGATGCTTCTGAAGTTGGACTGCAATAACTGTCTAACCACGCACGGAGAAGATTGTGAAAAAGATCTAATGTAGAGCTG
>JAMWET010007368.1:0-234644 GCA_024036415.1 Prochilodus magdalenae | reverse complement strand
TATATAGATGTTCAAGGATTCCATTCAAATTTCAGAACTCTCTATAGGGCTGTTCATTAGCATTGTAGCACTGCTCAGCTAGCAAACTAAGCTTGAATCCAGCTCCAATTCATTCCTTATCATGTTCATCATAGCTGCACCCAGAAGGAAAATAAACGAAGTGTGGGGTAGGCAGTGCTATGAGGAAAGAAGATCAAAAGGTTACCAGGACACAATAATAATGGATAACATTTAGACGTGATATGGGTAATATTTACTGGGGGAGGCTACACACCAACAGAACGTAGCATCTCTGAGAGCTGTATGATGTCAGAGAGGGTCCGGCCATGTTTGCTGATCCAAAAACATACCCAGACGTCCCGTTTCCTATTCCGTCGCCTGTGATAATCCATCCCATGCAGTTCAAACCTATTCTACTCAGTCCCTGCAACGATTGTGTGGTAAGGGGTGGGGGTGGCAGCGACACCAGGCATTCTGGACGTGTGAACAACACAAAACCGCTTCATTCTTGGTGCTGACCACGGTGCCAGCTCCACACACAGGCTCAAATAGGAGTCTTCCCCATAAACAAAAGTGGGTACTCGTCACTGTAATCTGATGACCCGCTATGGAATGATATATCGTGGCCGGCATTTCTGCAGCCTGGTCTGCTGAATGTCCCCGTAAACATGGCTGCCGCTGCTGTCAGTCAGGTATCAGCCAATAAGGCCCCGCCTTTGGGGTTATGTCACACTGCACGGGCATGTGAACTCGAATCATATGGAGTGTCTCATGATGTCACAACCCACCCACTGAGTTCCTGTTGGGTTGATTCCTTCTGTGTGCCACTAATGAGTGTAAAGTTAAGTCTAATTAATCAGTTAACTTAAACAAAGATTAACATTAAGCTGCTTTGAAATGTCCTCCTGGGTTAATTTTCAGTGAAAACACTTTGGAGTATTTTGAAGCCTGAATGGTACATCTGAAAGATTCCATCTACAGTGCCAGTCAAACAGTTTGGACTACCCATACAGGTTTTTTCCTTGTATGCCTAGCTTAATGCTTTCTATAGAATAAAGGGTAAGGACATTTACACGCTCATGGAATTAGGCAGTGACCTTATAAACCCTGGAAATGGAGAACTTTAACAGGTGGAATGATTTTTCTAAGCAGTGTTTAACATAGACGTTGGGCGTACTAAAACTTTTGGCTGTGCTGTAGTTCTAGAGATTAATGCTCTTATCAAAACGATAGCACTAGTCCGACATAGACTACACAGTCTACACCACCAGGAAATAACAGAGACTTGCTCTTTGTAGAGAAGAACAGAGCCGCTGGTAGAGAGACGAGGGGTTTCAGAGAATGTAAGTTTTCCTGTGCCTAAAAGCTCCTCAGCCCTGTGGTCACACGGTCAGGTGAGATATGCCCTGCGACTCTGTTGAAAGGTCTCAGGTGTGTGTGCGATGGTGTAATTGGTTAATTACACACTCTGTGGTGAGAGATACACCTGTGTGTAGCCATCTAGCGCAGAGACACGCTAACATCCTGGACAGAAATTACACTATTTACGGTGGGATTGGCGTGCGTCACGCTGCAGATGCGACGTGTTTTAGATCAGGTTTACGTTGTTCACTATCAAAGCACTGCAGTATGTTCTGTTGTTTGATGTAATGGGGATGAAGGTCACTTTACCTCGGTTGATCGTTTCAGTGAGTTGTTTTACATGCACACCAGACAGTATTGGACAGTGACAGGGTTCAGTTATCCAGGTTGTTCAAGTGTTCATGTACACAGCACTTAAATCAGAATTCAGTCAGATTAAAGCCGTCAGTAGTCATCTCGGTATAGAGTATCTGTACACTGACTCTGCACCCTCATTACACCATGTAATATGTCTTCTGCTGATCAGTAGAGGTTTGTTTTACCCTTCAGTGATACCCCCCACTCCCATCTCTTGATGGGCTAGTCTATAAAGTTCATAAAAGTCCTCACAGCTCCTTGCACACAGCTCAGACCTGACCTCCAGCGTGAGAGGGCGGGTCAGTAAATCATGACGTACCGGCTGAAAAACAGCAGTAGGTGTAAAATAAACAGACCCACTCACACAGCGGGCAGTACAGTGTGAATGGACACTACAGGGCACTCCATCCATCTTTCTGAAGGAGGAGGTAAAAAAGAAAGACTCAGGCTCTCTCTCTCTCTCTCTCTCTCTCTCTCTCTCACTCTCTCTTTAGCACACACAGTCTCTTCTTTTCTACCTTGCTTCTTTCTTCCTTCTTTCTACCTCTTTTTGTTTTTCTCTTTTTCCCTCCATTTGCTCTTTCCCCTTACTCTCTTTCCTTTCTTTGCCATTCCCCATTTTCTCTCTCTCCCCCACTTTCTTTTCTCATTCTCTTTCTCTCGTACACTTTCTTTCTTTATTTATTTCTTTCTCTCTCTCTCTCTTTCATCTGTCTCTCATTTGTTCCTTCTTTCTCTTCCTTCTTTTCTTTATTTCTCTTTTTTATTATCTGTCTCTCTATTATTTGGTTCTCTTTCTTTTTACCCTTTCTGTCCACTCTCTATTTTCCTTTCTTTCTTTTCTTTCTCTTCCCCGCTCTTTCTCTTTTCTCCCTGTCTCTTTCCATCCTCTCTCCCACTGTTGTGAAATGAGGGTGTTCCATCATTCCTGACACAGAACAGCACTGCGGACACACGGAGCGGTGTATCAAGTGCTGCCTGTATATGTGTGAACCCTTTGTGTGCATGTCTGCCTGTGTCTGACCTTAAAACGTTCGTTCATTTGAGGGGGTCAGAATGAAAACTGTATTTACCTTTCATAGCTGATTAATGAGAGATCAGCAAATAGAACTTTCCAAAATCCTAGACTGATTAATACCACAACAAGGGAGCGACTGCAACCATAATGGCGGACGATGTGGAGAAATTCCAGTCTGTCAGGGAGAATTCAGCGCAATTTCATAGTTTTCAAAGTTCAAACTTCTGTGCCACCTTAAATTCAGCAGCTTGTACAGGCACCAGAATATAACTGCGGCACCATTTACAGTGAACTGGTAGTCACATCTTTAACAAGACCCTGGACGACTTAAATTCCCTGTTGTCTTTTGCTATACGCATTTCAATTATGATGGTTTCTCAAACAGTGGAGCAGCTTCACTCAGAGCTTACTGAAAAGAGGAGCAGTTCCACCTTTACTAGCATCACAGCCCCAACAGCAACCTGTAAGTAGCAGCCCTGCTGTGTGATTGTGTCAGTGTTTGCTGGCTGAAACGCTTCATAGTGAGTAACAGCTGTAATCTACTTTGTGTTGAGGTTCCGATTAAAAGTATGCACCTAGGATAAATAACATAACCTACTAGCAAGATCCAAGTAACCAACATTAGCATGGCTACTAAACAGTATGAGGACCCAGCTTACATACACCACAGCCTAGAAGCCTTACATGCAATACCAATCAGTTAAAAGGATGGGTTTGGCCTTGAAGTCATACAGCCATACACTGCACAGTTCCAACTAATGAGATGTCGGATACAACACATATACCACACACTCTTGATGCATCACAGTAGCATATTTCCACCATATCGCCAGCTCTAACGTATATTATGTTGCACAAAAAGCTTGTTTTGTTCACAGTATAAAATATCTAGTTACTTTGTCAATTATATTATACTTAGAAATAATATCTTGTTCTATCAACCTCCATTGCAAGTTAGGAAAGCTGTTTCATCCTCATGTAAAGTTCCATTCTGGAGGTTTATTTAAAGTGGACTGCATAATTCCATGAGGGATATTTTATAGCTTATAGCATTAAGCTAAAAATAAGGACAACCTTGTATGAGTAGCCATGTCTAAACCTTTGACAGATACTGTGTAACCTTTGTTTACACAGACGTTCATTACAGTTTCCAGTCTGTGTATAATTTGAGATGTTGCTTCTGACTGTGGTGGTGTGGCAGTGGGTTTTTCACTGGCATGAATGGTTTAGACACTGCAGTGTGTGTGTACCTGCGTGTGTGTGTGCGTGTGTGTGCGTGTTTGTGTGTGTGTGTACCTGTGTGCGTGCGTGTGTTTGTGGGTGCGTGTGTGTTTGTGTGTGAGTGTGTGTGCATGCGTGCGTGTGTGCGCGTGTGTTTGTGTGCTTGTGTGTGCATGCGTGTGTTTGTGTGTGTGCGGGTGGGTGTGTGCGTGCGTGCGTGTGTGTGTGTGTGTGCGGGTGGGTGTGTGTGTGTGTGTGCGGGTGGGTGTGTGTGTGTGTGGGTGTGTGCGTGCGTGTGTGTGCGTGTGTGTTTGCGGGTGTGCAGGTGGGTGTGTGTGTGTGCGTGTGTGCGAGCGTGTGTGTGTGTGCATGCATGTGTGTGCGGGTGGGTGTGTGTCTGTGTGTGTGTGTGTGTGTGTATGTGTGTGCGGGTGGGTGTGTGTGTGTGTGTGTGTATGTGTGTGCGGGTGGGGGTGTGTGTGTGTATGTGTGTGCGGGGGGGTGTGTGTATGTGTGTGTGTGTATATATGTGTGTGAGTGTGAGAGTGTGAGAGTGTGAGTGTGTGTGTGTGTGTGTGTGTGTGTGTGCGGGTGGGTGTGTGTGTGGGTGTGTGTGTGTGCGGGTGTGCGTGTGTGTGTGTGTATTTGTACGTATATTTGCATGTATATTTGAATGTATACATATATTTAGATGTCAAACATATCAAACAACAATAACATTTTGCATATGGCGGTACACATGTATCTGTGCAATCAGTTTTCTGCAGGTTTGTACTCTGTAGTAACACTGGTTTGTATTCACACTGGTTTGTATTCACGCTGGAATACATTACATTTCATTCTTGCCTTATTTTCAGTATATATAGATATATATCTGGTGACTGTCACGCTTTTTAAGGTCACTGCTGCTTTATCCTAAGCGTGTTCTCTTCTTTCACTTTTAGAAGACAACAACATCTTTTCTTGCTCTTTTGCAGCAAATTCATTTTAATTAAAGTCCGAGGACATCACTTTCAGACAACATGCATTTTAATTTAATCTAATTACTTCAGGCACCAAACCCTATCCATAACTGTCAGTCTGCTAATCACAGGGTCAACGGGCAAAACTCACTTTCCTGGAGAACCACAGGAAAATCACCGCATGTGCACAGCTCCTGGAGTTTCCTCTCATTAGAATACAGTGTAGTTGTGTAGATTCAGTGGAAGCCGGTGCTCAAAGAATAAAGTAGTTACTCTGAGGCAGCTTTAGCCTCTCATCAGGTCACAATTTCTACACTGAGAAAGTAATAGGTTGGCAATATGAAAAATCTCATTTCCACACTTTCTCTTTAAAAAGAACACTGTACTTTTAGTTTGGTACCAAGCTATATAGCTAACAAGTATACACTTATCGACCGATTGGCATGATGCTGTCTGCATGCCTAAATCACCAAACACTCCAGTCTCAAATTTTGTTGAGTTGTTCAGTAATCTCAGACTGTATAATAGGCTGTCTATAAACCTTGCCAAATGTGCATTAACATCAACAGCCTAAAACATCACCAGCCATCATGAAGTTGCTTAAATCGACTAATGAATAAATATGAACCTGAACATGCACCACCTTTAAAGCTTAAAGACTTCTCCCTTTCCATATACTACTGTACTTCTTCTTTTCCATATAGAAACTGGCTATATGATGCACTTCATGACATGGGGGTTACAGTTCAGTATGTTGCAGTATTGTAAGCAATAGGAAAAATGTCTTAGTATAAAAACACATCAGCATAGGTTTGCTAATGCTAATATTAGCAGTGTGTCTGTATGTGATTTGTTTGTTACAGTGGAGAGCTATAATGGTGAGGAACACTGCTATCTAGAATCAAGCATCATCTGCCTCAAATCTTTGGCTATAAACTACTTTTTATGAGAATCCATACAGTATCACATAAAATAATACTGCAATATTCAATATTTTCTTTTCTATTATACATAATATAGGTAAATAAACAAATCTACAAATGTAGTTTTAACTGATTTTGTAAAGGTGATTAAGGTGGTAGTAACTTCAGGCTCCTGCAGGTGGCACTGAACGAGGATGATAGGGCTATAAGCACCTGTGGGGTGAGGGATACACAGATTGAGAAGAGGTGGTACAGTGCAGTGAATGTCTCGTTCCATGTGTGGAAAATGGCTCCAAAGCAGATGTTAATGATTGGCTAATAGGAGTGATAGCATTTGGGCGAGCCAAAGACCATAGTAGCTGTATCTGCAGGTGTTTGGAAGTGAACGGTCATATGGATCTACCAGCAGTGGTACAAATCCCAGTCTACAGGAAACTCTCCCCAGAATTGTGCAGGGAAGGCAATTCTTTGTCCTAAGACTGGCTAAACACTGATGTGGCCTACATCCAGAAACTTGTCCAGTCCACGCCATGTCAAATCACAGCTGTTATTGGTGCTCGTGCAGTCATTATCAGCCATTATTGCTATTGTTTTGTTGCCTACACCCTGAAATCTGCACAGGGACAGTAGCAGACCCTGCAGAGAGGACCATGTGGTGCGCAGTTTGTAACCGTGTAAAATGTGAGGACTAAAATCCTTTGACTAGGCTAATGTTGTGAACCCACATGAATAGTTCATGCAATATTCATTAGCTCACATTGGTGAACTGGGATAAAATCATGAAATCACCTGAATAAAAAAAATGTACTCTGGATACAATAAGGGATGAACTCAGGAGACATAATCTAACACTTTTCCATTGGTAAAATCTGATTTAATCATTTATGAAAATGACTAGCCCTTTGTCATCCCTATGAAGAAGACTTTTTTCCTCATCCTGCTGGCTAATAGATCAAGGTGAAAGCAGACACCATTGCCTTATATATTGTGTTATATATTTGTTCAAATATCCAACCTTAGCGTGGCAGAGACAGTGTTACAGGTTTATCTTTTCTTTCACAATGGAATGGTGAAATGGTCTTTTTTGGCAAAAGAGCCAAATGCTTTGTAGAATTCTAAAGTAAACAGCACAAATGAGCCCTGGGCAATCAAATGTGAAGTAAGATTTGCTGTGTGCCTAAGAAGACAGGCAGAAAATCAAACTATTTGTACCTTAATTGCGTAGTATCATATTATTTTGCATTAGATTATATCATATCATGTTTAGTCATTTTGTGTTGAATCAAATCATGCTGGATCAAGCTTGTCATCAGATATTGGCAATTCTTTATTTAACCCTTTAATGACAGTTGAAAGTTGAATGTATGTAAGATAAAAGGTTTGGAAGTTTTTTGTGCACCAGAAAGTGTCATAGCAGCACATTTCAAAATTCCAACCCATTCATATTTACTATGAAGAACACCAACTTAGACCCGGAGTTCCAAAATATGAGAATGACACCGACTACATGATGCACAAATTCAGAAGTCTATTCTTGCTCAGATATAAGCTAAGATATAAACACTTTGCGTGTTTAAGGTGGTAGTAACTTCAGGCTCCTGCAGGTGGCACTGAACGAGGATGATAGGGCTATAAGTACCTGTGGGGTGATGGATACGCAGTTTGAGCAGAGGTGGTACAGTGCAGTGAATGTCTCGTTCCATGTGTGGAAAATGGCTCCAAAGCAGATGTTAATGATTGGCTAAAAGGAGTGATAGCATTTGAGCGTGCTGAACGCCATAGTGTGCAGGAAGAAGCTGAATCTGCAGGTGTATGGACGTGTACAGTCATACGGGTCTACCAGCAGTGGCTAAAATTCCAGTCTACAGGAAACTCTCTAGAATTGTGCAGGAAGGCAATTCGTTGTTCCAAGACTGAACACTGATCTACATCTGAACTACATCCAGAAACCTGTCCAGTCCACACCATGTCAAATCACAGCTGTTATTGGTGGACGTATGACGTGCTATTAGGTCTGGTTCAGTCACAGGTGACTTACGTTTTGACTGGAGAGCTTAGTGTAAAGTACTGGCATTGAGGCTTATCAGGTATTATTGTTATTGTTATTGTTTCGTTGCTTACACTCCTGAAATCTGCACAGGGACAGTAGCAGATCCTGCAGAGAGGACCATGTGGTGCGCAGTGAGTTTGTAACCGTGTAACATGACTTCCAGGTTTTTTGGTTTGACATGTTTTTCCATCTCACGCGGGTTTTATTAGTGTAAGTACAGGGACAGCATGAATGTGTAGCGAGGGAGGTACAGGGCTTTACGGAGCGGAGAAACGAGCAGCCCCTTCACTTTCTCACCCCCACTGCCGGCCTCAAAAGCTGAAGGCAAATTTTCATTTTACGGCCCGTCGACTTTCTGATCCGCGCCAAATGAATGCAGCCGCAAACAAATCTATCAAATCCAACATCAAAACAAGGCACGCTCCCTATCACCATGACTGCATAGACATGGAGAGAGAGCGAGAGAGAGAGAGAGAGAATGGAGGGAAAGAATGAGATGGAAAGAGAGAGACAGAGAGCAAACAAGAGAGATTAGTAGGAAGAGAAAGAGAGGGAGAAGAGAGAAAAGGAGATCAAAGGGGAAGAATAAGAAAGAAAGGAGAGAAAGACAGAGAAAGAGACAGAGAGTGAGGGGGATTGAAAGGAGAATGAGAGGAAAGGGGTGAATGGGAGAAATATAAAGAGAATGGAGCGAAAGAATAAGAAGGAAGGAGAGAGAGAAACAGAGAAAAGGAGAAAGAGCAAGAGAAGTTGGAAGAGGAGAATGAGAAGGAAAGATAGAGAGGGAGAAGAAGGAGGGAGAGAGAGAAAGAAAGAAGAGAAATAGAAACCAGTGATGAAAAAGAGAGGGGAAAAGAGAGAAAGAACAGAGAGAGAGAGAGAGAATGGAGGGAAAGAATGGGATGGAAAGAGTGAGACAGAGAGCAAGAGAGCAAACAAGAGAGATTAGTTGGAAGAGAAAGAGATGGAGAAGAGAGAAAAGGGGATCAAAGGGGAAGAAAAAGAAAGGAGAGAAAGACGGAGAAAGAGACAGAGAGTGAGGGAGATTGAAAGGAGAATGAGAAGAAAGGAGAGACTGGGAGAAATATAGAGAGAAAGAGAATGGAGAGGAAGAGTGAGAAGGAAGGAGAGAGATGAACAGAGCAAGAGAGAAAGAGCGAGAGAAATTGGAAGAGGAAAATGAGAAGGTAAGATTGAGAGGGAGAAAAAGGAGGGAGAGAGAGAAAGAAAGAAGTGAAATAAAAAAACAGGGATGAAAAAGAAAGGGGGAAGGAGAGAAAGAACAGAGAGAGAGAGAGAGAGAGAGAATGGAGGGAAAGAATGAAATGGAAAGAGTGAGACAGAGAGCATGAGAGCAAACGAGAGATTAGTAAGAAGAGAAAGAGATGGAGAAGAGAGAAAGGAGATCAAAGGGGAAGAATAAGAAAGAAAGGAGAGAAAGACCGAGAAAGAGACAGAGAGTGAGGGAGACTGAAAGGAGAATGAGAAGAAAGGAGAGACTGGGAGAAATATAGAGAGAAAGAGAATGGAGAGGAAGAATGAGGAGGAAGGAGAGATGAACAGAGCAAGAGAGAAAGAGCGAGAGAAATTGGAAGAGGAAAATGAGAAGGTAAGATGGAGGGAGAGAGAGAAAAAAAGAAGAGAAATAGAAACCAGGGATGAAAAAGACAGGGGAAAGGAGAGAAAGAACAGAGAGAAAGAGAGAGAGAGAATGGAGGGAAAGAATGGGATGGAAAGAGTGAGACAGAGAGCAAGAGAGCAAACAAGAGAGATTAGTTGGAAGAGAAAGAGATGGAGAAGAGAGAAAAGGAGATCAAAGGGGAAGAATAAGAAAGAAAGGAGAGAAAGACAGAGAAAGAGACAGAGTGAGGGAGATTGAAACGAGAATGAGAAGAAAGGAGAGACTGGGAGAAATATAGAGAGAAAGAGAATGGAGAGGAAGAATGAGAAGGAAGGAGAGAGATGAACAGAGCAAGAGAGAAAGAGCGAGAGAAATTGGAAGAGGAAAGTGAGAAGGAAAGATAGAAAGGGAGAAGAAGGAGGGAGAGAGAGAAAAAAAGAAGAGAAATAGAAACCAGTGATGAAAAAGAGAGGGGAAAGGAGAGAAAGAACAGAGAGAGAGAGAGAGAGAATGGAGGGAAAGAATGGGATGGAAAGAGTGAGACAGAGAGCAAGAGAGCAAACAAGTGAGATTTGTTGGAAGAGAAAGAGATGGAGAAGAGAGAAAAGGAGATCAAAGGGGAAGAATAAGAAAGAAAGGAGAGAAAGACAGAGAAAGAGACAGAGAGTGAGGGAGACTGAAAGGAGAATGAGTAGAAAGGTGAGACTGGGAGAAATATAGAGAGAAAGAGAATGGAGAGATGAACAGAGCAAGAGAGAAAGAGCGAGAGAAATTGGAAGAGGAAAATGAGAAGGTAAGATAGAGAGGGAGAAAAAGGAGGGAGAGAGAGAAAGAAAGAAGTGAAATAGAAACCAGGGATGAAAAAGACAGGGGAAAAGAGAGAGAGAGAGAGAGAGAGGAAGAGAGAGAGAGAGTTTCCAGTGAAAGTCCATTAGAAATGTATAGAGTAAGAAGGAGAGCAGCGTCTCTCTGGAGTGCCAGCCCTGCAGTAACACTGACTACCTACATATCAGGAGAGAGGAGCGAGCTGAGCCAGGTACCCAACACCACCAGAGCAACAACCAGAGAAACCAATCAACAAACTATAGAGAGATGATGGAAGGAGAGAAAAGAGATATAGAGGGAAGAAAGGGACAGAATGAAAGAGTGATGGAGGGAAGGAGAGAAAACAAAGAGGGACAGAATGCAAGGCAAAAGTCGAAAGAAAAGGGGACAGATAGAGAAGAGAGACACGGAATGAAAGAGGGATGGGGAAAGGAGAGAGAGAAGGGGACAGAATGACACTAATAGGACCAACGGCATATTGACATATTGACAGTCTGTGTTCAGTTCTGTGTGGACAGATTGAAGCATGATTTATAGATTGAGTTTTGATAGGTCCTCGGTTTCTCACACTATCCATAGTAACGGCCCTGAATGTAAACGGAACGCATAGCAACATGACAACAGCAGCAGCTCCAGCCTTCTAGAGGTTACACTAGAGCTGCCGGACGCGGAATGATTTAGAGCTCATTAGTCTCAGGGTGGCCTAATTGAGCGTCCCTCTCTCTCTTTCTGTTAAGGAAAGTCATTATAGTTCTTTCAGTGTCACTAACTCTCTCTCTCCATCACCATATGCCTTCAAAGGGCGGCTCATGCCGAGATGTCAACATATGAGTCCTCCCTTCGCCTGGCGATTAGGCGCAGCTGGTGAAATGGATAGTCATTTGGATGCATTGTGGCAGAAATAGCTCTCAATAAAGTCCACGCAATCACTTGGCGGCCCCTGCCGAGGGCCGTCGCTTAAGACGGCCTGGAAGAATGTCGATTTCATGCCGTAAGGATTTTAATGAAAAGCCTCTGAGATTCCCAGGAAGGACATGACGGGTTGATTTGTCTTTTGTCCGTCTCCGCAGGCATCCTCCGATCGGCCAAGGAGGACGAGCGCCGACAGGTACGAACGCCGGAGCGCGATTGGACCGCTCGGAGGGCAGAGAACACCTGAAGCGTGAAGGAGCGAGGGCATTGATTGGATAAATGGTGAGTGCGGACTGTGAGCGCGTATTGATGTTGTTTCTGGTCTGTTACTGGAGTAATGACAGCGACACTAATGACCTTTTGTGTGCTGGCGAAATGATGAAAACCCAAAAGATGTCAGGTGTGATCATGCTCTCGAGTCACATTTACGCCGTGTTATTATTCCACTCTCAGTGTTCCCTCGCCTTGCTCCCCAGATTAAATCATGAGAGGAGCAGATGTTTATTTAGTTTTGTTATTAGAAGTGTTTCTCTTTCTCTCTCTTTTCATTTCTTCTCCTTTTTCATATTGTGAGTTCGGAATGTTGTACCTTAAAGGGAAATTCCACTGACATTCTTGCATAATTGCATGGTTAACATGTAAACGGAGTCAGGATTGTCCACGGTGGTGCTGAGAGGAACCAGATATCCGCCTCTGAACGCTCCCTAACGAAACGTTATTAGATTACATGGGTTTTTAAATGGTTTGAGAAGATTTGGAAGTAAAAACAACACACTATTCAATACAATGAGATGAACTTACTCATACAGTGGTTGTGTAAACGTTGGTAAACCCAAGAGAATTGCTTATATTACTCCATAAATCTGACTTAAAACTTCATTCTAGTTCAACCTTCAGTCCTAAAAGTAGATCACCAGCATCTACTTAAACAAATGGGATTAAAATATTAGTCTTGTTATTTATTTATTGAATAAAATGATCCAGTAAAACATATCTGTGGCTGGCAAAAGTATGTGAACCGCCCTCATGCAGCAATAACTGCAACATAACATTGCCCGTAGCTGTTGTAGGAACTTTAGCCCATTCCTCCATACAAAACAGAAAAAGCTCATTTCAGGTCTTACCACAATATCAGTACTGGATTAAGTTCAGGACCATTCTTTGGTAGACCTACTGGTATGCTTAGGGTTGTTGTCTTGCTACATGCTCTCTTGAAACTCAGCTTACGGACATTTCCATCCCAGATGCAGCAAAACAGCCTCAAACCGTGATACTACCACCACCATATTTCACAGATAGGTAAGGTTAAGATAGAATAATGGGCCGATACTGGAATATTGTGTTCTCATCCCTCCACAAAACACTTTACCAGTAGCTTTCTGGCTCATCCACATGATCTTTAGCAAACTGCAGATGCACAGCAACGTTCTTTTTGGAGAGCTGCGACTTTCTTTTTGCAACCCTGCCATGCACATCAGTGTTTTTCCATGATCTATTGATGTTAGGCTCATGAACATTAACACTAGCCTCTGAGAGTGAGGCCTTTAGTTGCTTAGAAGTTACCCTGGGGAGTTCCAGCCAGATCAACAGCTTGTTTCCTTAAGTCCTTATAGAAATCCCTGTTCTTTAAACACAGCAGGGCGGACCCTCAGTTGGTTGGCCCACTGTCATCCCATTGACTGAAAACACCCATCTCTAATTACACCTTCAGAATAACTGCTAATCCTATTATCCACCACTGCTACAATACTGTCCTCAATAAATAAATGACCATGTATGTACATTATTTGATGTTTTAATGCCAGATATGATTATGTTCGGGTCATTTTTATATTTTTATATAGAAATACAGACAATTCTAAAGGGTTCGCAAACTTTCAAGCAGCACTGTACACCTGCAAAATGCAGGTACTCTTAGACCTATAAGTTCCAAGATGGAGCCGCCATGGTCTGGACTTGCTGTTCCTGCACAAAGGCTCAATCGAATTGATTCAGTGGGGATTTGGAGGTCAAAGCTACACCTTGAACTCTTCCTCCATTCCTCCACAATTTGTACAGTGTGACAGAGTGCATTATCCCTGCTGAAGGAGGCCACTGTCATCGGGCAATACCATTGCAATGCACGGTGTGATGTGTGTGCCACTGTGCGGCATGAATCCCCAACACCATATGTTCCTCCTTGGACCACTGTCAATAGGTAATCGCCAATGCTGACTAGGAGCACCTTGTAAACTTTGCCGTTTGGCTCTTGTCAAAGTCACCAAGGCCCATGCCTTCCTCCTGCATTCATGAGGCTTATCCCAGACTTTGAGATCATCAATTATCCAAAATCAGAAAATGCAAAAATGCAGTTTCGCCCTTCTGTCATTGGTTTGTAGGACACTGTTGAAACTTGAAGCAGCATAAGCCATGACAGACACGTTAGGGAGTATTACATGATTGAAGTGAGGTCTCAGTCTTGAGAGAGGAAGAGCGAGAGAGAGTTGTACAGCCTGGCTTGTTTCTGACAGGGGGCGGACATGAGTGGCAGGACCGGAAGAGAGGGAGTTTCTGTCAATTCCTCTGTGGGTTGTGCAGGTAGCTTCTGAAAGGGGGATCTTAGTCCACTAGAGACTGATACAGCATAAGAGAGAGAGAGAAAGAACTAGATGAGAAAAAGACCCTATTAACATCCTGTGAGTTGTAAAACTGACCCAACTAAGCAGAGAGTGGTGTTGGCAGCTGTTTGAGTGGATGCAGGTGATTGAATCCTGGCTCCATCTGTGAGCCATGTTGCTTCTGGTGTCCATAACAAAGGTGCTGAATGTAGCCTGCCCTCATTCAGTATCTTGGATAGCGTTCTGCTGATGTAGAGGCCAAGGTGTTGGTGAGGGTCTAGTGGAGCCTGAAACGCCTGGGAATTTCAGCCTTATTCTCTGTTCCAAGATGAGGTCGTCTCGTAACAGTCTTTATTGCCCACATACTGGCAAGCTGATTCAAGCTGATTCTTCTACCTGACTTTAGAATTGGAGTCAGGTCTCAGACTGATAAGGCAGTACTGACACCATTTTAAGCGTGAGTGGAGTCACCAAACATACAGAGTGCCTCAGACAGAGGATAAATACAGATGTACCGTATAAGAAACATATGGATGTAAAACTATTCTAGTAGATCCCAAGAATAGGATTTTGATGTAAGGGCCTGTGAGAGAAGAGAGAGAACTGCCAGACTGTGATGGCAGTGAGGCACTGATACTCCAGGGAACGCAAAATCCCAGAGTTCTCAGGGATAATCAGTGCTAACCAGGCTCACCTGGTGGTACAGGATTAAAGGACGTGGTAAGAAACACTGCTTTGTCACACCTTTAATCTAGGGTGACCATTACGGTACTGGTGTCACCAGGAAAAGGAAATGAAAGGAAAGAAAGAAAAAGGGAAAGGAAGGGAAGAAAGAAAAGAATAGAAAGCAAGGAAAGGGGAAGAAAGAAAAGAATAGAAAGTGAGGAAAGGGGAAGAAAGAAAAAGGGAAAGGAAGGGAAGAAAGAAAAAAAATAGAAAGTGAGGAAAGGGGAAGAAAAAAAGGGAAAGGAAGGGAAGAAAGAAAAGAATAGAAAGCAAGGAAAGGGGAAGAAAGAAAAAGGGAAAGGAAGGGAAGAAAGAAAAGAATAGAAAGTGAGGAAAGGGGAATAAAGAAAAAGGGAAAGGAAGGGAAGAAAGAAAAGAATAGAAAGCAAGGAAAGGGGAAGAAAGAAAAAGGGAAAGGAAGGGAAGAAAGAAAAGAATAGAAAGCGAGGAAAGGGGAAGAAAGAAAAGGGAAAGGAAGGGAAGAAAGAAAAGAATAGAAAGCGAGGAAAGGGGAAGAAAGACAAAGGGAAAGGAAGGGAAGAAAGAAAAGAATAGAAAGCGAGGAAAGGGGAAGAAAGAAAAAGGGAAAGGAAGGGAAGAAAGAAAAGAATAGAAAGCGAGGAAAGGGGAAGAAAGAAAAAGGGAAAGGAAGGGAAGAAAGAAAAGAATAGAAAGCGAGGAAAGGGGAAGAAAGAAAAAGGGAAAGGAAGGGAAGAAAGAAAAGAATAGAAAGCGAGGAAAGGGGAAGAAAGAAAAAGGAAAGGAAGGGAAGAAAGAAAAAGGGAAAGGAAGGGAAGAAAGAAAAGAATAGAAAAGCGAGGAAAGGGGAAGAAGGAAAAAGGGAAAGGAAGGGAAGAAAGAAAAGAATAGAAAAGCGAGGAAAGGGGAAGAAAGAAAAAGGGAAAGGAAGGGAAGAAAGAAAAGAATAGAAACCGAGGAAAGGGGAAGAAAGAAAAGGGAATTGTTTAAGGCCTTAGAAACAAGGCTAGGCTAGAGATAAAGGAGCCCTCATTAGTGGCTCCTTGTTCCCCCTTTCAGGCGTTTTGGTTTATTTTGTTGTCCTTTGTTTGAAACACGCCATATTGGCTTCTACTTTGTTTGATGTTTCCCGCACTTTTCACCCACACCATAGTGCAGTTCACACCTCCGCCAGTGGTCTCTGGTGGCCCAGTGCTGGAGAGAGCAAGGTTGCCCGTTCCAATCCAGCCTGCTGTGATATTCTTTCAACTATCCACAAAACACCCTGGGTCCTACAACAGTATACATTACACATTGATATAGTTTTTATTCATCTGGTTTTACATTCCTCTCTGGCCCTTGACCTTGACTTTTAAACCATTGACTGTATATATGATATACACGCTCACTGAAACCTGCAGACACTGTTTCTCTCACTGGTGATGAGAATTGGGAAGAGATATTCCAATGAATTCCAGTGATGCTTATATTGTCCACATAGTGTATATGGCTATAAGAAAATTGAACGGCTTTAAAATGGAACAGAAATCTAAGAGAAATCTAGCTGGACTAACTTAGAAAACAAGACAATTGAGATACTTTTTAAAAAAAGAATAAATATAATTAAAATATATTCATTCATTAATAATGGGACATGGCTTTACAACTGACTTGCATTATTTTAGCCAAAATGATTTACCAGTTTTGGCTATATGAATAGCTTGATTTATCAGAGCTCAAATGCAAACGTGTCTGGATTGGTCCTGATGATCTTAACACACTGTAAAACACATTGTGATTCATTGAAAGCCTATCTGCATATTGCAGTATCAATCACATTGCAGTATCATATTGCAATGTCACGGTTATCATTAAAACCAGTATATTGTACAGGCATGCAAAGAACCAAACCTGCGCAAAGGTATTGTTTCCAGCTCAGATGATTGACACCGAATTAAATGATCTACCTTTTTATTAATTTCCCAGCAATTCTCAGCACTGAAGGATGAGCTCAGAGAAATCAAACTGCTGTGCTGCGTTCAGTGTGTGCAAGGCAAAGCAATCAATCACAAATGCTGATAAATCTAAATGGAGTTTATCATTACAGAGTGAAGCTGAGGATTCTGCTGATACAGCGATACAGGCTCAGCCAAGAGCAGCACTTTTATAGTTATTTTTACATGATGAGCTTTTCCATTAGCCTTGTGTGCAGGAGCGCCGCCAGAACTAAATTAAGAGTGGGGCTTCCGAAAGCCATGCGTTGCGGGTGGGGGTGGTGAGAGGGTGTTGCAAAAAAGTACGTGGCCAAAAGTATATCATAAATCTGTCCAAAGCAGCCACACATACAGGAGAGCAAACCTAGACCACTTGGGATATGATTAGATAACCAACTGCGTAACGGTCTTTTACCTAAGCTAACATTACTAGCCTAGCCATTTCACCGTTATCTATTAGCTGACAAAATACCTGAAACAACCTAGTTTCATTCTATCAAATCTACAGTTTAGATCACTGTACAGAACGGCCATTGCGGTGGTCATTTTTCAGCTTCAGGAAAAAAGAAAAGCATTAATCAAATCACTTTTATTGTCACATCACATTTTCACAGGTGTGAAGGTGAGTGAAAAACTTAGGTGCGTAGTCCCTTACAGTACTTCAGTACAAACATAAATATATACAATAAATATATACAATACTAAGCACTAAAATCTCTGTTTATATAATTTACAGTTATGAATAAAAGTTCTGAATAAAACTTATGATATATGCAGATGTACACATTACCATATAGCACTATGGTAAGGCTGAGGTAGATGAGAGATGCAGGGTATATACAGGGCATAGAATATTATATTATATATGTATATACATACACTACAGATATACAGTGTGGATGGAAGATAACAGTAGGGCAGTCTATATGGGCAAGTGTAAATATGCTAATGTAAAGTGCAGAGTGATGATTGTCCATGGAGATCATCGTTTAGATGGTTTGGGTGAGGTGTGCTGAACCAGGTCCATATACCGGTGCATCAGCAGTACTGGCTGTTCAGTAGCCTGATGCAGACGTGTGGACTCGAGTCACATGACTTGGACTCGAGTCCAACTCGAGTCACTAAACTGATGACTTGTGACTTGACTCGACAACATTACTAAAGACTTGCGACTTGACTTAGACTTTACCTTTACTGACTTGGACTTGGAATCGGACTTGAGCTTTAAGACTCGAAAAGACTTGACAACCCTACTTTAACATAATGAATAAGTAAAACTGAATCACGTAACTGGATCATTTTATATTAAATGGCGCTGTAACGCTAGGGAGCAGCCCAAATGGATCCGTAACCTGAACAAGTAAAGCCGTAACTGCAGAGAAAATCAAAAGCTTTGAGGGGGGCGCCAGTGTTGAATGTGTGCAAGCAACAAGTAACAGCCGTAAAAAATCCTGTTCAATCAAATGGAATGTAGTAAATTAAAAGAAGAACTGAAAGACATGTGGAGTCAAGATCGCAGAGGAGATACAGCGAACTCGACATTTGAGGCTGCAGCCAAGAACAGTAAGTCTTTTATGTGTATATTTCGCGTATGAGAGCAGTTTAGCATTAGCCTTTGTGTGCAGGAGCGACATAATAATAAACCAGCAAATGTAAATTAAGAGTAGTAAATAAAAGAAGAACTGCCGGTATGCAAGCACATGTGGAGTCAAGATGACAGATGGTTACAACCAAATTAAACTCGACATTTGAGGCTGCACAAAGAATATCAGTAAGTCTGTGCTGTGTAATTTCGCGTAGAGCAGAAAGCAGTTAAACAAGCTAGCAAACACATGCTGACATAATATATAAATAACAGCGAATGTAAATATATCAAAGCTGTTGTCCAAGGTTCGTCCCTCTCTCCACCGTTCACTGTGAGAGATTTACTGAAAATTAAAGTGTTTAAAAACCACAGCATTCAGCCTCGACGTGTGAAGTCATAGAACAGAAAAGTTTCAAACACAGCAGTTTTGGGCATGCTGTTATCATGTATATATCATATGTAAATATATATCGACGCTGTCCAAGGAAAAAACAAGTATCTCCAAAGTCAAAACTTTACAAAAGAGGCCAAAAAAAACTCATTCAATTTTTCATTGTAAGGTCAATGATACCAGACGTTTTTCTAGCAATTTCCATTTCTGTAATCATGTAGATCTCACAGGTAAACGACTGCGTGTGTGCTGTTTTCAAATTATGCATTAAAGTCAAAATTCCTGGAGATACATGTTTTTCATTGGAAGGCGACGATATATATTACAGGTCCATACATTAACGCTTATAGGTGGTGAATGTGATGTCATTAAAAATTCCTGTAGGTGGAATGTGTTGCACATTATAGTGTGGTGTTCCTCCACCTTGGCCTTCGAGGCCCACTGCCCTGCACATTTAGTGTTTTTTCTGCTTCAACACCTATTTTAACTCAGTAATGGGCTGGCTATGAGGTGATTAGTTGGATCAGATGTGTTGGGAGAATGGAAAACAATAAAAAGTGCAGGGCAGTGGGCCTCCAGGGCCAGGGTTGAGAAACAATGATGTAGTGTACTTTGTTAGCCTGTTTACAGAAATTTATAGCATACTGAAACAGCTCATATGATATCATGAATCATATGATATTCTTGTCCTTTCCTAATTTTTTTTAATCCAAACCTTGACCTTGACTTTTTGTGTGCTGTAAACTGTGGTATAATGTCACATTCATTTTTCCATACTGCGTTTAGTACATATCTATTAGAGATTACAGTAAGTACTTTGTTTACTGCACAGTACTTTGCAGGTTATTTAATCCTCAAATTATTTAATTAACGATTTGCACTACTTGTTCCTGTTAAGTAAAATAGCACTTTGTTGTTTGAACTGTTTGAGATGAGGCAAGTTGTTTTTGTTATACTAAATACAAACTTTAAAAACATTTATGATTATGTCAGTTTAATATACTATGAATCAGCTGCATCAGTTATGTGAAATATTGAAATGACATCTGGTGACTTGACTAGGACTCGAAGTTTAAGACTTGGGACTTGACTTGAGACTTGCTTGTATTGACTTGGGACTTGACTCGAGACTTGCTTGTATTGACTTGGGACTTGACTCGTGACTTGATTGTTAAGACTTGAGACTTACTTGTTATTTGCAACTTAGTGACTTGTTCCCATGTCTGGCCTGATGACTCGGGGGGGGAAGAAACTATCTCGGAGGCGGCTGGTTCTGGACTTTATACTTCAGAACCTCCTCCCACTCGGCAGCTGTGAGAACAGACAGTGGCTTGGGTGGGTGGAGTCCTTTAGAATCCTCCTGGTTTTCCTCAGGCAGCGGCTGGTGTATAAATCCAGGAGGTTTGGAAGCTGAACCCCGGTGATGTACTGAGCTGTCCGCAGCACCCTCTGCAAAGCTTTCCGCTCGATAGCGGTGCAGCTTCCATACCAGGCGGTGATGGAGCCAGTTAAAATGCTCTCCACAGTACATGTGTAGAATGTTCTGAGGATGCGGGGGTCCATGCCATACCTCCTGAGCCACCTGTGAAAGAAGAGGCGCTGTTGTGCCTTCTAACTAAGTTAGTTCTAACTAAACGAACAGCTTAATGTAGGTTCTGTATTTGGTATGACTTGCAGCTTCCATTCTTGAAGAGGCATTTCTCCTTTCCTCCAAAGTTCAGCCTTAGAAGCTAGTAGTACTTACTGCTTCTCACCAACCATGTGATCCCAAACGCATTCAGTGACGTGAAAGTCCGGACTATGGGGTGGTCAGTCCACCAGCAGCTTTCTTGATTGATGCGTCTTTTTTCTTTTCTCAATAAGAGTTTCTTAACAAATACACCTCCTTTCACTATGGACCGAGTGGTCTTTTCCTGTGTGCTCTCTATCAGATGAGGACAGTTTTGGAGGTCTACCATGTCTTGGTATGGTTATTGGGAAGTACCTCTGTAGCTTTTAGTCAGTTTTTCAAACTTTAGATTTCCATCCGTGTGCAAGTGGGTTATCTTCCATCCAGGCTCCTCCAAAATATGCCCGGAATAAATAACTTGCACTTGTGTTAATGAAATAAATGAAGGGTGGTCTCTGACTCGCACAGTACTGTGATACATCACAATAACGATAGAGTGCAGTCATATTGCCCACCTCTAGTGGGTGTTATAGTCATTAGTCTATGGTGGTAAAGCTGCGAGCTGGCTTTGACTGTGGCCATCCCCCTACACATATAAGAGCCATTAAAAACATTTAATCTAGCGCTCCATAACTCATACTGTCAGACACCGCTTTAAACAGAAACCTTGACTTGTCAGATGGGGATCACATTAAAGCCAAATGGACAATATTAAGCATTCACTGTAATTGCTGTAGGCTGTAAATCTTCTGGCTGGCCGGCAAAGCAAACTGTAAGTAATCTACAGTATACTGACTCAAAGGCTGCAAAATAAACAGCCCATTAAAGTGAAAATACAGGGTTTATATTAGTGTTCTATCAGCGGCATTCTTCTATTAAAAGGCAAACCTGCAGATGGATCATATACGGATTCATAACAAAGAGCTTTATGGGGCAAACAGTCATATGTGGCTATCTAATATCTGCCTATACAAGTATTTCCAAAATGGTAATTCTACAGGAGGCTGCAAAAACGTTTACTTTCAGAGGAGGCGATTATGAAGAGATTATAATCCAAGCAGTTTTGTGGTATTCCTATTGGTTGAGCTCCAATGACATAGAGAATTGAAAATGTAAAAATTCTGATATCTATATTTGTTGGCTTTTTTTATTTGTTTTTGAGACAGTTTTTTCTTTGTGACAGTGACAGTACACACAGTGAGTGAATGAAAGAATGAGAAAATATTAAAATATTCAAAATATTAAATATCAGTGTTCTTTCAATGTTACGCATACAGCATGCTCTACAAACAGGCTAAGCTGTAGTTCAAGTTCAAGTGGTTTTATTTATCATTTCAACTATATACAGTGGTGTACAGTACACAGTGAAACGAAATAGCGTTCCTCCAGGACCAAGGTGCTACATAGAACAATAGACTACTCAATACAATACACCATAAAGTGCACGTGTGCAAGTGCACAAGACAATATACTATAAATACACACGACCATTTACAAGACAAACAATAGGAAACTGGAAACTGCAGATAGATCCAGAGGCCCTATAAGTAGTTTTACAGGGGAGAAAAGCAATTGATTAAATTTGCTAGCATATATCGTCGCTGTCCAATGAAATTTTTTCTCCATTTTTGTTGATTTTTACTTTTATGCCTCACTTGATCACATGGCTTGCCTTTTACACTGTGTATGAATTTCATGATGGATGGACCAACAGAAATGGCCCCAAACTGCTTGGAAAGACGGAGATACATGTTTTTCTTTGGACAGCGACGATATACAATAAATAAAGATAATAATGAAAAAAGTATAGTTGTTGGTATAGCACAATCCAGAAAGCCAGAAAGACACACATTTTATTCAAACCAAGCGCATAGAATATCTCAATTAAGTTTGATTACTCATTGAAAAAGTGTACATATTTAATACTATTAAAATATGAAATATAAACCAAATGGGAATGCTTTTGGGAATGACACATGGGCTAAACCCATCTATTTGTAGACTACCATTGTTGAACTGTTTTGGTGTCAACATCACAAATGAGGTTGTAGTGGAGTCAGTCCTACAGAACTGAAGACAAAAAAGCTAAAGCTGAAAAGAAAATGATGTATTAGAACTGAATGAGATATTTAACTCACTGTTCAATACCAGGAGCTTTTACACAGAGATGTATGGCTTCTGGTAGTATTCTGATATATTCTAATATTCACTACAGATAAAGGAAAGAATGAGATCCAGAAACTAAAAACATGATAGGTGTCAGTATTTTTATGAAGACGTTATCATACTCTATAAACAGGCAAAATACAGATTTACAGAATACCCACCTCCAGACTCAGAAGCTCCGTAACAAAGCTGTACAGTTAAACTGGCTGAAGAAAGCTTCCCAGTTTCCCCAGTTCCGCCCCTCTTCCGGACTCCACTTCCCAGGGTGCACCATCAGATGATGTCACACTCATTCTCCCAGTCATTTCCGCTCTAGGTCCCTGAGTACTAGCACAACTGTCATCAGTCACCAGTCTGCATTTAAGCCCCACCCACTTCCTCACTGCAAAGTTTTGTCAAACCTTGTTTGCAACTCTGAGCGTTTCTTCTCTGTTTATCTCGACTCTGGCTTTTGACTTCCTTTGTTTTTGACTGTTGGCTTTTCTTATTTTGATGTACTCTTTGGCTATTGACCTCCTTTTTCGTTCCTCTGATCAATCTCTTGCCTATTCCTTCCATTTTGGTTTCCACGCTGCTAGACTACCCTGGTTCTGACCTCAGCCTGCCCCTAACTCTGATCTTGCCTTCTCCTTCCATGTCTGTCCGTGTTTTGTTGCTGTCGTCAATTACTCGATTGTTTAATGAAGCCCATCTGACTTTTAGCTCTGTGCACCTCGGTCCGGGTTCACTGTTTTTGACAGTGATGTGGGAAAAAATCTGAAGTTTGTAAGATACATTCATAAACTGAACAGATGCTTCTTTCTGAACTGTTCAACAAAGATCCCTATCAAAAACAGGGGAAATTATAAAAAAAACAGCAAATTTGCTGGCATATAGTAAACAAAGAAAATATTAAAAAAACAGCAAGCATTTCTACAGTCAGACACTGAACAGATGTTCCATTTTTATCAAAGCTTCAAAGCTAACTACATTAGCATATTTTACACACAGGCAAACTGAAGAAGTCAAATAGATACAGTATAGAGTAAAGGCATATGCACTATCCATTACAGAAAATACATCAGGAAGCTGTCCAGTGCAGTCCAGGAATTAGAAATTTAAAAAAAAAATAATCAAAGCTAAGCACACAGCATACGTAGCATACACCTGAGCCATGTTCAGGCAATCCAGGCAAACCAAATGTGTTATTTGCAAGTGGTCAATTCAGATTTGTCAGGTCACAGATCAATATCGTTAGATCTTCTACACAGGACGTTAATCCGGATGGTCCAAAGGTGGACCAGCAGTGGCAAACAAGCCAACGGACCTACATATGCTAATGCAATATATGATAGTTTTCTTCTCATGCTAATTAAACGTTGTGGAAACACAAGGTTTTGTTCCGACAGCAGCTATACCAAAGTTACTTCCAGAAACTGTGGAATCAAAAACTTTTTTTCATGGAAAAAAGTGCATCTGCTAAAAGATATACAATGATAAAAAGAAAAGAATGATAAAATCCCCAAAAAAAAAGAGTCAGTATTCCAAGCACATTGTCAAACTTTATAAACAAGCAAACTGTAGATGAAAAGCTCCATAACAAAGAGCTTTACAGAGGAAAGAAAAAACAAAAAACAAAAAAAGTGTGTCTACATTTGCCAATTTTCCCGAGAAGGGTGGAAAAAAAGAAACATTAATTTGAACAAAACGAGTTTCCCCAACTTAATACCGCACAAATGAGGCGTGACGCGCTCAGCCTGTCCATTTGAGTCGTTCAAAGGAAAGAGAGTGAGGAGGATTAACAAAGCGGCCAGACAAGGAACAACAATTTCCCTATTAATTATCTCCAAAACACATTTCTGGTCTGGTGTAACAAAGAGAGAGAGAGAGAGGGAGAAAGAGAAAAACTATGAGGATTAGAAAAGAACGACTTCTGGAATGTTCCGGCGTCCGATGTCAGCCTCAAAGACTCTCATTATGTCCCAAGACTGTGAATGAAATGAGTGGAAAGTAAAAAGATGCTAATAAAACCTAAACTTTTACGCTTCTGGAGGTGAAGAATGATTCGATGCGTCTTCGGCTCTCAGACTGGCAGCCGGAGACACAATCACTGTGACAACCTGCAATCTTGTCATTCATTTTGCATGAATATGAGTATGTGTGTGCATTAGCGTGTGTGAATGAGGGAGAGATGGAGCGAGAAACTGCTGTTAGTGACATTTAAATGACATTACATTAGATAGATGTGACAGAAAGCATCGGGAGCGCATAACAGGTCATTTGGACGTCTGTCAAATGCTCATCGTACCCCCCTTGGTTACGTAAGTGTGTGGAATGGAATTTGTGCTCTTTTGGAAATGTACACCTGTCTTTCTCTTCTATCAGAATGGAATTATCTTGAATAGCATACGTTATGCAAATCAACATCAGACTGGTGTGAAAAATCAGATTTACCCAGCCCCCCCTTCAACACCCTGCACCAAACACATCTGAACAAACAGGACAAGTTTGGTGTCTGTTTACTTCTTTAGTTTTGAACTGGAGCTAATGGTGCTAGCAAGTAGCATGGTGCTAACTGCATGGCTAAGGTGGCCACACATCCGGTTTCAGACCGAGCGGCTTTAGTCCTCTGGCGCAATACCTGGACAGACACCTATTAGTCCTCTTTTCTTTAAGCTCCCATCTGACTGATCCTTTTCACCCAATTAGATGAGTAAAGCCCCCCGCCCCTTGGGAGAGTTGAATGTCTTCCCCTTTGGGCTACAAAACTCATAACACTCCGTGGCGTGGGCAACACGCCCATCTTCCCTAGGTCCATGTCAACCCTGCTCACCACATTGCTCAAGAAGCTTACATGCATCTGATGGAGTTTGCAATTAGGGTGGAGTTTGTGAGCACCACATCGAAATATGGTGTATGTAGCAGCACTTCCTCGAGAGTCAGGTAGCCCACACAAAGCTGCCTACTCCCCTCCTTTTTTCTTGTTCGGACTGCTGGCGTTGTCCAATACTTAGCATTTCTGTTACTTGAAGTTCAGCAGAGTGCAGGGCCAATCTAGTTCAGTGTTGCCACTCTTACTGCGAATCTGCGCCAAATTGGTCAGCGTATATTCCAGGCCACATAGTCTGTTTCGTCTTGTGGTCTGAGAAAACACGCCTAGTCACAGCACAGAGATTGTCAAGCCAAAGTGTCAAGGTAAGCTGTTACCACTGGCGCTACACTTTAAGTTCATCGTTTTTGAAAAAGCAGAAATGCCACTTCACTGCAGCCAAACTCAGGAGGAGGTCACGAAAAGCCACAAGCTCTCATGTAATGGTGACTTTCCAGTCGTGCTGAAAAACACACACACAAAACTCCACCTAGATACAATACTGCACAGAAACAACAACTACATAAACAGGACGCACCTACTGTGAGCGTTGTAGTATGGCCCTTGGCATAGCCATGCCTGCAAGATCCTAGAGGCAGCGCCTCTCCATGGCAGACACCATATTTAATTCAGTTTAAGAGACTGAGTTCAGTTGTGAGACTGAACTGCTGATTAAAGAACTAACAGCTCAAGAATGCACTAAGACATTAGAGTTGGCTTAATGAGCAGTACTAAGAGCTTATGGCTTGTAGTTCTCTTGAGGATGGAAAATGGCTACAGGAGAGGTCTGAACATTGTACCAGAAAGCAGAGCTAACTGGTAACAGCAGGGCTAACTGGTAACAGCAGGGCTAACTGGCAACAGCAGGGCTAACTGATAACAGTAAAGCTATCTGACAAGCAGGGCTAACTGATAACAGTAAAGCTAACTGGCAACAGCAGAGCAAACTTGCAACAGCAGCACTAACTGATAACAATAAAACTAACTGGAAACAGCAGAGCAAACTGGCAACAGCAGGGCTAACTGGCAACAGCAGGGCTAACTGGCAACAGCAGGGCTAACTGGCAACAGCAGCACTAACTGTTAACAGCAGCGCTAACTGGCAAAAGCAGGGCTAACTGGCAACAGCAGGGCTAACTGGCAACAGCAGCACTAACTGGCAACAGCAGCGCTAACTGATAACAGTAAAGCTAACTGGAAACAGCAGAGCAAACTGGCAACAGCAGCGCTAACTGGTAACAGCAGGGCCAACTGGCAACAGCAGAGCTAACTGGCAACAGCAGGGCTAACTGGCAACAGCAGGGCTAACTGGTAACAGCAGAGCTAACTGACAACAGCAGAGCTAACTGGCAACAGCAGGGCTAACTGGCAACAGCAGCACTAACTGGTAACAGCAGGGCTAACTGGTAACAGCAGGGCTAACTGGTAACAGCAGAGCTAACTGGCAACAGCAGGGCTAACTGGCAACAGCAGGGCTAACTGGCGACAGCAGGGCTAACTGGTGACAACAGGGCTATCTGGTAACAGCAGGGCTAACTGGCAACAGCAGGGCTAACTGATAACAGCATCTCTAACTGGTAACAACAGGGCTAACTGGTGACAGCAGGGCTAACTGGTAACAGCAGGGCTAACGATAGTGTCTGATGTTGAAACATGTTGCGTGTTATAATACTCACTATAGCTCAGGGATATAATGTTTGCTTCCTGTCTTCCCCCACTCCCGCACACCGCCTGGTTACAACCAGGCCTCCTCTAAGACTCCACTGGTAGACATCTTTCAGTCTCATTATCTTTGAACAGACCATCCTTTGGCACACAGTTCTGGCACATGTGCTAAACTTTCACAACATAAAGCCAAATGATTTAATATTTTGCTTAATCCCAGAGATCTTTCATGATTCTGCACATTTACGGGATCCAATTTCCTGAAGTTTGCAGCCATAAACTTGTACATAGTGTTTTTAGACCGTACTTTATTTATTGACTTTACTCAGCTCAGTTTTAGTGCAGGGTCGCTCTGTTTGTGTTTTGCCTCAGTCTCTCCAGCTCCTTAAGGTCCAGTCCAGAAACGTCCTCTGCTTCAATAGCCTCTTGCCCTGTTGCCAGCAGATAGCGGTGAACTACATCAACCAGCCAATTCCTTCCGAGCCAGCCATGCCTCCGTAAACCCCCACACTCGTCTGCCGCTGTCATTCTGTCACAATGCATCCCTCCATCTTTGCACCTCTCTGTCTCTTATCAGCCCCATACACACCTAAACTCACCCCAAACCCCCCGGCTCCGTGCCCCTTTTGGTCCAGTCCAATTTGGCCCTTCCAGAGTGGTATGTAGGAGATAATGGTGATGGCTGAACTTCCAGTTCCAGCAACTACAGATGGACTCGACCTCTCGTAATCAAGGTCAAATGGTACTAGTGGTGCACCAGGCTGGAGGTAGGGTAGGCTGCATTCGAGAGAAACATGAGTGTGACCCATCAGTTTGGGCAGATCTAATCTACAAATAATCATATCATGCCAGTGCTTTGTGCGTGAGATGTGTAGATCACATAATCCAGCATTTTTCAGTCTTAGGTTGGCTTTCATGCATGCTTTGGGTTGCATGCAACTTCATTTCTCTGCAACTTGTTACACATAGTTCTGTGCAACTTATTATACATTACAATCTGTCTATATCTACATATCTAGTTTCTCAAATCCAGCTAATCCGCTAGTTAGCCAGATTACTCACTCATCTAAGATGCTTAACTTCCTGGGTTGGTTTGGGATGATGAAACCCATCTCAGCGCTCATTCTCCAGAAGACAGGAAACACAACCTGGACAGGTTGCGAGTCCATCACAGGGTATATGCTGACATACACATTCACTCATTTGCTCACACCTCAGCCATTTTTGAATCTTTGTTGCATCCTGTTGTTTCGTTATGTAGTCATATGAAGTTTTTCTAAATGCCACATTTATGTCATCTGGTCATTTCCTCTCTTTTGTTATTTTAATTTTATTATTATTTAAATCTATATGTCTACATTTTATGTATATGTCTATTTATGATACATATGTAATTAGGCTTTTTTAATGTATTCTATGAAAATGTTCAGCCAGCCTTGAGGTACTTATTATATTCAAAAGAATCCTAGGAGTAAAGTTAAGTACTATTAGTTCTATTTAAGTATATTTTTAATTTGACAAATGATTTTAGCTTTTATTATAAGTAAATAATTAGTACATCTAAAATAGCACATTTACATTAATCAAAGTGCAAGGAAATTAAAAAATTAGGTATACATCAGTTACTATTGTTACTACATTTACTACTATACGTGTGGTTGGTGTAGCTCAGTGGATAACACCACTACACTCCAGGGAACCACCTCCACCACATGTGGGAGACTAGGGTTCAATTCCAAGTCTAGGTGACTATGCTGTGCTACACCAATAAGAGTCCTTGGGCAAGACTCCTAACACCACATTGGCCTACCTGTAATATGATTACCCTTGTAAGTCGCACTGGATAAGAGCGTCAGCTAAATGCCATGAATGTAAATTAATGAATAGTGGTGTCCTGTGGTAATCCATCCCATGCAGTTTGAAAATTCTCACACAGTTCCTGCAGATTTTGTGGTAGGGGTGGAAGTGGAATGACACCAGGCCTTCTGGACATGTGACATGTGACACCATGTCCACCATGGTGCCTCCACACACAGATTTGTTGGTCGTCTCCACCAATACAAAAGCAGGACTCCTCACTGAAGATGACCCGATGACATGGTCTGGCATGACACCATTGCAGTCCTTGGCAAGGTTGACGTGGAGTTAAGTGCAGTCATTGCAGCTTTCTGCATGCATGTAGTCCTCCTTCACGCAGCCATCTGCCAATGGTGCTGGCACTAACAGGATGACTCATGGAGGACATCACTAATTGCTGAATGTCCGCAACTGTGGATGTTGGGTCAGTCTGCAATTTATCAGTCTCCCAGATCCTACATGTAGCTGGTGCAGCCTTTCTTCTAATCACTGCCACCGGCAGCATGCTATGGCAATATAGGCATGACCAGGATAGCACAATATGTCTATGAAACCATCCTGCTCCCTGGAGCCATATGATGTGGCCCCTGGTCATATTACTTTTGAACTCTGCTCCAAGGCATCCAAGGCATGCTACCAACACAACAGCACTGTCATAATGGAAAGCAAGCGCAACAGCATGACCTCATGTAGTCAGTACGGTACAGCGATAAGGCCCGTCAATGTGCGGTCAAGTGTGAAACTTAAATCATTCTCATGTCCACATCAGTTGACGCTTTCTGTGTTTGGTTAAGGGATGTCTGCTCTACATGCATGAATGGCCAAAGCATGCAAGCTCCAGCAGTCACGTTGATGCGTTAGTTCTATATACAGAGGTAGTATATGTGGTATCATCACAGTCAGGAAAAAAAATTCTGTGCTTCCCCCTATGTCAAAATACTGCAATGAACTGCCTAGAGTAAGATCCCTTTCCATTATATTAAGCGAAGAAGGTCGTTTTCCTTCTCCTGTGGAGCTGCCATCTTGAAGGTCCAAACTGTAAACAGTAAACTCCTAAGCTCTTGGTATTATGGACAGGTTTGGCGACCTTTGACCTTAAAGCATAAAAACACTGCACTGCAGCCCTTGTCGTCGTGCTTTGTAGTCCATATCAGTGTCGTAATTGCTTATCAGTGTTGGGATGCCTGCAGTAAACATCTATTGTCTGGTTTTTGTGTTTTTTTTAAGCCTCATCGTTCCCACCCACCGCTGCTCACCACCTTATAGAAACAGCATCGCTAGTGAGCCATGAAGAGAAATTAATTAATTAGCATGTGTTTACCAGACGATAGTAATCATAGCCGGAGGTGGCTTAGTGCCTAATGAGAAAAAAAGTCAGGTGTCTTAATGTTTTGGAGCGTTTGCCAATTTAATCAGAGAAAACAGTTCCTAAACACACAGAGCCAGCAGGTACGGCGTCGGAGCGCGACCTGCAGTTTAATCAGCCTGAAAACTTCGTCATTCCTTACAGCAGAGTTTACTCCCGGACTTTAGACGGATCAGGATGATTCCTGGAAAAGTATTCCAAAAACAATGAGAGGAATAAAAAAGGTGTGCTTTTGAATCATAATCAGCCGTATGGGCTACCACGGTCTGTGGCCTCTCTCTCTCTCATTCGCTTCCCCTTTTCTTTTTTGATCGCTCCCCTTTCTTTACTTATGTCTTTTTCTCTTCTACCTATTTCTTTTTCTCTGTTTTATCTGTTTCTCTGCTGTCTTTTCCATTCTGTCACTCTCATTTCTGTCTTTAATTCTCTCTTCCTTTGCTTCTTTGTTTTTCTCTTTTCATCTCTTTTTGTGCTTTTCTCTAACTTTTTTTTTCTGTCTCTCTCTCTTTCTCTCATCTCTTTACCTCTGTCTTTCACTCTTATTCTGTTTTTCTTTCTCTCTTTTTGTTTCTCTCTGTCCTCTTTCTTTCTCATCTTGTTTCTCTTTGTATTTTCTTTTTCATGTGTCCCTCTCCCTTCTTCTATTTCTTCATTTCTCTATTTGTTTCCCTCTCGCTTCTTCGCTTCCTTTCTCTCTCTCACTCTCTCTCTCTCTCACTCACTCACTCATTCTCTCTCTCTCTCTCTCTCTCTCTCTCTCATATTCCCTCTCTTTCTGTCCCCCTTATTATGCTATTTTCTTTTCCTTTTTCTCTCTTGCCCTTTCCTTCTCCACTTATTTTTTGCTGTTACTCTCTTTTCTTCCTCTCACTGTCCTCTCTCTCTCTCTCTCTCTCTCTCTCTCTCTCTCTCTGATTGACACTCCGTAATGAGAGAGAGATGTACATACATCGTCTTATCATCAGAGCAGTACTGCGTTAAATTACACTGACAGACTGAGAGAGAGAGAGAGAGAGAGAGAGAGAGGGAGAGAGATTGAGGGGAAACTGATTTGTACTGAACCCTATTTAAATATCAGGGACAGAATGGGCTTGTGTAGCTCTGAAAGTCATACATGGTCTACAGGAAACACATGTACATGCGACAGCATGTTTCGATTAGGAAACATGGAACATGTTGTAGGTGTTGTAGTAACTAAACATGTGGGAGTGATGTATTAAAGTCGGTCTCTGTCCTAAACTCCCTCTGAGCAGACTTCATAACTCCATAACAAAGAGGACATTCTGGAGGAGGGGCAGTTAATTGCAGACTCCTTGGATGCAGTGAGACTCCTGACGTTGATCAATAGCTCGAGAAGCTCATTAGTGAAGTGGACCTGTATACGTGTGGTGCCAGTTGCAGTGGGCAGGTGTGCCCATTGACACTCTGTCACCTTCATGCCAGTATCCCTGAGACCGTGGGAGACGTGCCTGTATGCAGTATGAGGCTGTATATGTCCAAAACACTGCATATGTTTAATAGCTTGTTCCAGATCAGTTCTACTAAGCCAGTCTAGTTCAGTCTGAATTAATTCTGTACCTGTTCCTTAGATACAAATCCCAAACAGGCTGATTTCTAAATCCTGTGACAGACTGGACATATTATTTTTCGTGCCATTAAAAGTTAAATGCAACAAAGAAGCAACAGCAACTCATAGGTCCAGGCTGTGATGGTATTTGGTGGCACAAGGTTGAAGTGGGTTTCCTATTCATCAGCCTCTTAACTAAATAATCTGTTTCACCTTAAATGCTACAGATGTACTGGAGACAGAATGTAACTACAGCACCAAGGTGGAACGGAATCGGCAAATCAGCAATACAAGTTGGCGAATAGAAAGCCAACATAGCTCCCACATTCTTTAACAAGATCCTAGAAAACCTGAACTCCAAGTTGTTAGCTTGCTCTGTACATTTCACTCCGGACAGTTTGTCAAAGCTTGGACAGTATGGAGCAGCTACACTAAGACTGAAGTTTAAGACTGAAGAGAGGAGCAGCAACAACCTGTAAGTAGCAGCCATGCTGTGTGATTGTAGCAGTGTGTGCTGATTAAAGCTGATCATCTTAAACTGAAAGCTTCATAGTGACTAACAGCTTTAATTTACCTTGTGTTGATGTGAAGACTGAAAGTAAGTGGGTAGTAGTGGTAACGTAACCTACTAGCAAGCTCCCAGTAACTAACGTTAGCGTAGCTAGTAAACAGTCTGAGGACCCAGCTTATATACACCATGGTTCATTATATTTTCCTGCCTGTTTGGGTGTTTTATCAATGATTACACAGACGCAGCAAATTGAATATTGAATAGAAATGTCTATTCAATATGTTGCTTCTGGGTAATTATCGATAAACCACCCAATCAGAACTGAGCTTTGGGCTCTGGGCATGTAAGCCATGGTGATTACAGCAGGGAAGCCACGAAGCTGTGCTAAGTTCCGGCCCTTAGTTCCTCACCCCTCGTTTAAAGCATTAGCGATGGACCCTATAAAGCACAGCTCCTGTTTCAACTATAGTACTTTTATAATGGTAAATCATTTCATTTCATCTTCTCACATTCTAACCCGCTCAAGCCTTCTGGGTTGTGGGGGTGCTGGAGCATTGACAGCGTTCAATGGCCGGAAAGCCAGAAACCCTGGAGTGGCTGCAGCCCATCACAAAGCTCTTAAAGTGTGATTGTGAATGCTCTTAGATATTAACGTAAGACACATTTCCAGCCATGCTCTAATTTTCTCAGTTCATTATATCCAGTCCAAAATAATGCAGTTAATACACTTGTTGAGTCTAGTTTGGTTTAGAAGATGCCAGCTATGACAGTTCAGACCAGTTAAAATGAACAAAATTAAATATTAAAAAGTGCAGTCTATACTAATTCGGCCCGTTTCTGTACAGCTTAATCAGTTTGATGTCTGTTTAATGGAGTTCAGTCCAGATCAGCTTCACTCCATGTAGACAGAGTAGAAGTTTTAGCCATTTTCTGACCATCTCTTGAATCTCTTACACCGTCTCTGTAAACACAGGGATGAGAAAAGAGGCTTCTGATTGCAGCAGAATGGGTTTATCAGATAAATCGATATTCTCTGTTTCCTGCATTGTCCTCTCACACTCACTGAGCATCTGTCATCGATTCATTTTCCCTTGCTATTTACCCTTCATTGTTTGCACGTCTGAGAGTTTAAAAGAGTAATCGTTGCGAGCCGTGTAATCATAAGCGATAATCGAGTTCTTCACCTGCCACAAGCATAAACCCTTTTCATTTTATTACCTCCTATTATCATTTCTCTGCAGCAGCTTTTAGAGGTGGCCCACTGGTTCCCATCACGCCACTGTGAGCCATTCTGATTTGGTAAGTTCCCGAGTACCCTCTGAATGGCTTGTGCAGAAATTTTAAAAAGTGGGGTGGAGTTCCCCCTAAACTGATAAGAGTATGTATGTGTGCTGGAGGAGACAGTAATTACAGCATTAAGCTCGTCCTGAGAGACGCAACTCTGCTGCATGAAGCACAGACGGAGAGATACTCGCGCCACATGGTGAGGAGGTTTACTCTGATGGACAGATGCCTCAGACGCCCCAACAATTAACCCCAGATCGGCTCGATCAGGGGTAAGAGAGAGAGAGAGAGAGTTTGTCTTGTAGGAAAGGTAGGAAAGGTTGAGTCTCAGCCATTTGCATCATCTGCTAGAACCCTCTTTGTTTAGGGACTGATGTGTGTTCTCAATGTTCTCATTTGATGGCAAAGTTCATGCGAGTCCTGAGTTACCTGAGCTTTGATTAAACTTTGTAATATAATTTAATGTACTAGAAAGGTACTTTGATATCAGCAAGTACACTTCAAGCACATTATTGTTTTGTATGCTAAATGCTAGTGCCATACGCACACACACACACACACATATATATATGCATGCATATATATATATATATATATATATATATATATATATATATATATATATATATATATATATATATATATATATATATGTGTGTGTGTGTGTGTGTATATATATATATATATATATATATATATATATATATATATATATATATATGTACACATACATATAAGTATAAAACACTAGTATTTAGCATACAAAGCAATAATGTGCTTGAAGTGTACTAGCTGATATCAAAGTACGCTTCTTGTATAGGGGTGTGGGGTATGTATGTATGTATGTATATATCTCACTTTATAATCACATTTTACCTCAGTAGTACTTCAGTGTACTAATTTGCATTCCTAATTTGCATTTTAAAACATGTACAGTGCCCTCCATAATTATTGGCACCCCTGGTTAAGATGTGTTCTTTAGCTTCTCATAAATTTAGGTTTTTTTTTTTCAAAATAATATAGGACCACGATGGAAAAAAAGAGTAAAATCCAACCTTTAACTCAAGTGAATTTATTCAGTAGGAAAAAAATCCCACATTAAGAAATAATTGTTTAACATCAAATCATGTGTGCCACAATTATTAGCACCCCTGATGTTAATACTTTGTACAACCCCCTTTTGCCAACAAAACAGCACCTAATCTTCTCCTACAATGTTTCACAAGATGGGAGAATACAGAAAGAGGGATCTTTGACCATTCCTCTTTGCACATTCTCTCTAAATCATCCAGCGACCTGGGTCCTCTCCTCTGCACTCTCCTCTTCAGCTCACCCCACAGGTTTTCAATGGGGTTGAGGTCTGGGGACTGAGATGGCCATGGGAGGAGCTTGATTCTGTGTGTGGTGAACCATTTCTGTGTAGATTTGGCCGTATGTTTAGGGTCATTATCTTGCTGAAAGACCCAGTGATGACCCATCTTCAGCTTTCGGGCAGAAGCCACCAGATTTTGTTTTAAAATGTCCTGGTATTTCAGAGCATTCATGATGCCATGCACCCTAACAAGGTTCCCAGGGCCTTTGGAAGAGAAACAGGCCCACAGCATCACTGATCCTCCCCCGTATTTCACAGTGGGCATGAGGTGCTTTCCTGCATACTCAGCTCTTGTGTTACGCCAGACCCACTTAGAGCATTTGTTGCCAAAAAGCTCTATCTTTGTTTCATCTGACCAAAGCACACGGTCCCAGTTGAAGTCCCAGTACCGCTTAGCAAACTCCAAACGTTTGCGTTTATGATTGTGAGTGAGAAAAGGTTTTTTCCGTGCATGCCTCCCAAACAGCTTGTTGGCATGTAGATAGCGCCTGATGGTTCTTTTGGAGACTTTGTGACCCCAAGAAGCTACCATTTGTTGCAATTCTGTAACAGTGAGCTTTGGAGAACTTTTTATTTCTCTTATCATCCTCCTCACTGTGCGTGGTGGCAAAATAAACTTGCGTCCTCGTCCAGGCTTGTTTACCACTGTTCCAGTTGTTTTAAACTTCTTAATAATTCCTCTGACAGTAGATATGGACAGGTGTAGGCGAGTGGCTATTTTCTTGTAGCCATTGCCTGACTTGTGAAGGTCAACACACATCTGCCTTACTTGAATGGTATGTTCCTTTGTCTTTCCCATGTTGAAGAGAAATGGCCTCTGTGTCACGTCATATTTGTACCCCAGGGAAACAAAGTTGTGAATTACTAATTAAATGTTCCTACATACTCTGATCAACTTCGTAAACTACTGTAGAAGTGACAGAAATACTTTTATTAAATTTATTTCCTAAGAATTGTTAGGGGTGCCAATAATTGTGGAATAATTGTTGAGGTGATTTTATGAAGAATAATTATTTCTTAGTCAGGGATTTTATTTCCCCCGTAAAATTCACTTGAGTTAAAGGTTGGCTTTTACTCTTTTTTTTCCATCGTGGTTATTTTGAAAAAACTCAATTTATGAGAAGCTAAAGAACACATCTTAACCAGGGGTGCCAATAATTATGGAGGGCAATGTATATTTTTTAATGTACTACAAATCTACTTTACTATGTACAGTACTTAAGTATAGTTAAATGAATCTTAGTGGTGTCTCAAAATAGTACAGTTAAGAAAAAGTTGTCCTATTTATGTATAATTTTAATAGCACTAGAATATATGCTTACCATACTAAATACACCGTTTTTAAAAATAGTACATTAATTATGGTACTTATATTTTCCCGACATTCAAATCAGCGTATAGGTGTATAGTTAGTTCAAATCCAATGTCCTTAATTTACTCATATACTCTTATCTGAATCTTATCTCATATCTGAACAGTTATTGTGAGCTGTCTGTCATGCTATGTTGCTAAGTCATGATGAACATTCTACACTTCCGTTATGATGTAAATCCACATGCACAGAAAACGCTTATATATCCCAAATGGAAATGTAATCAGAGACAGGCTGTTATTTAGATACAGGCGTTTACATTCTTCTATATAACAGACTATTTCCCGGATGAGCTCGTTCAGTCAGATAGTTGTATTCGGAAAGGCCTCAGGGGACTTCTATAGAGATGTAGGGACCTATTCTATTTTAATTAAGCTACTAGTTGCATTAGTAACAGATTATCAGGCTGCTTTTTAATGAGGCTGTTTGAAGTGCTTTTTACTAAAACTTCTTTTTATCATCTGTTAAAACCGAAAAAGAAAAAAAACTTTTCTGTTTGCTTCCTGAGGTTAATATTACTCAATTCTTCTTAAATACTGAAACATTTACATTATAAAATGTAAATATATATATATATATATATATATATATATATATATATATATATATATATATATATATATATATATATATATATATTTGGTATTTTATTTTGAATGACCTAATCATCTAATTTTGTATGATCTACTGATTTATGTCTAGTCTCACATTGGAGTCTTTTTAGCAGAACATGTGCTAAAGCTGTTGTTTCTCTGTTCACTGGCTTTTAAACACTCATTTTTCACTTTTCTTTTCTTGTCATGTTGAAAAGAAACAAACAAGCACACAAACAAACAAACAAAAAGTAGAACGACTCTCTTTCTCATCTGATATCTCGCCCTGTAGCCTCTGATACGCAGTTAGTTACTCTAAATACATGTGACTGGATAAACTGTGGCACAGGACTGTTACTGTGATATTGTGGTCATACCATTTTTGGATTCATCTGCATTTACACTTAAGGTCAAATGTTTTCAAACACCCCATATTATGCAGTTTGAAATATAAATAAACAAAACCATTTGGCCGGCTGCTAGTGCAGAATCATCCTTTCACCTACTTGAATGACACCTTGAGTGATGAACCAACGATTTTAAAGTTTGATTAATTGGTCCATATGAGCTTTTAAGACCTCCAGTGGTGCTGGATAGCCTCTTTTTATTATTATGCCCTCTTAGTAATGGCTTTCTTACTGCCACACCTGCAGCTCTAACACTTCTCCTCACAGTAATAACGAATACTGAGTGTTAAGGTGTTGTCCTGTGTTGACTCTTAGAAGCTTGTCTTGATCCCGTTAGGTCATTGGATCTACCAAACCTCTTCCAGGCAGTTTCCCCAAGGGTTTAAGTGTACTTAATGGTGCAAAGAACTGTACTCACTGACACTTTCTGTGGAAAAACTGACACTTAAAGGGTTAAAATGTTCTGCTTTCCTTTATTACCTGACTTATTTTCATTCTTACAACAGAACTATACTCCATCCTCCAGATGCCGTTGTAACTCAGTCTGCTCCAGCCCTGCTTTAACTCTGAAATGTATATTCCAGTTTATAGTGTAGTTTGATTTTACTTTAGTCGATTGTTTTAAGCTTTGGCATTTTGCCGCTTCCATTTGTGCCATTTCTGGTTATTTACTACACTTTATTATTTTATTGGCTATTAAATATCAATAGTCATGTTCTAAAACTACCTGGTAGTGTTTGAGGTTCTATATAGTGTACTTGCCCCTAATCGTTAATCCACCGCGGTTCTTGAACTGGTTCTGTTCAGGCTTTGTAGAATCCTGGTGCTATACAGGGAACAAGCCTGCTTTCCCATCAGCTTTACTGGAAACAAGAAATGTGAAAGGATATGCCACCGACATCAACAGGGGGCGCTGCACAGTGGTTATATACAGTAGTAACAAGATCTCTGAAACTCCTCTGGCAAGGCGAAACTAACACTGGAATCCATAACTCCAGGAAAGTTGAATGTCCATCATTTTTACCCCATCAAACCATGTAATGGCCCCCTATGACCACCACACCCAGGATGGAGATGTTTCGTCACAGTTCACCTCCAACCTTTAAAGTTAAAGGTTTCTCACTATCCAAATAACATTGGGTGATGTTGATGTCTAGGGTGGTCAGTCCATTATTCGGAGAACACCAGCAGCTTCTTTTTTTAATGTGTCTGTCTCCTGTTCTCAGTAAAAGCTTTTTAACCGCTACACATCCTTTCAGACCCATGGTGTTGAGTTGACAGGGCAGGTTCAGTGTTTTTGCGGATGGTTGTTGAGACCCATTGTCGCTGGAGCCATTAATCTGTTTTTGAACTCATATCAACTCATGTATCAGTTTTTAGTTTTCCCACGCATGACCACAAATCTTGAGGAGGTATGAAAACAAGCCTGTGTGTATACGTGTGATGCGTTTGCCGCCTCCTGTTTTTTCCCTGTCTAAACGCTCCATGCGAGGGCATTAGAGTGTGTGTGATTTATAGAAGCCCCTCTGTGGTCATTAGAATTTGTACAACTCCCCATTCCATCACAGACAAAATGATAATTTCCATAAACACCATCATTATAATGCTTAAATTCCCAGCTTCTGAATTCCTGTTGTACTACAGTACGCATCTCACACAGCCTTGAGCTATCAGCCATGATAAATGCCTCCTAAGTGCCTTTTTTTTTTTAGCAGCAGATTAAACAGCTTAGATTATGGCCATTATAGGTAAAGCCCCTGGAGCCGAGATTCAGCACCGTTCTAATTAGTTTTCTCGTTAACTTCACACGTTTTTTTCGCCCGCACGTTATGTTTTGATGTATTGGCTCTTTAGGCCGCTAGTCGGAGTGGAAAAGTGCTAACGTCTTAATGAAATGTTTAGCATTTCCCATCTGCCCTGCGCTCATATTGCCATAATGACCCACGAGATGGTGCTTAACCCGGTCACATCATGGCTGATGGATGTGCTCAGTTTGGGTTTCTTTATTTGTTTGCAGATTTTTCAGCTTCCTGTTAAAATGTTCCTTCAAACCTACACTTGTCTGCCACTTCAGGAACCCGACTCTTGTAGCTCTGCTTTGCTCTACAGTTACAGACTGTAGACCACCTGCTGATGCACAGTTCGTGTTAGCCATGCTCTAGTGGTTTATCAATGGTTTCCAGAGGTAGCAAACGCACACAAGTCCCTTACTCAAGTAAGAGTACAAGTTATATAAGCAATAAAACATACTGCTCAAAAAAATGAAAGGGACACTTTGAAAACACATTTGATGGAAATGAAAATGATCACCCTACAGAGGGCTGAATTCAAAGACACCTTGAAAATTAAAGTGAAAAAAAAAAAAGATGCAGCAGCCTCGTCCATTTAACCCAAATTCCATTGCAGTAACTCACAATTGTACTCGGTAGATTGGTATGCTTGTATGCATGCCTGACAACATGCTCCTAATGAGACGAGGGACTTTGTTCATGGGGATCTCCTCCTAGATCTGGACCAGGGCATCACTAAGCTCCTGGACAGTCTAAAGCGCAACCTGGCGGCATCAGATGGACCGAAACAATGTCCCAGAGGTGTTGTATTGGATTTAGGTCAGGCAAGCCGGTGGGCAAGTCAATGATCTCAATTCCTTCATCCTCCAAGAGCTGCCTGCATACTCTCGCCACATGCGACCGGGCATTGCCGTGCACCAGGAGGAACCCGCTGCACCAGCGTAGGGTCTGACAACGGGTCCAAGGACTTCATCCTGATACCTAATAGCAGTCAGGGTGCTGTTGTCTAGCCTGTAGAGGTCTGTGCGTCCTTCCAGGGATATGTCTACCCAGACCATCACTGACCCACTACCAAACCGGTCATGCTGAATGATGTTGCAGGCGGCATAACATTCTCCATGGCGTCTCCAGACCCTGTCACAGCTGTCACCTGTGCTCAGGGAAAACCTGCTCTCATCTGTGAAAAGCACAGGGCACCAGTGTAGGACCTGCCAATTCCGGTGTTCTATGGCAAATGCCAATTGAGCTCTACGATGCTGGGTAGTGAGCACAGGGCCCACTGAAGGACGTTAGGCCCTCAGACCACCCTCATGAAGCCTGTTTCTGAATTTTTGGTCAGACACATTCACAACAGGGTCCTGCTGGGGTTCATTTTGTATGGCTCTGGCAGTGCTCATCCTGTTCGTCCTTGCACAATGGAGCAGATAGCGGTCCTGCTATATTTGTGTTTCTGTAATTCTTTTGAGCAGTGCACTTACTTTATTTTTATACATTGTATATGTTTTCATTTTAACAGTCAGCACTAGGTATCAGATGATTCCCTTATGTAAGACCTGGATCAGAGTGGGACTTTTTCAGGCCTTGGAGCTGAGGCAGACCAGCCTATCTCAAACTACACACAGACCCTACATATACCAACACCCTGATACCGAACAACCCTGATTTGACTTTCCGCTCCACCTTAAAAAGTCCTGCCGACAAGCAGGTCCACTCGTCTGAGCGGGACTGCTACATAATTTAAAGTGAAACAAAATTGGAAGCTACCTTAATACTCACTTAATCTGTATCAGTGGAGACGGTGGTCTCTGGTTTAACCCCTACATTACAGTTAGCACACCCGGGCTGTATCAGTGGAGACGGGGGTCTCTGGTTTAACCCCTACGTTACAGTTAGCACACCCGGGCTGTATCAGTGGAGACGGGGGTCGCTGGTTTAACCCCTACATTACAGTTAGCACACAGGAGCTTTATCAGTGGAGACGGGGGTCTCTGGTTTAACCCCTACATTACAGTTAACACACAGGGCCTGTGTCAGTGGAGACGGGGGTCTCTGGTTTAACCCCTACATTACAGTTAACACACAGGGCCTGTGTCAGTGGAGACGGGGGTCTCTGGTTTAACCCCTACATTACAATTAGCACACAGGGCCTGTATCAGTGGAGACGGGGTCTCTGGTTTAACCCCTACATTACAGTTAACACAGAGGGGCTGTATCAGTGGAGACGGGGGTCTCTGGTTTAACCCCTACATTACAGCTAACACACGGGGGGTGTATCAGTGGAGACAGGGGTCTCTGGTTTAACCCCTACATTACAATTAACACACGGGGGTGTATCAGTGGAGGCGGTGGTCTCTGGTTTAACCCCTACGTTACAGTTAGCACACCCGGGCTGTATCAGTAGAGACGGGGGTCTCTGGTTTAACCCCTACATTACAATTAACACACGGGGGGTGTATCAGTGAAGACGGGGGTCCCTGGTTTAACCCCTACATTACAGTTAGCACACAGTGGCTGTATCAGTGGAGACGGGCGTTGCTGGTTTAACCCCTACATTACAGTTAACACACAGGGGCTGTATCAGAGGAGACGGGGGTCGCTGGTTTAACCCCTACATTACAGTTAGCACACAGGAGCTTTATCAGTGGAGACGGGGGTCTCTGGTTTAACCCCTACATTACAGTTAACACACAGGGCCTGTGTCAGTGGAGACGGGGGTCTCTGGTTTAACCCCTACATTACAGTTAGCACACAGGGGGCTGTATCAGTAGAAACGGGGGTCTCTGGTTTAACCCCTACATTACAGCTAACACACGGGGGCTGTATCAGTGGAGACGGGGTCTCTGGTTTAACCCCTACATTACAATTAGCACACAGGGCCTGTATCAGTGGAGACGGGGTCTCTGGTTTAACCCCTACATTACAGTTAACACAGAGGGGCTGTATCAGTGGAGACGGGGGTCTCTGGTTTAACCCCTACATTACAGTTAACACACAGGGGCTGTATCAGTGGAGACGGGGGTCTCTGGTTTAACCCCTACATTACAGTTAACACAGAGGGGCTGTATCAGTGGAGGCGGTGGTCTCTGGTTTAACCCCTACGTTACAGTTAGCACATCCGGGCTGTATCAGTAGAGACGGGGGTCTCTGGTTTAACCCCTACATTACAATTAACACATGGGGGGTGTATCAGTGGAGACGGGGGTCCCTGGTTTAACCCCTACATTACAGTTAGCACACAGTGGCTGTATCAGTGGAGAGGGGCGTTGCTGGTTTAACCCCTACATTACAGTTAACACACAGGGGCTGTATCAGAGGAGACGGGGGTCTCTGGTTTAACCCCTACGTTACAGTTAGCACACAGTGGCTGTATCAGTGGAGAGGGGCGTTGCTGGTTTAACCCCTACATTACAATTAACACACGGGGGGTGTATCAGTGGAGACGGTGGTCTCTGGTTTAACCCCTATGTTACAGTTAGCACACAGTGGCTGTATCAGTGGAGACGGGCGTTGCTGGTTTAACCCCAACATTACAGTTGACTAGCTCACTGGGAATTCTCCCCCTGCGCTCCAAAGCACCTACTTCAGCACTTAGTACTGATGCAGATTTCTTTCAGATCTTGAAACATAGTAAGTAAAAAGTATTAGGTGACACAAACACTCCAGTAAAATACAGATGCGTAAAATCTACTGGAGTACAGTATTGAAGTAATTGTACTTCGTTATTTGCCACCTCTGACCACAAAGCCTGAATATGTTTCAGTAGTGCACCACCTTGCATTGCCATTTGCATGATACAGTGTATTTTAAGTGACCAGTGAGTGGAAGTACAAGGTAGGTGTTTCTAATAAAGTGGCCAGTGGGTGATAGTAAAAGGTAGGTGCATTGAAGTGTACAGCCAGGGTTTCTAATAAAGTTGTCAGTGAGTGGAAGGGTGAGATCAGAGTTTACTAATTATGTGGCCACTGAGTAGAGGTGTGAGAGAGTGTGGGTGGAAATGGATTAAATGTTACAGAATGAAACTTATTTCATTTATTATTTATTGGATTTTTATCTGGCATGTTCCGCGGAGTATAATTCTTTGAGGTTTGGAAAAGAAATAGGCTTTGTCTAGCTTTAAAGACGGTCCTTCCAGGAGCTTGACCACTTTGATTTTTCCTGTTTTCCACTTCATTTGAATGTATTCAAGGACCTTTTCTCTGAGCTTCTTATCTGTGCAGTACACTTGAAACGAAGCTCCTGCTGTCTCTTCCACCTGAACCTGAATAATTTTGCTCATTTCTGCATTTTGTATGTACAATACTTGCAAAGGTTAGAGACCAATATGGCAATTAAGCCTAAGTTTTAGATATTTCTGAGGACATTAGCTACAAGGTGTACTCTATATCTATATCCATATTCATATCTATATCTATATGGCCTTGCATAAGAAAAGAGAAAAACAAAGACAAAAAGGGGAAAAACAACAGTTTCCAAAACCTGATTGAGAACATGTGACCAGTCCTAACTGTGTAGCCCACCAAAACTCTTCATCAGATAACCAGCACTTAAGCTTTCATCATTGAGAGCGAGGAGAAAATCAAGCTCCACTCTTACTTCAGATCTCAAAACATCCACAGAAAATGAAATAGTTCCATCCAGATATTTTTGGAATCAAGTCTCCAGAAAAGAATGGAAGCTGTGGACGTGGCTAATTGTTATTATGGAAGTGTCTGTTGAATATGTACCACCAGCCAAAAAATGATTACAATTAAATAGCGTATTAAAGGTGGTAATTAATGATCGGCTAAAAGGAGTGACTGCATTTGGGCGTGTCAAAGACCATAGTCTGAAGTAAGCAGGTGAATCTGCAGGTGTATGGAAGCGTATGGCCATACGTGTCTACCAGCAGTGGCTAAAATCCCAGTCTACAGGAAATCCTCCTCAGAGTTGTGCAAGGAAGGCATCCACCAAATCTGGCCCAACTGCTCAATTCTCTGATGCAAGTGTCCATAAACATTTGATGTGGCCAACTCCACGAAAATCCATGCCAAGTCCAATTGGTGCTTGTGGAGGTATTACACACTATTAGGTTGATTTCAGACAGCGGTGACTCGTTTTTTCCGGAGAGCTAATGAATGAAGTTTGTTTTCAGAATTCCATAGTACTAGGTTTGTGATATTGTAGCTGCTGTGAAAGTTGGCTGAGATGAAGATGAAATTCCGCTCATGTTTATAGACACCAAGCCGAAGCTGAAGCTGGAGATTTGGCAGATTTTTCACCCTGTCTTTGAGCTCTCCTTTCATTTCCTGATCTCTGATGTTGCATTCGGTCCATCTGTTTTGTCCTCTTCTCTGACTCAGTCATCCATCAGTGTGGTGAGACAGAAGGAGTTCTTGGATAGTCAGACTAGGGCACACATTGACTGACTGTGTGGGTGAGTGATAAATTCAGTACATTAGAGGCTGAGGCTCAGGGCAGGACCGATCGATAATGTGTTTGGTGCTTTGCGATCCTCCAAACACACTCCATATCACCTGCTCCCATCAGCCTTCATCTCCAGACAACAACATAGCCTGGAGAAACTGAGCCATGGCTGTAGAACCTTCTCGCCTATTCCTAGGAAGGAATTTCTGAAGAAACATACAGACTGGAATTTCTTTACAGTGGTGCTGTTGGGAACCTGGAGTAACAATGTCTACAATACAAATCTAGTGATATGAAGTTGAGAGGCCTTTCATTTAAAACTGTTGGTTAAATGATAGGCAAGAATAATTTACTTTTACTCAATGTTTATGGTACATTAATAACACTATGTAGCTAGATTTATGTTCCTGGTTTCTATGCATTTTATTAAAATTACCTATATGTAAAATGTAATCTAAAGCAGCTATATTCATCATAAACCTTGTTTCTGTAAATACAAATAAAAACAAAATATTTGTTTCATGTTATGTAGTTAACACAGTGCATACAATATATACTGTAATGTAATACATACACTCAACGTTGGTTGATTCCAGAAAGGAATCAACCAACAGGAATGGAACTTGGTGGGCAGGTTTGGACTAATGTGAATGATTCACGTTTCACGCTTGACTGCACATGTGACATAGTCTCGCTGAACTCCAACTCCCAGAATCCACCACCCAATGACACACGTAGTGGTTGGTGTAGCTCAGCGGACCACACCACTACCCAGCAAAGAGCCACCACCACATATGGTAGGCTGGGGTTCGAATCCTGGTCTGGATGACTATGCTGTGCTACACCAATAGGAGCCCTTGCGCAAGACTCCTAACACTACCTGCGCCTACCTGTGATATGAATACCCTTGTAAGTCGCTCTGGATAAGAGCGTCAGCTAAATGCCATAAATGTAAATGTAATGACATCATGATCAGCCAGTCACGCTCCATTTTCTCACTCGTCCTCACCAGACTACCAATTATACACACCTGAATCTCGTTTAGTCTGTTTGCTTGAAAGCACCTGTTTCACACTCAGTATTGCCACTCAGTGACCTTACTGAACGGCCTCCCTTGCCATTCCTGACTGTTGTCCTGATTCTGACCTTTCTAGTTTCTCGCTTTCTCTTTTGGTCTTGCCCTTTTGTTTGCCCTCCTGATTACCCATTACTCTCGCCTGTCTATTTGATTGCACTTAGCCTTTCCTTTGGGTATGTTTGCTTGGATTATCTTGTTTAGCTGTGTCGATTCTAGTTGGTTAAACCTGACAAAATACTTTGCCTATGAGTGTATGATGGCTGAGTTTAAGGGTTTACAGCCGGCTGTTAGATGTCAAGGTAGGCTTATAGGCAATGCAACCAGCCCTTTGATTCACTCACTTGCTCTGTTGGCAGTCTAGTGCAACAACAGACCAAGCAAAAGTGGCTAAAACAAGTCAGCCCTGCTAATCACCAACCGCAATGGACTTAACCAAGAGATCCTTAATGAACTCACTTGTAGAGATGATGACCTGGCCCTGGATGAACTCGCACTCATCATTTTGCACGCCCATCCCAGACACAGCAACAGCAACCCATGACAACGTCTTAAGTCCACCCTGCTCCCATTGTGGCTGGCCAAGTGTTGCAGGAGTGCTGTGCTCGCCCACAGAGATTTCTGAAGTCATTCCTGAAGAAATGTGTGGATCCTATTCAAATCACCTTTGTCACATCACATTTTCACAGGTGTGAAGGTGAGTGAAAAACTTAGTAGTCCCTTACAATACAAAGATATACGTTAGACTTATTGTAAATAAATATGTACAATACTGAGCAAAAAATCTCTGTTTATACTAATTTACAGTTATGAATAGAAGTTATAAATTAATAAAAACGGATATATTCAGATGTACACATTTCCATGTAGCACTATGGCTAGGCTGAGGTAGATGAGAGATTCTCAAAAGATACTCCAGCCTCAAAAGTAGTGAGTAGCCCCATGCCAGGAATGGTTATGAAATCACTGTTAGTTCCTGATACGCTATTTTGTAAGGACTCTTCTCATGTCTTCCCAGTCCTGATTCATCCAGACCCAAGTCGCTACTCAGCTTTGTCTGCCCTCAAAATTCCCTTAGGCTATCTTCAGTAGATGGGGACCCTGGTGGTCAGGGAATTATCTCCCAGACTCTTCACTCAGAGGAGATTAACATCTTTATTCTGGACTCCTCTGAGTATGCTGTAATATTGGGACTACCTTGGTTAAAAACTCATGACCCTGTGATTTCATGGTATGAGTGGGAGAGTCTATCATGGTCTCCATTTTTGTTTTCAACATTGTCTATCTTTGCCTCATATGTCTGTCAATTCCACCTCCATTGGGAACCCTGAGGTACAAGCCCCTGTAGCTATTCCTTCCTAATATTCTGATTTGTTAGATGTATTTAGTAAGTTAATGCTGTTAAAATGCCCCCACACTGAGAGTATGACTGCTATATCGGTTAAATCGATAACAAAATTCCACTTAAATCTAGAGTGTACCCGTTTACCCAAGCAGAAGAGAAGGCAATGGAGGGGTATACACAGGGTATACATAGATTAATAGATTCTCTGGTTTAGCTGCACGGCTAAATTGTTATTAAATCCTTATCCTTACCAGCTCAATGTGTATTCACTCTAGTTTGCTAAACCTGATAGAGGTAAGCAAGGGCGGGACTTTTCACTGTACCTGACTGACTATATGAGGATGTGCTGTGGCGCATGCTTTTCATTGTGACTCATGCTATTGTGTTGGTAGCATCCTTTGCAAGTGAAGTATACCTCAGAGAAGAGCTCGAAAGCAATTTGAGCATACCCCTCAGGTCGACACCAGATAGAAAGACAAGCAGAAAAAAAAGATGATACATTTTAAATTATATGCAGTGTAAGAGGGGTCCTATTGTATGCTTCTAGAAAACGGAATGGTCTTATCAGTGTATCATCATAGTACCATAGCATGTTGTTGGCGGCAGTGGATAGAAGAAGGTATACATCAGTGACATAAAGGATGTGGGGGACCAACACAAACAACACATGGAGAGAGCTGACAGATTGTCTGACATGCACAAAGTGACCCAACAGCCACAATTGTGGACATTAAACGAGCAGTGATGCCCTCCATGTTCCATCCTGCTAGTGCCAGAAGCATTAGAAGGCTGCATGACGAAAAATGCATACAGGCAGACTGTTACAACGACTGGCCTCAACACCACGTCAACATCACCAAAGACTGCAATGGTGTCGTGCCAGACTGTCATGGAGTGACTCTGAATGCCAGCGGGTCATCTCCAGTAACCAGTCCCACTTTTGAATCTGCATGCGGAGGCACCATGGTCAGTGCCAAGTTTTTGGTCAAATGTCCAGAACGCCTGGGGTCATGGTGTGGGGTGCAATTTGGTACAGTGACAGATCACCTTTGGACTTCATTACAGACACTTCGACAGCCCAACATTACATTAATGAGGTGGGCCCTGCAACCAGCAGCCTTACCTTTTCTGAGCAGACACTCCGGTCCGAGTTGCTGTGTTTGAATGTGGTATATCATGAGCATCCAACGACAGCCAATATAGCCCAAGCGTCAAAGCTGAAAATGGCATAGAAATGATTTACATGAAAATATTATGCTAAATATGTTTATGTGTCAGTGTTTATATGCTTCATTATGTCACAACACATTACTTTACATACCACGTTAAACTCCTGGCCTGTTTTCAATTCCAGTGTGAAAATCTGGAGGAGGTAAAACTGAGACTCTTTTGCTGAACTAAAGACTCTCTGATTGTCACCAGTACATGCATACTGTTGTGGGGCTAGTAGGCTACAGCAACACTGTATACAGAAGTAAGCTAATTAAGGGATACAGATGTGCAGGTGAGCGTTCCTATGTAGGGGCGGTGGAGAGAAACGCATAGCGATAAAGAGAAAAGAGAATTAGATAAGAGAATGAAGTGTCATGAATGCTGATTATGCATTTCAGTTAGTCCTTTGACCATCGCTCAGCCAGCCAATTACAATTAGAACAGAGAGAGACAGAACGAGAGAGAGAAGGTTAATTATGATAAGAAAACGAAAGAAAAGAAGCTATGTGTCCGTCCGGTTTACTGATCACAGTCACATCAAGCCTGTAAAGGGATTTCATGTGGGTCTGTTCGCAGCAGGAACTGAACAATCCGAGCAGATGGCCAACATCAACCCAGAAGGAAACATCAGAGGAACAACATCAACAGAGCTGCAGATGGAGATGTGTGTGAGGTAAGAAAAGGAGTGTGTTGGGAGTCTTCAGAGAGTGGTATAATTCCCATGCAGAGAAGGAAAGACATGCATTTGTATATGAAACAAAGATACAGTACAAAGAACCAAGGTTACCAAGTATATGATCTTATTATTCCAGTAAGTTTAAGCACCCTTGGTCAAAAATTTTACTTTAAGTTCAGTTAAAACTGATTAACTGCTTCCCAAAAAGCATAAGGGTGAGCCCAAGCTGAATTGAAGATTGCTTATTATATCAGTGTATTTTTTTTTTGTTTTGTAAAATTTTAGAATGAGAAAAATGAACAAAAGGAACACCATGCAAATGTTTTGGTATCTCAAGAGATTTAAGCTGTCAGACTAGACTTTAACTAGACCTTAGTTAGGGCTGTGGTCTGTCATTGTTAGGAAAAAGCCAGGTAATGCAAATTTCAAGCCTTTTAAAATTCACCAGAAAGGCAAATCAAACCCCCCCCCACAGACCTTCAGGAAGATGTGTCAGACTCTGGAGTGGTGTAGTGCAATGACATCTGCACAAATATGACACTTATGGATAAGTCTTCAGAAGAGTCTTCAAATATAACTTTTACTACAATGAGAAAATGTGTGAAAATGGAGCAGAATTTCATGAAAAGGATATCTCTCCAAGCTGTTAATCATAGGGGTGGATTAATCATGCTTTGGGTCCACATTGCCACAAGTGGAATATGTTACTGATTGAGCCAAAATGGGATTCAGTTGAATACCAGCAAATAGCAAACAGTCTGTAAATTCTGGCAGCAAACAAAATCCACAATCATCAAACTGATCTGCTAAAAAACCAAACTGATACTGATTCTGGAAAACAGGACATAATGACTCCTTAAACACACCACCACAATTCTGAGGAGAAATCCAGACAATGCAGTACAAACTGATGGTGCTTACAACCACTTCCTTCAACCTAACATATGGCATCACTCCTTTTAGCCGATCATTAACATCTGCTTTGCACCCATTCTCCACTCATTGAACAAGACATTTACTGCACCTGTTCTTAACCTATGAATCCCACCACTCACACCCCACCATTAGGAGCCTGAAGTAACTACCACCTTAAAGAGGCGGTACCACCACAGAAAGTGAAAGTTGTCCCATGAGTTTGATTCACACAGCCACTCTGGCAGACTGGGGGAGATACCACTGCTGTTTTTCACATAAAAACTCAGTTTATCGTTTTAAAGCTTTCTGCAAATTGTGTGAAATTTGTAACATGCATTTCTAGAATTATTTTAGTGTTATTTTTGTTGTTGATCATTCAATACCTTCAGTCTGATTTTAAATCAGAATGTAAAGATGAATGTCTTGCATGCGGAATGCTGTGTTTCTGCTGGGGGTGTTTAATGATGGCTTTTATGATATTTATGAAGAGTGCTCCTTAGGACGCATTCCAGAACCCCACTCCGACTAATTATAAATGTGACCAATCCAGCCAATTAGCTCCAATTAGAGAGAATTATCCTCCGTCTGCAAGCCGAGGACCCACTTCAGTCGGAAAAAATAAAGCATTGTGGAAATGTTCCAGCTTTTTCTCTGGCATTCTTTCTTTCTCTTCTTTCTGGCAAGCTTGTTTTCTCCTTCCTCTCGCCAGTCTGCCCATTCTGGACTATGCATTTCCATGCAAGAGTGCGAGTGTTTTCATTGCAGCTGATGAACAGGAAGCTGTTTACGAAGCAGATGATTGCGAGGGTTTGGCCCACCATTTCCACCCCCTCTGTAAAGTATGTGTGATTTGTGGAGGCTGTGAATGATGACATTCTGAAGATGTTGAAAAGCATTAGGGCAATGAGCCAGTGCTGTAGCTCCTGCCATCGCAAAGAGCTGGGTGAACATTATTTATTTATTTATCTATTCCTGCATCTTCATAAACCTCTAAATGCTCACTAATGTTGGGCTTTGATGTTACTGAGCAAAAAGCCGAGCCCCTACACTTCTTTAATTTCCAATCCACATGAGTACTAAGTACAAATTGCTCATTTTATTCAGGAGACTGAATATACGAAAATCTGCCTGCACATGGAACAGGAAAGTTTCCACAGTCCAACATGTCATGGAGAAACAGCAGTTATGGGGACATTGAGGCAAGATCTGACAGATCAGATAAAACTGCCCATATGCTGTCCAGACTGGCAAAGCAAACCCCCCTGTGATGCAGACCCACCCACCAAAGAGCAGGTACGTTACAAAAGGAAAAAGATGATATGGTAAAAGGATCAGATGTGTATCTGTAGGTCCTGGGTGTCTTTAAAAACGGGGTCACTGATGTGTTCACCCACCTTCTTCTAGCGATGGGGTGGCAATGAAATGAAGAACCATGAGTTAATGTTATGTGAAGACTATACTTAGCACTAAGAGCATTTTAAAAGCAATGGTGTAATTGTGTTAATGACATTTTTAAAAGCTTCTTCTTTTTTTCATCTTCTTCTGGCTATTACATTTTTTGGCTGCTACTCAGTTAAGCAGTTTTATACCCAGAGACACCGCTTCTAATCCACCATCTCAGGGCAGACCATTGAGCACAATTTCAACATTGATTCTACCCGCACTCATCTGTTTGTATTTTTTTTTTTTCTACCCTTACTTTCCATTCATTTTTGGCTTCATTCAAACACTGTTGTTTCTCATACCCTACAGCCAACAAACTGTACTCACTCAGGGCAGACTCCCAAACTCTAATCCACAGACATACTGACCTGCACTCCTCTATGTGTCATTTATTCATCCCTTACTCTCCCATAGCAAACCCAGCCTAGCAGAAAGTGGGAACAGCTTGAGCTGGGCAATCATTCTGCGCTTCCTTCAAGAAATGCACTGTTCTGGTTGCATGTAATGTATGTAGAGGAAAAGGCATGGGCTTTTTATTAGGTGATCCTTGCAGCTGTTAGCAAGCATGGCTTTGCAGCCATCAGGCTTTATCACTGTAACTGTATGTGAGGTTAGTGTCTGCTGAAGAGTTGCTAACACAACCAAAGTATTTTCATGAGATTCCTGATCTGAAAACTGTTTCAACTGACTTATTGGGACTATCTAGCACTTTCGGTGGCCATCAGCAGGAATGTTTGGGCCCCTATCTTGCTGGGTGACGTACTGTAAAATTTGAGGATAGCTAATATGCCTGTGGTGTCTAATTTATATACATTCATAACTAGCTAGCGTGACCAACAGACCACACCTCAAAGCACAAATTCAGTGTTGCTCCTCAGATTTTCCTCAGGAAATGCACTTTTCTAGTTTTAATAACTTGCAGTTGAACTTGCAGTCTTACGACCCAGAAGTTGTTAGGGACAGCTGCTTATACCCACCAGGGAGTGACCACCACATGTGGGAGACTGGGGTCTGAATCCTGGTCTGGGTGACTGTGCTGTGCTACACCAATAAGAGACCATGGGCAAGACTCCTAACACTACACTGGCCTATCTATAATAATGATTAATGTCGAGGGAGAAATGTATTCCACAAAATATCAGCAAATTCTGGAGGTAAATGTGATGTCAAAAAACTGAAGCTGAAAAGAGGCTGCATGACTTCTACTGGAGGACAATGACCCAAAACACACCCCAAGAAATACCTCAAGAACCTCAAGCTGATGCTTTTGCATTGACCCTCTCAGTCCTATTACTTGAACATCACTGAACATCTGTGAGTACATCTTAAATAGGATGTGCATGTGTGTTCTGGAGAAAATTATTTTAAAAAGAGTAGAGAAATTCCCAGCTAACTACAGAAAATAATTTCAAGCTGTGATGGGGGTGTTTGTCAGTCTTACTAACTTGACTGGGTGCCCAAACTTTTGCATATGACACATTTCACTGTATGATGATGATAATTACATTAGCTTCTTTATTATTGCACTGCAGAGATCATGGCAAAACTTTGTATATTAGTGTAAGCTAGGGAAGGTGGGTCACGTGTGTTATGCGTGCTTCGTGTTGTTCATTTGTTTGTGTTTTGTGTTCATGTTTTGTAATCACCTGGCTGTTTAGCTTTCAGGAGACGGTTTCCATGGAGATGATAAAGCTCCGTCCATGCCAGCAAAGATGTTCATTTTCCAGCTCTCAGTACTCACACGCTCTGTATACGTGCTCTCCGTGTCGAGCCGCTGAACAGCCGTCTAATGTGTTTAGATGCTTCAGTATCATGCTGCTGTAGTGCTGGCGGCTCTTCTGGAAGCTTCCGCCACACGTGAGCTGATAACAAACACCACGTGGGGTTTAAAACCCTTTTTACATACTTTCCTCTCAGACCTGCTCTCAGCACACACATACACACCTACAGCACACCCTCTGCTCTTATTTACATCATCGAAGATCTCATTTTTGCATCCGCTGCAGAAGTGAGGCAGTAGCCTTTACCTTCCACGTTGATTAAGGAGCCTCTACTTCTACTGAAATGCCAGTTTTCACCATTATATAAGCAGACATATATATATGTATATACACGCACAGTCAAACTTGAAGAAATAGTTGCACCCTAGGAATGAAATAAGGAAGGAAACTAGGTGGGTAGGTTTGACATCATGAGACGTGCAGATTATTCAAGTTTCGTGCTCAACTATATAAGATCAGCAACCCGTTGCACATGCTTTCCATTCTGACGGTGCTGTTGTGTTGGTGGCATCCTTTGAAAGCGAAGCATGTCTTGAGTAAAGAGTTTGAAAGTAAATTGAGCAGTTGAAGAGTTGGAGAGGGATTGCATCGTAGGGCTCCCGGAAATGTGATGGGCATGCCATAGTGGATAGAAGAAGGAACATTCCAGTGACATGAAGAATCTGGGAGACCTACACGAAGCATGGAGAGAGAGAACTGACAAACTGTCCAACATGCATGGAGTGATCCAACAGCCGTGACTGCTCAGTGAGCAGTGATGTCCTCCATGAGTCACCATTGGCAGATGGCTGCACAACCCAGACCTGTACGCAGACCTTTGCAACAACTGCACTTGACACCACGTCAATGATGCCAAAGAGTGCAATGGTGTCATGCCAGAATGGCAGTGGGTCATCTTTAGTAACCAGTCCTGCTTTTGTCTTGGTGGAGGTGACCAACGAATCCATGTGTGGAGGCACCGTGGTCAGCGCCAGGTGAACAGAAGACCTGAAGGTCTGGTGTCACTCCACCTCCACGCCTACTGCAAAATCTGCAGGAACTGCATGAGAATATTCTAGCTGCATGGGATGGTTTATCAAAGGACACCGATAGGGCCCTCTACAGCTCCAATGCCGAGATGTATGGTATGTTGTGTTAGCAAACGCAGCACCCTGAATTTAGTTTTTCTGGCCAGGACAACCACCCAAAATAAGAAAAACCACAACTTCATCAACAGCTAAACGCTCTACAGTGACCAAACAAAAATCACACAAGGCTCAAGTCTATGGTATTTGATAATGTAGCTATTCCCACTCTAATATTATTGTAGAGGATGACGGAGGAGCAGTTATCAGTATAAACGCGAGGCATTGAGGCTGAGCTATGATGTTGCGGCAGCTTGTAAGTCCAGTTCATCCAGGCTAAGTGATGTTAGCAGGGGGTTTAGCATGGCACTACAGAGCTAATCGAAGCTAGGCCAGGCTAGTCCACAAAAAAATAAGCCTTTAACACAGTCCATTAAATCAGAACTACAGTCAGATTCAGGACGGGATGTGAACATACATACAAACAAATGCACACATTGATTCTGGCTCTCATTTCTTCATTCGCTCTCTCCCTCCCGACCACCCGCAGGCCCGTTAAGCAGTGGTATAGCCGAGAAATAATCAGCAGGCAACATCCTGCTAATCTGACACCCCACTCCCTACAGCAGAAATCCCTCCTTCTCCCTCTTTCTTTCCCTCATCCCTTCTTTTAGAGCAGAGGCATTTAGTCTCTGTCACTCTGAGACGAATCTAAAGAAGCAAAATCTTTTAAAAACCAAAGGCCACAACCAGACTACTGCACAATGGTCCTCTGGCGAGAGGGTTTTTAAATTGGCCGGACGTCTTCAGAGTTCTCTTCTGGTCGAGGTCAGAGCTGTGCAGAGCGTTTTTCAGAGACGAAGGGATGATCACGACAAGCAAAGAAAGCAGAGAGAGAGAGAGAGAGAGAAATAAGTAGCCTGTCTCACAGCTTGGATTAAACCCTTAAAGAATAAATTAAAGATTTCCTTAACCAACCACACTCTTAAAAAGTCACTGGAGTGCTTATAGAGAGACACATGAGAGCTCCGTATCTCCACAGTAGAAATGAAATGCTTGCTGTTTGGAGCTCCTCCACTGAATTATGCATTATGATAGATAGATAGATAGATAGATAGATAGATAGATAGATAGAAATAGAATAGTTAATCTGCTCACTAGCAGCTCCGCACAGAGTCAATCCACACCGTGCCAGTTAATCTGCACACTAGCAGCTCCGCACAGAGCCACTCCACACCGTGCCAGGTAATCTGCTCACTAGCAGCTCCACACACAGCCTGTCCACACTGTGCCAGTTAATCTGCACACTAACAGCTCCGCACAGAGTCAATCCACACCATGCCAGGTAATCTGCTCACTAGCAGCTCCGCACAGGGTCAATCCACACCGTATCAGTTAATCTGCTCACTAGCAGCTCCGCACAGTCAGTCCACACCGTATCAGGTAATCTGCTCACTAGCAGCTCCGCACAGTCAGTCCACACCGTGCCAGTTAATCTGCTGCAACAGCCGATGATATATGCAAGCACTTACGGTAGTCCCATTGGTATATATCACCCTATGCAATGAAAAGCTGTTACTGCAGATCTGAAACCACCCACAGGTGTTTCTGTCCACCCCTTCACTGTGAAAAGACCACTCAACACTATGGGTCTGAAAGGATGTGTAGTTGTTAAGAATCTCTTACTGAGAAAAGGAGACGTCATACAAAGTAGATGCTGGTGTTCAAAACCATGGGCTGACCACCCCAGAGTCCAGACCTCAACATCACTGAATGATACCTGGGTGGTCTCTGGTCTCTGACTTTTGCACAGTACTGTATATATAATATATTATTATAAATCTTTAATAAAATAGTCTGCATTAAGTGATTATAACATATCATAATGCAAGTAAAACTAATAAAGGTAGAAATCTATGTAGCCCTAGCAAAATGACAAAAACATGGTTCTGTGAGGAACCCATAGTATAGTCCTTTTATAAAATGCTCCCTATAGCATCTGCTGATGTTCTGGAACAGTTCGTTGGTGCTACTCAGAACACTGTTTTCTAAGAGTGCAGTTATTGTCAGAATGGAGTGCAGTTCATATTCTCTTTGTCTTTCTTTTCATAGCATTGATCTTTCGGTGCCATTTAACTCCATAGGAGCACAGAAATCTCTCTCCAGCTCCCTCTCTCTGCCTCGTTTTACCCCATTCTTTCTCTCCCTGTGAATGGCCAAATGTTTTTTCTGCTTCGCTTCCCCATCTCTTCTCTCGCTTGTCTCTCTCTCTCTCTCTCTCTCTCTCTCTCTCTCTCTCTCTCTCTCTCTCTCTCTCTCTCACTCTCTCGCTTGCTTTCTCTTTCTCAAACCTCATCCTATCCATGTGTCATGGTGTCATGCAGCATGATTACAATGATTTTTGGTTTTGTCTTTCATGAGAAAGTGAGTGAGAGAGAGGGAAGGAGAAAGAGAGAGAGAGAGTGAAAATTGTACATCTAACATTGCAAAAGTTTTTTTTTTTTACTACCTCTTTTGGGTGGAGTCGCTCTTCCACCCACAACAGATGATGTTCCACTGACCCCTTGTGGTAGCAGTATGTAACAACAGTCAAAGCCCAGCAGTGCAAAAAACTGTACCTTAAGCGTCAGAGTCATAATAACAAAAAGCAAACCTGCTAGTCCATTTCATTACAGCTTCATGCACAGCGAGGGTCTACTCTGTCAGAAAAAGACCACCGCCCAGGTTTGTAGTGGGGGTGATCGGAGAAAAGATACATGGTATAGCTCTGAATACTCTGCCTGATGTCTGAGACATTGTTTTACAGAGGCAACAGTCTTTGTGGAAAGGTGTGAACTGCTCACAGCATGGGGGCCTTACTCCTCCTCTCGCCACCCTTCATTACTTGCTAGCAGCTTAACACTAAAGAGAACCAGTTAATGCGTCTAATCTGCCAACATATATACATATTTCAGTGGCTGATTGGTGGTTGATTGGTAAACAAAGTCATAGTTTAATGTGAAATGGTTCATTGTAGAGATTTCTTTACAGTGGTGGCTCTAAAAACCAGGGGTCACCATTTCCGGGATCTGATTTTTATATCTAATGTTGAAGATGCTAATAGTGGATGGTAATAGGTCAAAATGTCAAAACTATGGCTGCTATTCCACTGGTTGGCCAACTGCTTCACAGGGCCACACTGGTCTGTTCCATACTGGTACAGACTCTTGAGACCAGATCTGCAGTGCTGCTAAACCAGAACCAGAAAATGCTAAAGAAAACTCGGCACAAGATTGACTATGCTATGGCAGGCTTATCGGTACATAACACTCGGTTCTGGCTATCGCCCCAACACCAGCTGCTCTATTGATTAGGTCTTTATCTTATAAACAGGCATCATTTCAGCATCAGTTAGCTGGAACGGAGCTTGTAAAGTTGTGAGTGGAACCTTCAGTCTGCTAATGTTACGTTAGCATTAGCCTAGCCTAGCAGGCTACTGCTCAAAACACTACAGAACAAGTTGATCTTGGCTTTCTTTCACTCCAGCACCAGGTGGATCCAGCCTCTACTGGGGTTGTGTGGAAGTGTAGGCCACTGGTTAATCTAACTAGAGGAGCTAGAGTAACAAAACGGAGTGGTTAGATAACTGTAAAGTATTTTGTGTTGAACCAAAAACACCACCATAACCAAAAAACCACAACCAATTCCACTACATAAAAGCAAACAGATATGTATATGATTTGTATGTGTAGATATTTACACACTCATGTAGTGTCTAGGAAGTTAAACAATAAAAATGAATAATAATAATAAAGGAATAAGTTAGCAAATTGCCTTTTATGCACTGAGGGGAAATAAAGGATTTATGTGTGAGGTGTGTGATTTGAAATCTTAAAATTGTACATAATTATCAACAATTATAAACAGAATGAGAAATAACAACCATATTTACGATACATCCAAGACATCTATGTATCATGCTGCAGAGATATCTACTAAAGTTAGCTTGCTAACCAGCTAGCATAGGCCCCTCCTGTCCCAATACCACTTTGTACCTGAAGAGACGATAGTGAATCAGTGTAGCGTCCAGTCGAATCAGTCCAACATTGGGGAATTGAAGAAATATCTTCGTTCCGGTGACGTATTCTAACTTCTTCTCAGTCATGATGAAGGTCCCAGATAGATCAAGCCACCATATACTATAGCAAGTCACCACGGCCGAATCTATACTTTCCAGCCAACAAAAGAAGTGATAGAACAGAAGCAATAGTTAACATTGTCTGCTTTCCACCGCCGGAGATCTTGGTCAGCAAAGTTTAGAGGTTTGATGCTGAACTCTTTAAAAAAAAAAACTGAAAACTTTGATGTGTAACATTTCTCCTAGATTGGTAAGAACTGATGAGGGAGGAAGAGGGACTGCATTTTCTGTCTATTGTTTGGAGGTGACATATTGATTCTATAATTATGACAGTATGACGTGTATACATATAGGCAACTAGGCACATTTGGTTGCATCTTCAGAGCTCTATAATAGAAACATATTCCAGTAGCCTGTGGCCTACTGACTCTCTCCGTTTGGCACGGAGAGTGATTGACCACTGGGAACAATTCATACTCAGGCAGATTTCCCCGTGATGGAGCGTTTCACACCAGACCAAACAGAGCGGCTTTGTTTACACCCAAGCCATTCAATTATGCAGAAATAGTAAAAGAAAATAGTTGGAATTTCATAATATGCAGCAACAAGAGCTTATTAAGTAGCATCCATACTGTTTAACACACTTCATGATGTCGCCCTGCATTGCATTTTGGGACAAACAAACACATATAGCTAACCGAACCTCTAATGGGCCTCTCAGCTTGTTTGGCTTCGCTTCTTTTTGTGTGTTATGTAATGAGATCATGAGTCATAATGTTAATAATGAGTGTCAGTTTCTGTGACTCTGTGCTGTTGCTTTTGTTGAGTTTAGAATTGGCATGGTAGTGGTATAAAGAAGACGTGTCTTGGTTTATGAGGCAGTTCCTTTCTAAGCGTCTGTATAGACACAGTGTGGAGTCTTAAGTCCTTTTATTTTTTCTGGCAGGCAAAGTGACGGTCCCTTGGCAATACAGTAATCCTCTGTCAAAACAATCTCAGCACTTGCATAACTTCTTATATAAGTTGTTATTGAGATTAGATTGCTGTAATGATAATTTATTACATGACTAGGGGCACATCAGTTTGCATAAACAGAAAGTTGGAGGCCATGGCTCTACCTATAACAACATAAACACAGTCGGAGGTAAGTCCATACTGGAGGAGAGCTTCGGTGTGACCAAACGTAACCATGACCAGTTATAAATAGGGTCTCCAAATGCACAACTTGAATCAAGTCAAGGTGGGCCAGAGGTGGATAGAGTGTTTACTCTATACCAGATGCATACTCACATACTTGCTCGTTTTCTTTCTGGGTCACGTGGGGTGCTGGAGCCTATGCCAGTGTTTATTTTCCATATAGAGTACATATTCCAGGTTTAGATACTCAGACTGTAATCATCACTTCGACTGTAATCCAGGTTTAGATACCCTGGCTGTGGTTAATCTGGGTTTAGATACTCGACTGTGATTAATATGGGTTTAGTTAATTAGGCTGTGATTAATACAGGGTTAGATACTCAAGATGTGATCAGTAACCACCTGAGTTACCTGAGAGAATCTAGGCCATAGCAGTGGCCTAGCAAAACCTTAGCAACACTTGGGACAGCATAGCTGCAGCTTTGTGTGTAATTTATTAGAAGCCCAATCAAGCATCCAGTCATCAGCAAGTAACCTATCAGTCACTGACTATGAACACATTCATATTATTTAGACATCTTGTGGAAGTTACATTAGCCTCTAATTTTACAGTACAGCAGCTAGCAGGATCAGGCCCCCTAATCCTGTTTGGGACCTCTGGAATGTTAGAGCCTAACCTGAATTTAGTTTCTGCTCCCAGACTTGGTTACTACTGGTAGATAGACAGTCATTTACTTCAGTAGTTAAAAAGTCAGTGTATGCAAAAGAGAGCTGGTAACTGAATAGAAGGTCCAGATTTAAGGAACTCTGGTTAGACTTGACTTGCCCACCACTCCCCTAGTGTGTGATCTACCAGCTGGAAGGCAGGACTTCCCAGCATGCTTAGGGGTTTTACTGGGATTTATAGTAATTTTATATAGTAAATATAGTGTATTCAGTTCACCAGGATGGTGTTTTGTGTTCTATTTTAACATGCCAGCCAGAAAATGTATCCCTTCTTACAACATTATATACTTATATTATATCTTATATACTTATTACTGTATATATGTATAGTAAATTATATTCTATTCTATATACCACCCCCTTATCCCACATTCTGTGTACACATATATTCTATATATTTATTTATATACCACCACATGTACAAAAATCTCAATTGTCAGTCATTCTGTTTTGCACTTTATGTAAATAATAATGTATTTTGCACTTCTGGTTGGATGCTAACAGCATTTCATTGGCTTTGTACCTGTACTCTGCACAATGACAAAGTTGAATCTAATCTAATCTAAATAGGACACTTTAGTTTTGAGTACAAGTACTGAAGTTCTGGAAAGAGGGTGATTCTAGTCTGCAAGGCCACTGGAGTTCCCTGGAAGCGGATTGGTTTTGCTCTTCAAACCAGCGGATCTCTGTGATGTAAGAGAGTCATCTGCACATTTTATCTGGATCTATGGATGGATATGGATGTGGAAGCTTCACTTCACTGATGCAAACACCATTGATAAAATTGTTCTGGGTTCTGGTTCTATAAGTGGACACTCGGTGTGCATGATATGACAAGCTCACAGTAGAACAAACAACATCTGTTGATGAACATAGGGAAGAAGAGGTATAAAAAGTGGAATCTGAACATATCTGACCACCTGATAAACAGGAAAGCAGTTCTATCCAGCCTAGGTGTTATTGTAGAGCAGTAAGCTCTGTGTAAAGGCTGAAGGCTGCTTTCTTTGCTTTGGCAAGGAACACCTTTTCTGTCCCGTCAACCCAATTAACTCTTATCGTTGCACACAGTCACAGTAATTCATGATGGACCTCATTCCACAATCAGATAATTACACCAACATCACGTAGCGCGCAGGACTCTTAATCTGGCTTTTGTTCCACTGAAGCCAATATAAAACATGGGCTTAGATTCAACGAAAAATCTCGTTAACACCATCAGGGATTAGAACCAGTTTATCTGCCTCAGGTTTGCAGGAGAGTGCACTTCCTCTGCGCTCAGCTCTTTTATATGGTGGAGCAGCCTGGTCAGAAGTCTTGACCTGTTTGATGTCAGACAATATGAAATAACCTCATTTTCATATTTCCAATTAGACCTCCAACTCTATTCCCATACTTCAAATAACTGGTCAAATTAGAAGTTATCTAATTCCAAACTGATGAACAGCTGATACTGCTCTGCATATCTTAAACACCACCACTGGTGGTCACCATTCCTTCTCATGGAGATCCTGCCTGTTTCCTCTCTAACCTGAAACTAACACACATCATTCAGCTAATGGAGGCGTTCCTAAGGTGATAATTAGATAGGCTGATTAAGGTTAGTGCTGAAGACTGCAATAGGGTAGCTCTCCAAGAGCGAGGGCTGTGCTGACTTAAACAGTCTTGAGGTTATGGCTGCTATCATTTGTAATCAGTCTTCAGGAAGTCTCAGAGGCTTCATCTACCCATCAGTGATTTTAATCCTTTCTACCCAAATGAAACTGAGTCAGATGTGGTGTTTCAGTGAGGTACAGAACCATGTCAGCTTTGTGGAAAGCATCTAACAAACATAATCACACCACATAAATGGATCCAGTGGATCTATCTCATAAGTTCATGAAAGCGCTGAAATGAGCCCACTTGTCATGCTGTACACGCTGATATTAATTGGGACTTTGTTGTTTGTACATGTTTTATCGTGGGGCATTTTGTGGTAAATTAGTTAGGTAGATATAACTGTAGACTGTAGAAAAGGCAGTGCAATAGCAATAAATGTGTGCATGTGCATTAATGTGCAAGGGACGCAGTTATCAGCAGATAATGACTGAATTAACATAATAAAAAAATGTGCATATATTGGTATTAAGTAAAGTGGAGTGTTCAGGGGTTTAGATGTACAGTATAAACAGTAGAGTGCCCAGAGTGTCCAGGAGTGCAGGTATACAGTATATACAGTAAAGTTTCTGAGAGTGTCCAGGAGTGCAGGTATACAGTATATACAGTAAAGTTTCTGAGAGTGTCCAGGAGTGCAGGTGTACAGTATATACAGTAAAGTGTCTGAGAGTGTCCAGGAGTGCAGGTGTACAGTATATACAGTAAAGTGTCTGAGAGTGTCCAGGAGTGCAGGTGTACAGTATATACAGTAAAGTGTCTGAGAGTGTCCAGGAGTTAGGATGTACAGTATATACAGTAAAGTGTCTGAGAGTGTCCAGGAGTTAGGATGTACAGTATATACAGTAAAGTGTCTGAGAGTGTCCAGGAGTGCAGGTGTACAGTATATACAGTAAGTGTCTGAGAGTGTCCAGGAGTGCAGGTGTACAGTATATACAGTAAAGTGTCTGAGAGTGTCCAGGAGTGCAGGTGTACAGTATATACAGTAAAGTGTCTGAGAGTGTCCAGGAGTTAGGATGTACAGTATTTACAGTAAAGTGTCTGAGAGTGTCCAGGAGTTAGGATGTACAGTATATACAGTAAAGTGTCTGAGAGTGTCCAGGAGTTAGGATGTACAGTATATACAGTAAAGTGTCTGAGAGTGTCCAGGAGTTAGGATGTACAGTATATACAGTAAAGTGTCTGAGAGTGTCCAGGAGTTAGGATGTACAGTATATACAGTAAAGTGTCTGAGAGTGTCCAGGAGTTAGGATGTACAGTATATACAGTAAAGTGTCTGAGAGTGTCCAGGAGTTAGGATGTACAGTATATACAGTAAAGTGTCTGAGAGTGTCCAGGAGTTAGGATGTACAGTATATACAGTAGTGTCTGAGAGTGTCCAGGAGTGCAGGTATACAGTATATGCAGTAAAGTGTCTGAGAGTGTCCAGGAGTTAGGATGTACAGTATATACAGTAGTGTCTGAGAGTGTCCAGGAGTGCAGGTATACAGTATATGCAGTAAAGTGTCTGAGAGTGTCCAGGAGTGCAGATGTACAGTATTTACAGTAAAGTGTCTGAGAGTGTCCAGGAGTGCAGATGTACAGTATATACAGTAAAGTGTCTGAGAGTGTCCAGGAGTGCAGATGTACAGTATTTACAGTAAAGTGTCTGAGAGTGTCCAGGAGTGCAGGTATACAGTATATGCAGTAAAGTGTCTGAGTGTCCAGGAGTTAGGATGTACAGTATATACAGTAGTGTCTGAGAGTGTCCAGGAGTGCAGATGTACAGCATATACAGTAAAGTGTCTGAGAGTGTCCAGGAGTTAGGATGTACAGTATATACAGTAAAGTGTCTGAGAGTGTCCAGGAGTTAGGATGTACAGTATATACAGTAAAGTGTCTGAGAGTGTCCAGGAGTTAGGATGTACAGTATATACAGTAGTGTCTGAGAGTGTCCAGGAGTTAGGATGTACAGTATATACAGTAGTGTCTGAGAGTGTCCAGGAGTTCAGATGTACAGTATATACAGTAAAGTGTCTGAGAGTGTCCAGGAGTTAGGATGTACAGTATATACAGTAGTGTCTGAGAGTGTCCAGGAGTTAGGATGTACAGTATATACAGTAGTGTCTGAGAGTGTCCAGGAGTTCAGATGTACAGTATATACAGTAAAGTGTAATAGTGAATAAATAAGCCTATGATTAAACAAGAGAATTTAGTCCTCAGCAGTCCCCTTCCCTCCTCCGGCCCTGCTGGGAAGAGCTGAAGAACCTGATGGCTCTCGGGACAAAGGATCTCCTGAGTCTCTCCGTGGAGCAGCTCTGTAACAGCAGCCTGCCACTGAACTTGCTCCTTCTGTCCATGATGATGGTGTGCAGTGGGTGCCCATCATCATCCATAATAGACAGCAGTTTGTGCAGTGTCCTCCTCTCCGCCACCTACACCACAAAGTCAAGCTCCACACCAACAACTGACCCTCCTCGCCGGACCAGCTTGTCCAGACGCATCTCGTCTCTTATCTTAATGCTTCCTCCCCCAGCACACCACAGCATAGAAGAGACAGCTGGACACCACAGTCTGATAGAACATCTACAAACCATCTGCAAAGTAAGTCCATTACAGATGGCTTCACAAGGTTCCCTCCCTTGGCAGAACATTTGTGAATATTGCATGTACATTTGTTCTGAACATTTCATCAGATCTTCTGCTCAGTGCTGTTTCCCTTGCTCTTCTGAAAGCTCTTCACAAAAATCTGATATGTTAATGTGTTATGGGGTTACGTGGTGGGTAACAGTCAAAGGCAGCTAGCAGCAGCAGTCCGGAGAGTGTCTTCTGTCTTTTTAAGGATCTGTTTGAGAAGTTTCTTATTATTTAAAGCATCCAAGCCTATCAAAGCAAGTCTGGGCAGTCTGGACAGGACTGGCGCACGTAATCAATGGAGTAACATGATGCCTCTGAATACCACCTCTTCAATGCTAACAATGTAGGTATTAATTCGTGTGATGTCATCACTGAGGGATAAAAAAAAAGTGTGTGTTCAACACTTTTTCCTTTTTCAGTTAATGAGACTGGAAACCATGTTGACTGACAAGAACTGAGAATACAGTACTAACTGATTTACTAGGGTCCTTCCTGCAAGTACAGAGTCCGAAATCTGTGCACAGATTTACATGCAAGACTGAAACTTCAGGCTTAAGTACACTATCTCACAAAAGAGAGAGTACATCCTTACATTTTGTAAATATTTTATTATATTATTTTTATGGGACAACACTGAAGATATGACACTTTGATAAAATGTAAAGTAGTCAGTGTACAGCTTGTATAACAGTGTAAAGTTGCTGTGCCCTCAAAATAACTCAACACACAGCCATTAATGTCTAAACCGCTGGCAGCAAAAGTGAGTACACCTCTAGGTGAAAAGGGCTAAATTGTGCCCAATTAGTCATTTTCCCTCCTCGGTGTCATATGACTCGTTAGTGTCACAAGGTCTCAGGTGTGAATGGGGAGCAGGTGTGTTAAATTTGGCATTATCGCTCTCACACTCTCTCATACTGGTCACTGGAAGTTCAACATGGCACCTCATGGCAAAGAACTCTCTGAGGATCTGAAAAAAAGAAGTGTTGCTCTACATAAAGATGGCCTAGGCTATAAGAAGAACCAACACCCTGAAACTGAGCTGCAGCACGGCGGCCAAGACCACACAGCGGTTTAACAGGACAGGGTCCACCCAGAACATGCCTCGTCATGGTCCACCAAAGAAGGTGAGTGCATGTGCTCAGCGTCATATCCAGAGTTCGTCTTTTGAAAACAGATGTAGGAGTGCTGCCAGCATTGCTGCAGAGGTAAAAGGGGTGGGGGGTTCAGCCTGTCAGTGCTCAGACTGTACGCCCCACACTGTATCAAACTGATCTGCGTCCCAGAGTGAAGCCTCTTCTAAAGATGATGCACAAGAAAGCTCGTAAACAGACAAAGGCAGACATAGATTACTGGAGCCATGTCCTGTGGTCTGTTAAAACCAAGATAATCTTATTTGGTTCAGATGGTGTCAAGCGTGTGTGGCGGCAACCAGGTGAGAAGTGAGGAGCATGTCTCAAACACTATTAAGCATCTGTGGGGCATCCTCAAATGGAAGCTGGAGGAGTGCAAGACCTCTAACATCCACCAGTTCCCTGATGTTGTCATGAAGGAGTGGAAGGGGATTCCAGTGGCAACCTGTGAATCTCTAGTGAACTCCATGCCCAAGAGAGTTAAGGCAGTTCTGGAAAATAATGGTGGCCCAATGGCACAATTTGGCCATTTTCACTTAGGGCTGTGCTCACTTTCATTGCCAGCGGTTTAGACATTAATGGCTGTGTGTTGAGTTATTTGCTCTGTTGTACAAGCTGTACACTGACTACTTTACATTGTATCAAAGTGTCATATCTTCAGTGTTGTCCCATAAAAGGATATGATAACATATTTACAAAAATGTGAGGGTTGTGCTAACTTGTGAAATACTGTAAAGCCAGCTAGAAGGCAGGACTTCCCAGCATGCTTAGGGGTTTTACTGGGATTTATAGTAATTTTATTTAGTAAATATAGTGTATTCAGTTCACCAGGATGGTGTTTTGTGTTCTATTTTAACATAAGAGCCCAAAAAACGTGTCCCTTCTTACAATAGGACACTTTAGTTTAGAGTACAAGTACTAAAGTTCTGGAAAGAGGTTGATTCTAGTCTGCAAGGCCACTGGAGTTACCTGGAAGCAGATTGGTTTTGCTCTTCAAACCAGCAGATCTCTGTGATTAAGAGAGTCATCTACACATTTTATCTGGATCTATGGCAGGTGAATGTCCTGTAGTGGCTCGGTTATTGTGTGTGTATGTGTGTGTGTGTGTGTGTGGTATATGAATACTGTTCTTAGAATCTTCTATGAAGGCTTTTTATTGTGGGTTGGGAAATCAGAGAATTCTGTTGAAAGGCCTTGATTGCAGTCTGTGATGAAGCAAAAGCTTCTGAATGGTCATGATTGTGATCCATATAACCCCACTGGAATTGTTTTGCCTTTGTGGGGTTGAAAGGAACCACTAAACCCATCTTTGAAAAGGCCTGTTTCCAGTCTGAAACCAGTAGAACCCCCCTGAGAGGGCTTAGTCTGGGGGTGGGATGCCACAGGAATCCCCTCACAGGGCTTGATTCCATTTGAGGAATGGCTCTGCACATTGAGCAGAATCCTGAGCCACTCATGTACCTCAAAGCCTATCTGAAAAGTCCTGTTTCCAGTCCACAACTCCAGTGTAATCCCTTAAAAAGGCCTGATTTTGATCCGTCAAAAAATTCTCTAAAAGAATCCAGCTCTGTGAGAGCATCCTCTGAAAGGACTTGGTGGTCCTTGACACTACTTGAGCCCAACTGTATCCTGCTGCTCTGTGGCGTATAAAAGGAGACATGCATTATACACGAAACACTTCAAACAACTATCCTTAAAATACTTACTTATCTAAATGCTGTTTAGCTTTTACGTTTATTGTTTGGGATGTCATCCAATTGGGATTTCCAATTTGCCAAAAATATGACAGATTCAGCTTTTACTTTCTGGACATTCACACGTGACCCCTTTCCCAAAACAGTAAACTTGAGCATGTGTTCAGTGGCAGTAGCTGTAGATCACTTATCTGGTTGGAATGTTTTTACTGCGCTACACACGCTAAAGCAGTCCTACGTGGGCTGGTGTAGAGCTCTCAAACTCTGTCCTTAGCTTGGTTTCTTTTATCATGTGAATGCTCCCCTTGAATTCAGGTCTGCCCCAAAACGGAACTGAACCGTATGTGTTCATGAGGATGTTAGCTAGTTAGCAGAGGCTGAGGCTGAACCTGGTGGCGTGCAGGTCTAATCCAACACTAATGCTCCTCATGAATGAATTTAAACACGGTTTAAATTTAAACACATGTGACATGGCTTAGTATAAGATTATTTTCATCATTAAACCGACAATACATTTTGCCCCACCACTTTTAGAGACTTGTAGCATGCGTGTGTGTATAATATATATATATATATATATATATATATATATATATATATATATATATATATATATATATATATATATATATATATATATTCATTCATATTAATGAATGAATGAATGATTCATTCATTCATTCAATGATTCATTCATTCATTCATTCATTCATTCATACATACATACATTTTTTTCTTTATCCAAAAGGTTAATGGAGAAAAGATGACAACTATTTACCTACCAGCCCAACCTTCCACCCACTGGTGGTGTTTGTATGCTCCATGTCACCATCAGGCCCCAGGTACCATCATATATGTGACCCATGTACACCCTAGTGAAGGTTTAGGATAAAATATTTGAACATAAACATGGGAAATGTTGCAGTGGAAGGGAAATATGAAGGTCTTATTGGGATTAGGAAGAAATGCTTATCAAACTGTTTGCTTTAGTGTTTAGTTGGGTAAGTAGGTTCTAACCCAGTTGGGAATAAACTGTTCATGTGTTGTAAGGCTTCACATTCATGGTTATTTACAACCATCTGGTGAAGGAGCTGTCATACACAGCTACAGGCAGTGTCCATTTATGTCTAAGAAGCTAAGAACTTCTGGAACTTCCTTTTTGAGCACCAGATGGCAGCAGAACAACTCCAGAGTAGTAGGAACACTCAAATCGGGCAGGTTCCTCAGAAAACCCTGTTCTTATCTAGAGGTTTCTCTTGTACTGATGTAGCCAACGATGTGGTGTTGGACTGTTCCAGTCGTGTAGTTAATAGTGTGAAGAAACCACAGAATGCTGGAGGTAAGGCTGAACATTTAGCCTGTACTAACTCTCTCAGTGTATCCTGTGAATCTCTGTTCATTAAGAGAGGATCTGGTTCAGCTGAGAGCACTTTAAAAGCCATCTGTGTTATATCAGGGTTTCACTGTTTGAGCGGAACTGTCTAATTTCTCAAACCAAAAAACTAAGTCCTTCCAAGAGGGTTTTTAGGACAGTAACCTTTCTGGGGGACTTTGGTTGTGCTGAAGACTGCAGTTAAGTCCTTTTAGAGAACGTTGGTGTGTGTGCAGTAAAACCATCTCTTTGAAGATGACTTCCGATATCACACAGACCAAAATCTCCCATTTTTAAAGGCTGGATTTTTAGGCTGGAGTGTTAAAATTGAAGACAAAACACAATCATGGTGAATGGAACAAATATACTATATTTATCATATTTACTATTAAAGGCCAGTTTTAAAATACTAGAAATAAGAGTATCTATTTTAGTTGTTCAAGCATGGATAATGCAGGTACACAAATTCACAGTTTATCCAGATGAATAGACTGTGGCCTTACAAAATATCATGGTGCAGCTGTGATTTATCTTAAAATCAATTAATTTCTTTAACACATTTAATATTTGTTTCACAAGTTTCACAAGTGTGTAGAAGCAAAATATTTGCATTATTTTGAGTTTTTGTAAACAATTATCTCCTATTTTTGTTCCATAATGTCGCAATAACCTTCTTTAATTTACTTAAAAGACTTTTTGTAAATAACATAAGTAATTAATGTTTTAAAAAATAGCATTGACTTAAGCATACTGCATCAGTGACAAATATTTCAGCCACATATGTTAGACATTTTATTTAGAATTGAATACTGTTTACAATGCTATTATTGGTCTTACCACACAATTTTTTTTTGGGCGAGACAGTAAATTACGTGCAAATTAGTTTTCCGTAACATTTCACATTGCACTTAAATGTTTCACAAACCCTAAATTTAATCATAAACATTTATCAGTGCAGCATATATCACTGACTTTCTTATAAACATTTATTTAACTTAACAATGGAGTAAATTTTGATTATGTGTCACGCTTCCGGGTTTCTCTGTCTGCTCCGCTCTCCCGGACTCCAATTCCCAGAGGGCTACACTTGCAGACGTCACGTGCTCCCAATCGTTGTCTCTGATTCGATCCGGCTCTCGGGAGTTTTAACACAGCTGATTCCCATTCCAATTAAAACACACATGAGCCCCATGTCTTTTGGTGTTTCTCCGCGAAGCTTTGCCAAACCTAGTTTGCAATTCTGAGCGTTTCACACTTTTTTGCACTTAGCTAGTTGTTGCCCTTTCTCGCTCGCTCTGTAGAGACAAGAGGTAGTAAAACTATCAATAACATATGATATTAATCAAGCATTATTACTAGGAGCCACAGTGACAGTAGTGGTCATCTAGAGAGCAGAAACACAGTGGAAGTGTAGTAACAGCAGCAGGTCAGTTAAAACTAAAATAGTACAAATGAGTCCATGACAGTAATAGTATAAACTGGACATGCAGCAGTATGGTATGACTCAACACACTTCAGGCAGCAGGAGATCAGTAGTGTCCCTGCAATAAGGAGACTCATTGTAGAGTCTTATTGCAATAGGAAGAAAAGGCCTCACACGGCGCTGTTTAACACAGCGCAGCTGTATCAGTCTACCGCTGAACGTGCTTCTCTGTTTTTCCCCTGTAGCGTGCTGTGGGTGTGATGCATTGTCCATGATGGCAAGCAGCTTGTTGAGAGTCCGTTTTCCTGCCACAACCTCCAGAGTGTCCAGCTTGTTCACTGAATGTTTATTGATGCTGTTGCCCCAGAACACAACAGCATAGCACTAGCAACAACAGACTGGTGGAGTGTCCAAAGGAGTTTAGGTCACACCCCAAAGGACTTCAGCTTCCTAAGAATATACAGATGACTCTGTCCTTTCTTTAAAACTGCATAGGTCCAGTTTGTTGTCCAAGTGCACATCCAAGTACTTGGAAATACCAACCATGTCCACCTCCACTCCATCAATAGTGACTGCTGAGAAAGGAGATCTGAATTTCCTATGGTCGACCATCATCTCCTTTATCCTACTGATGTTGAGGGGGTCAGTACGCAGTACATACTACAGTAGCATGCAGTGTTTAGTACAGTAGTGTGCTGTTTTAAATACAGCCATATCAAAAACAATCTGTTCTGTTATACAAGACTGCACAACGAACCAGTAACTCCCTCAGCTACCACTGCCAAAAACAAAACTCAACAGGTAAAGGCTCAGATCTATGAAGAGATGCTGTTAAAAAGCTGCACTTTGAACTAGTTGTCTAATTTACAGCAGATTCTATATCAGCCAGCTTAAGCTCCACCTCCAAAGCTGCCACCACTTATTACCAACACTGAGCTAACTGTTAAACCCAACCCAAAAAGCCCAAAAACAAGCAACACGGAACTTGTTAGGCCCATCTCTTAAAAAGGTCTAGGTATTCACTGATAGTGTGTACATTTATGGTGACCTCTCTGCTCCCCCCTTTTTTATTCACTCAGGTGGGTGCTATTAAGCACAGCCAACAGAAATCATGCTCTTATTTGAACTGCACCAGTTAAAAATTGCACACAGTCTGTTCTTAAACTACTGCTCATAAACAAGCTGGTTTCTTTCACCACCTATTTGAAAAATACTGCTTGCTTGTGTAGTAACCCTGTAGAGAGGGAAACCATGAAAGAACAAACGTTCCACTCTATCGTCTCGTCTGTGTCTTTATGTCGACTGAACAACGACACAGCGAGAGCGCCCCTCCCAAGCTAAAACAGGCATGAGCAATCGATAATCGTTTTAATCTAGTATATGAGACAGTACTAACGGAAAACAGATCAATTTCTCAATGCACAAAACGATGTTTTGATAGACTTTGATAGGCTTTTTTAAGCCAAATCTTTTTTCAGAAACAGAAAAACTAGCTACAATAAATGTATATAGAAAAAGTGGTAATGAAAGTGAATATAAGGAAAATGTCTAAGTTTCATCCTTCATCAACACATTACTTGTTGCATGTTTAACCCTTTACACTTGCATTGTGTCACTTCATAACTACTGAGCACCAGAAAAAGGACCCAGCGGAGGGCGTTCAAAGGTGATGTTCAGTTCACAATGTTTTTCTAATTTATATTAGATTTAAGAGATTTTGTACATCACCAGGAATTTGGGCCATTCGTGGCATTAATGAAAGTGCCTCCAAATGTTAAAATAGAAAAGCAGAAGAGATTCTCTTGGAGCTTCTGAGAAAGCGGTTTAAGCAGCAAAATACAGGGGCTCTTGGGGGATCCAGGGATTGTGTACCAAACTAAGAAAGCTATCCTCCTTTTGGAAATGCTCTAAATGGAACATTTTGCTGCCAGTGAAGCCAGCACCAGAGGTGCTATTTGGAGTGGGTTAGCAGCCAAACAACACTAGCGTAGCCAGCTGACATAAGATGCTTCATTGGAGATGTTCAACAGGGCATCCTATGTTGGTTGGCCGCTAACTCTCTCAAAATAGCACCTCTGAATGTTTTAAATATTGGAAATGGCATGCTTGTCAAAACTTTTCCTAAAAAGGACACAAGAAAAAAAATGCTGTATTTCTCAGCAGGTTCAATATAAAGATAGATAGATAGATAGATAGATAGATAGATAGATAGATAGATAGATAGATACTTTATTGATCCCAGAGGGAAATTCAGACATCCTGTAGCAGATATACAAAGTACACATAAGTAACAAGAGAAGCACAAGATAGCATAATACAGGTAAAGACAAAGATACAATATCAAGTATGAAAATAAAGTCCTTTAGTGTCTGTGTAAAATCTTTTAGTGTCTGTGTAATGGAGGTAGTGGTATACCATTGCTGTGCAAATTAAGAAGATGGCTGTTGTCAGCCATACAGACAGTGCAAGTACGCAGTAATATAAATAATTTAGCAGTGCAGGATATGTAAACAGTAGTACAGAAGGGGTAGAATAATACAATAAAAATAGAAATAGGGCATTTAGGAGGAATTGCGATGGGGGTGTGTCCATTGGAGTGACCGGAAGCACCTGTCTGATAGGCTAATTTCATGACAGCAGCGTTTATCATTGTATACTGCTTTGTTTGGAACGCCTGTAATTGGTGAACCAACTATTTTTGGCATCAACTACCACCAGCTACCAAGCTCTGTTTAGACGAGGCGAGAGTCAGTCTAATAGAGCTAGGACAGGATGATGTTTCTATACTTATAGTCATGTGGTCTATTTGTTGATCTACTAGATTTAAATTGGCTTTATATGATGTGTCTAAACATGTGTTTAATAAGACAGCATACTGATGAGCAGACCTGGGAGGCTACCATAAATGTGAACACTAGTTTTTTAATACAACCGGTTGCTTCTCTGCTTGTGGCATATGGTACAGGCATATGTTTAGTTTATAGGTTAATAAATAGTGTTAGTATCCTTCCCATGAGTCTGCTTTATCCTCTACTGACTGTGCTTAGGAGGGTGTTACACGTAGCTCTGAATTCCACCTGTCTGTTATTGAATCTGCCATAAACTTACATACATCTCTCTCTCTCTCTCTCTTTTTTTATTTATTTTAATATACATATCAGTTACCATGATGGAGAACACTAGACAGATCTTAAGCCTACTAAAATGCTCATTGGTCATTTTTTTAATGATTATATAAATAAGCACTCTGGCTGAAAAAGATTGGAGCTGGCTAACCCCTCTCTCTGTATGAGAAGTGGTGTTATATGGGGGTGAGGGAGAGTTAAACTGAATCAGCAGAGCACTTTAACCACACAAACACTTTCACTGATGAGCACAGACCACTGAGAACTTGGTCTTACTAAACACATTCTTTACTATGAACAGGAAAGGGCAGGGAAATTATTTAAGAACTGTAATTGCAGAGATACTTCAGAGAAGGTTTTTTTTGTTTTTGTTCTTTTTTGGGGTTTTTTCCTCTGAATTTTTTTTTTAGGTTTTAATGTGATACAATACAAATCCAAAAATTCTAGTCCAAAGCAAAAATAAATAGGTCAGTAAAAATCAAAATAAAATCAGCACTAAAGCAAGTGAAAATATGGCCAAAGAAAACCCAAACAACAACAAAGTTTTTTGTAAATGATGCAAAATATAAATTAAACAAACAAATTACTCTGGAACAACAAAGGATTGCTAGCTCCTCACATGTATATAGAAAGGTTCCCACGCTTTCCTGTAGGTGGTCAGTGAGCCTCTAACAGTGTACCTGATTTTCTCCATTTCAACACACCTACGTACTTCTGTAACCCTCTGAGAGTGACAAGGCGGGGCAGAGGACTTCCACCTTAGCAAAATCACGCACCTAGCCAGAAGAGAAGTAAATGCTACAAAGTCTGCTTCATACTCCGGCAGTAATGAAGTCCAGTAGGTGGCATTTCACACTAATGTTTAATAAAAACGTTCAATTCAAAATTGGCAAGTAGAGATCATGGAAAAAAAATAAAAGTAGTTGTACCCAGAGGGAATCAACCGACAGGAATTAAACTTGATGGGTAGGTTTGACATCATGACATTATGAGACATGTAAATGATTGAAATGATGCAAGCTTCACACTCTGCCATGCATGCGATGTAAGCAGGGATGGACCTTACCTGACTGACTTTAGGACAGTTAGCAGCAACCTGTATTAGAAATAGTGTACGTCTAGAAAGCAGTACCTGCAGTATTTCTACCATTAACATACATCAAACATTGAAAACGTATACTGCACAGTACATACACTAACTCAGCCATATAAGGGCACTTGGCTGTCAGTATATAGTTGTTTGACTTGTTTATTATAGCTCACACCTGACATAACTGTGTTTATATGGCTGGCTTGGCTGTAAGTCAGTCTGTAATACACAACAGACATCTGACAAATCTCAGTGTACAAGATCCTGGATGGCTCCAAAATCCAAACTGTATTGGTACGCTTGTAGTGGCAGTTGCAAGGCCTTTGATGTTGTAGTCGTTTACGCCAGTAGCTGGTGCTTGTGTTGTATGAACACGTACATATGGGTGATTCAGTGGAGCTGTTCCACTAAGCTTCAACAAGGTGCACAGGGACATGATGAACTAGTCTTGAAGAGAATGAGCCAGGAAAAGAAAACTGAAGAAGACTGTTTCAGGAACGGATAGTGACATCTTGTTCTGGTTTAGGTCCACACTCTAGGCACAAAAGATGCTGATAATAGCAAAGTTATAGAAGAAAGGACTGAACAGTCGTCCTTTTGCCGAGTTTTGAAGTGATTCCTGTTTTCATAAGGCATCTTACTAAGGAACTTTAATGTGGAACGTTGGAAATGGTTTTCCGTTAATACAGAATCAATGTAGGGGGTCAGCCTGCGCTGCCGGCCAGCAGAGGGCGCAGTAGCAAGGCCCAGATACTCCAGAGTTTTAAGGGGTAATCAGTGCCAACGAGGCTCACCTGGAGGTACCAGCTTTTAAGGCTGTGCAAGTCACACTGCTTTGTTACTCCTTTGATTCAGGTTGACTGGAAAGGCAGGAAAGAGAAGGGAGAGGAAAGAGAAGGACTGCTGAAAGACAATCTTTTAAAAGAATGAACCAAAAAGCTAAAGATAAAAAAGGAGAACTCATTAGTATTCTTTGCTGGGCTTAAGCTATTCTTTGTGTCACACTGTTTTCTTTGTTTGCCTTTTCCACTCTCACTGTTTAAAGGGGGAGCAGTTTAAACCTCCACGTGTCGTCCCTGGTGGCGTAGTTGTAAGGCACTGGGTTGGGAAAGACAAGGTGGCCAGGCACTAAACACCCTGGACCCCCATAACAGTGTGTATTGCACATTACAACGAACAAAATAAAACATTGTTTTCATTCCTGGGTTTTGTTTTAGACCCGTTCATATGGGTTTTCCTCTCTGCGTTTGGATTCTGTAGACCGTTCAGTGACACTACCGGTACCAGCGGTACCATCACCAGCAGTAATGTTAATCAATAAGCAATGATTAGCGGTAATGCTAACCAAGTAGCACTGACTAGCATGCAGCTCTAGAACTAGCTGTGCCTGAAAACTGAGATGCTTCAGCCATTCACAACTGAATCAAATCTTCTCTAATGAAGGAGGACACTAAAGACACAGTGTCCCTCCAACCCTCTCCCTTTCTTTCTTATAGCTACTTACAACACTACTGAAATAATCCAACACTACTCCGAATGGAACCTCATGATCTCAACAGGGCTTTGTGAGGAACCTGACTGATTTCACTGCCACTATCATGCCATGCACCTGGAGTCACTCTGCTGCTATCTGGTGGTGAAAGTAGACATTACAGACATAAACCAAAACCCTCCTGTTGTTTGATGTGGTGCTGCTTATAACTGTGCATCTGACAGTTTATTCACATGATGGTTAAAAATTTTCAACATCCAGGACTTTAAGAAGACCATTCCTGCAATAATTGAAGGAGCAGAGAGCTGAACTAGAATAGGCCAAATGAATTTCATCAGGCTTTTATATTGTAACCTGTTTCTATTATAGAACATCACATAGAATTTTGTTAAGTTGGCTTAAAAGTCTGTTCATCTTCTTACTGTTCTTCAGCTTACGCATGTGATAAAAGCACAGGCCTTAAAGCTGTCAACTGACTCAACAGTCATGATTCAGCAAGCAGTGATGCCCTTCATGAGACATCCTGTTAGTGGCAGCACCATTTGTAGACGGCTACACAACATAGGACTACATGCAAGAGGACTGTTATGACGACTGCCCCTAACACCACATCAACAAAAAGTGCAATGGTGTTGTGCTAGATTGTCATGGAGTGACTCAAAATGGCAGTGAGTTATCTTATGTCCCGCTTTTGTCTCAGTGGAGATGGCCAACAAATCTATGTGAGGAGGACACAGTACACAGAGACTCACAGACAGACAGTAATAGCAAAAACAATAGATTTAACGTAGACCTGGACTTAAGAGGCAGAGTGGTGAAGCCGAGCGGCCAGTATGTTTAGTGCGCTGCTGAGGCAGGACAGCTGTATACAGAGTGGGGAAGCCAAGGTGTTGGTATCTTTACTGCACTGTTGAGTCTATAGGGCTGAATACAGAGTGGCTTACTGTGCTGCTGAGATCAATATACAGAATAGTGACTCCGGTAAGTATGTATACTGTGTGCCGCTGAGAGCGGAGGCTTAGACACTGCAGCTGTGAGGTCTAAACACACAAGGGCAGTTGGTTTTATGTAGCTACCTTTGTCTTATTTAGTAATCCCCCAGAAATATAGGAATGGTGACCCAACATTGCATTCTGTGATAAATACAAATAATAGTATACAGCTGTAGGAGCGATTACAGGCATTGCACTCTTCAGATGTCTGGTTCCTAAAACTCTGACTCTGAAGTTTGTCTAGAACAAAACCACTTTGTGTACACCTTCATGATTGAATAGTTAAAATATTCTTTAACATAAAGCTTTTTTTACACTCGTCAGAAGAAGAATAGGTGCCCCCAGAAGAAAATGTCAGATTGCAGTGCTATTGGGAAGGAAGTTAGGGTTACCAGAAACAGTAAATGATGATAAATGTAGACTGATATAGGCAATATTTATTGAGCTACACATGCAGAAGTAGCAGTGCACAAAGTGCCAAAAGCCAACAAGAACATAATGTCGTGCACAAGGTTCAGTTTAAAGGCACATTATGTTCTTGTTGGTATTTGGCACTTTGTGCACATTACAAACATTAGGAGTTCTGGAAAACTCTCCTACCAATGCTATTAATGAATATAGCTGGACATGAGCCATTTACTCTCCAACGCTATATGGATTAAACAGTTTTTTTGTTTTTGTTTTTTTAATTTAGGACATAAAATAAAATTTTATTCCGGTTTAAATTGTCCAATAATGACAGAATAAACCCCGCAACGCTCTAAACTGTTCACCTGGTTAGCATTTAACTCCGGAGCAGCTCCTTTACAAGCTCCCGCCCGCTGCGACAGGTGATTGGCGGATGAGCCCGGTAGCCCCTCCCACTGCAGCAGGCGATTGGCTAATCATTGTGCCATTGTGATGAAATCATCAACAAGCGCCGGCGGCGTACTGTGTTGTGTTAGTACACTGTTTTCTCTAGGTTACTAGTCAAACCGATGCTTGTAAAGATGCGGGAAAAGAAATCCTCAAAAGAAAAGAAAAGGAAGCACTCTCATCGAGAGTCTGATAATGGAGACAGGAAACGGAGGAGCACTGAATCCAGCGTGGAGGTGCGGAAACGAGAAGAAGCCGGTTAAAGATTGGTTCTGTAAATGCTAATAACGTTAGCTGTGCCTGCCGTACAGCATCTTTACCCCCGTAACTGGGGTTTGGTCACCATAGTCCCTGAAACAGACAGCATTAGCTCTGCTGTTCTGTAAAACCAGAAAGAGAGGAGTGTTTCATGCCTCAGAGATGCTAAACAAGCACATTTGGCTGTTTTCAGAACAGCGTGAATGCAGAAATGTTTTACAGTTCGCGTTTATTGTCCTCATTACTGTTGTAATATTTTGTAGTGGGAGGTAAATCGTCTATCTCCATCAACCTGTTTTTATTTAATTTTACAATAATGCAATAATGTGCAATAATGTTCTACAATTTTTCATCTCCACTGTCGTTATCAGCAGAGCCCTGCTCATAAAAATTCTCATATCTTCATTGAAACCATAAAAAAAAATCTCAGTACTGATATTTTAAGTTGACCTGATGAGTTGTTGTCGAGATGTAAAGGCTTCTAATAGTTTAAGCTGTTCTGGGACTGATTCAGGATGTATTCCAGGGTTTCCCAGTGGAATCTAAAGCCTAATCTCCTGATTTCCAGCCCATTTCCGACCATTAAGGCAGGCCCCATTAGAAAGGAAGACCATGCTGAGTCTCTATTTCAGCAAGGCGTATAGCTAGGAACAATACAGGGCTCGGGTTGAACAATGTGCATCTTTTCTAACCAATATTGCAACTATTACATATATAGTTGCAATATTAGCAAATATTATAGTAATGAATTGCATTTATTTTTTATTCATTAACAGTCGTATCTTTAGTCTAGAAGACATGAATATACTACTTGTTCTGGCTCAAGGCTTGAATGCAGAACGTAGTACAAGCAGATCACGTGATCTATGTTTTCCAAGTTTATCAAATTGTGATTTTGGTATTAAAATAGTTAATTCTTCAGTTCTAGTTCTATTCACGTAGTCTGCGTCTGGCTCTTGGTGAACACTGTAATCTTGTTCTCCAGTAAAAAGAACCCAAAAATGGATTTAAGATGCTCAGCTTGGAAGTTGTGGTGATATGCTGTAGTTATCACTGGTTTGGTCAAGTTATCTGTTGGGGAAATTTATTCTCCACTTTTGAAATATAAGGAGTAATCAACATTGATGTCATTTCCATTTAATTTTCAGTGTTCTACTGCTTTCTCAAACAACTCTTTTTCATTTTGGACACATCTAACCTGTCCACATTTTATATTTTCAGCTTTATGGTGTCCTGCTGATTGTCAGTAACCTGCGTAGTTGTACAAGATGAACGTATTAAAACCATTATACATAAATGCATGCATCTGCTACTTCGTTTTTATGTTGTTAGAAACATTAATTTCAGACTTTCTGTATTGTTTGTAATGTATGTACATGACTGAAAACATCCTGTGCCCTTCCTGCTGTTTTATTCTAAATGGCCATAAACGTATGTTGAAGGATCCAAAAGAGGAGGTGGACCATCCAGAAGAGACGGTCGTAGAGCCAAGCGACATTGAAGAAGGTGGACTGGATTTGAATGTGCCTTTCAAACCCATAAGCGCCTACGTGACGGACAGACAGGAGATGCTGAAGCAATGCTTTAGAGTCCTTGGTGAAAATAAACTGAGAAAGATGCTGCCGGACGAGTTAAAGGTATTTTATGATAGATGTTTGATCTTGATTTCCAAAGTGTGTGTCATTTTTACCATGATCGTTTACCAATCTCTCCTTTTCCTCTACTATAGACTGTTTCTGTAATTGTTTGAGACTGATGCATGTAAATGATCTCCGTTCTGATTGGCCACCTTATTCAAAAAAGCTTTTTACCAGAGAAGGAAGTACAAGCACAGTGATGAAGTGCCGCCCAAACCTGATCTCGGTCATTTCCCACTGATTCTTAGTCGCGTTGGTGCTGTAATTCTTTTCTGCAGGACTGTTCCTTTGCGGAGATAAAGACACTGTGCTGGGATCAACTGAAGGAGCTGTCTGAAAGCAATCTGCTCCAGATACTAGAGGGTAAATGTGGCTCATATGTGAAATTATTTACTATAAGGAATCTTCCAGACATTACCGTCAGCATCATCATGACTGAACGACTGAATCATTACTCACTTGTCCCAAACCTTATTCAGTAATCTGATAGACTTAATTAGTTGGTTTTTGATGCACTAATAACTGTAAATAGACAAAGGGTGCATTCGCTTCAAAACAGTGTCATTCTTCTTTGAAGGCAAAGAGTTGACGGGTAACTCAGAAGCTGAGGAAAATGAGGCTAAAAGGATTTCCGTGGACAGTCAGTAAGTCTAAACATCTATCTGTCTGTCTGTTTATCATTTTCATTATCCATTCCATTTGTTTCTTGTGTAAGCGTGATGTCTCTGAAGTTGTTGTTGTTATGGCTGTTAGGCAGGACAATAATGTGGATTCCACGTCCTCTATGAAAGAGGTGGCTGACACGGAGGACAAACAAGGTATGAATAGCCCACACAGCAAAAACAGATTATTAAAGGAGCAGTATAACCTAAAAAAACTGACAGAATTATACATTTTTGTATCTTGTTTTTTGAGTGTGTCCATAAATATTTACCAACAATGCATGTAAATAAATGCATGTAAAAATACAGATGTGTCATTAACAAGTCTTACCCTCAATGTTAGCCTTCAGCAAACATGTATTTCGTGGGTCTGAACTACTTCCAAATATTTTTTTAGGATATGTATGCATCTGCATTTGCACATACTGATGAGAATTTATGCAATAAAATAAAATGAGTAGAATACTGTGATAAGACATTTATTTTCAAGTCTGGCCCGTTTTAATTGTCCTGTTACAAAAAACATGTTTACTGAACTACAAATATTTTTGGATATGTATTGCATCTGCACAAGAGAATAATATATTTTAATGATTTATTTTCTAAGCACAAATTTTAGTGCAGAATTTCAGTTATTTTTTTGTTAAATTTGCTGGGGAAAAATTGCATATGTCATATTTTATATTAAAATTGTTGTCTGTGTTCAATTCAAATTAATCAGTGTGTTTTTTGTAGGGGACGTGTCCTATTTGCACATAGAAAATTAACAACACAGTAAACGGGTGCACCAAACTGTAGCCTATAAAACATTGACTAAAGTATGTTGGTGTAAAGCTAATTAATCTAGAGTAACTGATTTACACATATTGCAGGTGGGTCTGGAGAGGAAAGTGACGTTCTGAGCATCAACGCCGACATGGACGACAGCGACATCGAAGGCCACAAAGACGACAAACCTTCAGACGAGAAAGCTCCTGTTGCCACAGTGGCGACTCCTTTAGCATTTGCTCCACCTCCAGCACCAGAATCCCAACCGGCTGAGCCGAAACTAGAGCTTGAGCATGACATCGACAAGAGTGTCAGTGAAATCCTGGCCTTGACAACGCTTCCTTCTAGCAAGGCAGAACTGGAGCCGCCAGTCACCAAGGAAGCACCACCTGCCTCACTTCCTCCTCCTGCGGCCCAGACGGTAGCACCCTCGGCACAGCAATTGGCCCTCCTGGAGCTGGAGATGAGAGCAAGGGCCATCAAAGCGCTAATGAAAGCCAATGAGGTTAAGAAATAAGCTAGCGATTGATGCTTCCATGTTCCACCCATACATGCATTCTTAACAACTGCTATTGCTAGACTGGACATGCTTTCCTGACTGTTGTAAACTCATTCGACCTAATGAGAAACTGTAGAACATGACTGAGTGTATATACCACAGTACCTATATTTAGAGTGAGTTATACATTCAACCTAATGAGAAACTGTAGAACAGACTCAGTATATACCACAATACCTACATTTAGAGTGAGTTACACATTCAACCTAATGAGAAGCTGGAGAGCAGACTCAGTATATACCATAATACCTACATTTAGAGTGAGTTAGACATTCAACCTAATGAGAAACTGTAGAACACGACTCTGTATGTACCACAATACCTACATTTAGAGTTATACATTCAGCCTAATGAAAAACTGTAGAACATGACTCAGTATATACCACAATACCTACATTTAGCGTGAGTTACACATTCTACCTAATGAGAAGCTGGAGAACAGAATCTGTATATACCACAATACCTACATTTAGAGTGAGTTATACATTCACCCTAATGAGAAACTGTAGAACAGACTCAGTATATACCACAATACCTACATTTAGAGTGAGTTATACATTCAACCTAATGAGAAACTGTAGAACCCGACTCCTCATGCCATCATAGCTGCATGCTGTAGGTATAGTGACGTGAACTGAAGTGTGTTCTATGGTTTCTTGTTAGGTGGAATAGGTTTTTTTTGTTTTTTTTTTTACCAGAGTTCTGTAAAGCTGTTCAAACTAGCAACAGTTGCTAAGAGAACATATTTGTGGAGTTCATCAATTTCTAATTTTCTAACAGCGCAAGGCTTTGACACCCGTGTTGGCTGCAAGTGACATGAGGAACTTCTAAAGCCATATTGGCTTCATAATTGTACATTTATGTTGGGGAAACATATACAGCCATATTGGCTTGTGTTGTTTTGTTGAGGGAAGTTTCATAAAGCAGGATTTCTCACTGTAGCTATATAATTTTAGGTCAGTGTCAAATATATTTGATATCCATTATTTCTTAACTTTGAAAGAATGCTCCAGTGTTTTTTCATCTTAATCTGTGCCTAAAGCTTGTGTAGCATGGGACTGATTGAAATAACATTGATGCAACAAGTTTTGTTATGGCTGATGGAGGGTAAATTATTGTTGGTAAGCCACCATACGATATAGACTGGGCTGAAAAATGCTGAATGATCTTTCAAACTATCCGGCTACCTAGGAAATCCTACGTTATGCAATACCCCCAGGCTAGTGGCACCCCCTACCTTGGTTTTGTTTTACTTACCTAAACCTTTGGGGAGAAAAGACTTTGAGTTAAAACACAGTCCCAATAGCATCATCGCTGCTGATATGGGGAGAATGTTTCAGAATCTTTTGTCGGAGTAATCCCTGCTGAAATAAACATGCATTCGGTATACATGTGTTTAGGCATTTGTGATATATACATACGTACATTGTGTGGAATCTATCTATCTATCTTTCTATCTATCTAATGATCACATATATAACTGATCGCATAAGTGGATGATTATTTGGAGTTATGGAAACTATAAATATGCACAAATAATCTGTAATAACAGATTTACCTTCATATAGTAACTTCCTATTTGGTAGACATGGGTGAAATTCACAAATCTGTTTTTGAATATCATAATAGACATCAATATTATCTTTTTTTAAAAAGTAGCTCATTCTTTTTTTTTTATTGGAAAGATAATACAGTTGGTCAAATCTGGTGAAAATACTAAATAATAACTAAATCAGCCAACCAGAGTAATGAGACTTTTAAACAAACTACAACATTAAATAACATACTGTGACTGCTGTTTTTTTCCTGTTTGAAATGGCTGAAGTGCTCAGTGTCTTCACCTTAGTTGCCTCTAGAGGTCGCCATTGCACTGCACAGATGCATTCAGCTGTGATCATTTTGAAGAAACAGCAACATAACCTGAAGACATATGCTGTTTCATGTGTTTAAAAAAAAATGTTTAAGCCAGTCATCTGCCATCTCTTAAACCATTTGGCCAGTAAAAACTTATGAAAGAATACTTTCTTAGAATTATGATGTGGAACCAAGACCCAAATTCCCTAAGAACATAAAATTCTCATCTATCTCTGTAGCCATGATAAACTGACAAATATATAATGTAGCTTTTTATCCAGAAAAGTAAACTAATAAACCTCTAACGGATCTTTGTAAGTGGAGCAGTAGGCTAATAAACCTCTAATGTATCTTTGTAGGTGGAACTGTAAGCTAGTACACTTCTAACGGATCTTTGTAGGTGGAGCAGTAAGCTAATAAACCTCTAACGGATCTTTGTAAGTGGAGCAGTAGGCTAATAAACCTCTAATGTATCTTTGTAGGTGGAACAGTAAGCTAATAAACCTCTAACGGATTTTTGTAGGTGGAGCAGTAAGCTAATAAACCTCTAACGGATCTTTGTAGGTGGAGCAGTAAGCTAATGAACCTCTAACGTATCTTTGTAGGTGGAGCAGTAAGCTTATAAACCTCTAACGGATCTTTGTAGGTGGAGCAGTAAGCTAATAAACCGCTAACGGATCTTTGTAGGTGGAGCAGTAAGCTAATAAACCGCTAACGGATCTTTGTAGGTGGAGCAGTAAGCTAATAAACCTCTAACGGATCTTTGTAGGTGGAGCAGTAAGCTTATAAACCTCTAACGGATCTTTGTAGGTGGAGCAGTAAGCTAATAAACCTCTAACGGATCTTTGTAAGTGGAGCAGTAAGCTAATGAACCTCTAACGTATCTTTGTAGGTGGAGCAGTAAGCTAATGAACCTCTAACGTATCTTTGTAGGTGGAGCAGTAAGCTTATAAACCTCTAACGGATCTTTGTAGGTGGAGCAGTAAGCTAATAAACCGCTAACGGATCTTTGTAGGTGGAGCAGTAAGCTAATAAACCGCTAACGGATCTTTGTAGGTGGAGCAGTAAGCTAATAAACCGCTAACGGATCTTTGTAGGTGGAGCAGTAAGCTAATAAACCGCTAACGGATCTTTGTAGGTGGAGCAGTAAGCTAATAAACCTCTAACGGATCTTTGTAGGTGGAGCAGTAAGCTAATAAACCTCTAACGGATCTTTGTAGGTGGAGCAGTAAGCTAATAAACCTCTAACGGATCTTTGTAGGTGGAGCAGTAAGCTAATAAACCTCTAACGGATCTTTGTAGGTGGAGCAGTAAGCTAATAAACTGCTAACGGATCTTTGTAGGTGGAGCAATAAGCTAATAAACCGCTAACGGATCTTTGTAGGTGGAGCAGTAAGCTAATAAACCGCTAACGGATCTTTGTAGGTGGAACAGTAAGCTTATAAACCTCTAACGGATCGTTGTAGGTGGAGTAGTAAGCTAATAAACCGCTAACGGATCTTTGTAGGTGGAGCAGTAAGCTAATAAACCTCTAACGGATCTTTGTAGGTGGAGCAGTAAGCTAATAAACCGCTAACGGATCTTTGTAGGTGGAGCAGTAAGCTAATAAACCGCTAACGGATCTTTGTAGGTGGAGCAGTAAGCTAATAAACCGCTAACGGATCTTTGTAGGTGGAACAGTAAGCTTATAAACCTCTAACGGATCGTTGTAGGTGGAGCAGTAAGCTAATAAACCGCTAACGGATCTTTGTAGGTGGAGCAGTAAGCTAATAAACCGCTAACGGATCTTTGTAGGTGGAACAGTAAGCTAATAAACCTCTAACGGATCTCTGTAGGTGGAACAGTAAGCTTATAAACCTCTAACGGATCTCTGTAGGTGGAGCAGTAAGCTAATAAACCGCTAACGGATCTTTGTAGGTGGAGCAGTAAGCTAATAAACCGCTAACGGATCGTTGTAGGTGGAGCAGTAAGCTAATAAACCGCTAACGGATCTTTGTAGGTGGAGCAGTAAGCTAATAAACCGCTAACGGATCGTTGTAGGTGGAGCAGTAAGCTAATAAACCGCTAACGGATCTTTGTAGGTGGAGCAGTAAGCTAATAAACCGCTAACGGATCTTTGTAGGTGGAACAGTAAGCTAATAAACCGCTAACGGATCTTTGTAGGTGGAGCAGTAAGCTAATAAACCTCTAACGGATCTTTGTAGGTGGAGCAGTAAGCTAATAAACCGCTAACGGATCTTTGTAGGTGGAGCAGTAAGCTAATAAATCTCTGTAGTTGGGACAGGGCCATGTCTACCATTGTGTAGCATCCCGTCTTCTGTTAACAACAGTCTGTAAACGTCTGGGAGGCGAGGAGGCCAGTTGCTGGAGTTTTAGGAGAAAAATGCTGTCCCGTTGTTGTCGGATGTAGAGTTCTAGCTGCTCTGCAGTTTGCTGGATTTTTGTTTCATGATGCTGCAAATGTTTTCTCTTGGTGAAAGGTCTGGACTGGAGGCAGGCGAAGCCATGCAGTGGTGATGGATGCAGTGTGTACAGGTAGTTTCATTTATTTGGTAAACATTGCAAGGCCTTCCCTAAAAGAAACGTATTCTGGATGGGAGCAAATGTCTAAAAATCTGATTGTCTATGTCCAGATATCCAAGCTGCCCACGCCATAGGCACTCGTTTGTCTGTTTTCTCTGGTTTTCTGTTTCTTGTCACTTCCATGTGCTTCTGTTTATTTTGATTTTTCGTTCCTCCTGTCTCCGCCCTCTTGTCAGGCCCCTCACCTGTCCTTAGTTTGTAGCTCCACCCTTCCCCAGGTGTTCCTTGTTCGTGTTTGTTCATTTATCCTCCCTGCTGTTCCCTTTGTTTGTCTTTGAGTTTATCGTTTTTGTAACCCTGCTCACAGTCTAGTTTACTAGTGTTTTACACTGTGTTTACATCCTGCCTCCTCGTCTTGTCCCCATGTGACAAGGTTTAGGAGATTTCCAGTGATGAAGGGACTGCACCAAACAAGTCTATAATGGATTTACCGGTAGTATGTGTTAGTGATTCAAAATCTTTGAACCAGCATAAATACAAAGAGGGGCAGGATGTGTGGATGGCTCACTAAAGTCAGTTTGACATCTACCACATGTAGGATTAATGTTTTTACCAATATGTAAAGTAAAGAGATTAAGGTAAGATTCATTTGTTTACAAAATCCCAGCTGGTAAACATTGACAAGGCCCATTCCAAAAAAAGAAAGATACTTCTGGAAATGGGAGCAAATGTCTAAAAATCTGATATGTCTATATCCAGATATTAAGCTGCCCAAATTAAAATAGGACTCGTTTGTCTGTTTTCTCTGTGTTTCTTGTCAGTGAAATATCGCTGTATCTGTTTATTTGATACTTTCGTTCGACATCCTGTCTCCGCCCATCTTGTGAGAGTATTTCTGTATGGCCGACCTGTCCTTAAAGTCTTCATGGTATACTGTAGCTCCACCCTTCCCACAGGTGTTCCTTGTCCACGTGTTTGTTCAGGCTATCCCTCCTGTCTTGTCTGCCCTGTTCTAATGTCTGTTTTTTCTCTGTTTTTCTGTTGTTTTCCCCCACTCCATGTTTCATCTTCCAGGTGCTTTCTGCATTCTCCGTCTCAGCCCCTCTTGTCAGGCCCCTCACCTGTCCTTAGTTTGTAGCTCCACCCCTCCCCAGGTGTTACTTGTTCGTGTTTGGTCATTTATCCTCCCTGCTGGTCCATTTGTTTGTCGTTTTTGTAACCCTGCTCACAGTTTAGTGTACTAGTGTTTAACACTGTGTTTACATCCTGCCTCCTCGTCTTGTCCCCATGTGACAAGGTGTAGGAGATTTCCAGTGATGAAGGGACTGCACCGGTAGTATGTGTTAGTGATTAAAGGAGGGGGCAGGATGTGTGCATGGCTCACTAAAGTCAGTTTGACATCTACCACATGTAGGATTAATGTTTTTACCAATATGTAAAGGTCTAACTTTAGAAAAATAGAACAAGCCCTGGGTAAGGCCGTGTTTAGCACCTTCTTCAAAACACTATCCAACAGTTCCTCTGGAATATTCTCCACCAGTTCTGACTCCCATAGGGACTTGCTGTCACGGGAGACATAATGAATGGACCTGCTCATAAAGATATGAAAGTAACCACTTCGTGGAGGGAGCTGGACGCAGAAAAATACCCAAAGGCTTTTCCCCTGGTAGTCTGGGGAAGTGTGAAAACATATTCATGACGTTACTACAAATTTGTAAGTATCTGAAGAAATGTTTATTGGGTACGGGGAGTTTATCCTCCAGTTGTTGAAAGGCTGCAAGTATGTTATTGCTATTTAAATCCTTAAATGTTCGGATGCCTAAAAGACCCCAGGTTTGTTCCAAAGAAGTTCTACGTGATAGAGTCGGGACTATGGAAAAAAACGTTGGGGCAGAAAAATGGGTACACACTGAAATAGAGCATCTGGGGAAGCATCTTAATTCTGACGGAATTCATTCGAGCAGCTAGAGATACATTTAAACAGCCGGACTGTCTTTAACCTGACGGAACTAGAGCAAAATGAGCTTTATAGTGATTTCTAAAACCATCTGTTACTTGAACCCCTAGCTACTTTATACCATGCTAGGCAAGTCTAAAGGGCAAATCGCTGGAATATTCATGTGCTGCCTCTTTAAGAGGAAGCTATTCACTTTTAAAAAATAAAAAAACAACTTATAACCTGCGATACAGGCAAATGAATCAAGTGTACCAGGAATAGCTTGGATCTATGAATACAGAAACAAACAGGAGCTCTATATCATTTCTTATCCCCTTGACTTGACCATTCATACGCAGAGCATTTGCATACGCAGGATAATAAACTAACAAGCCTTTAATGTATATTTATAGCAAAAATAATAAACGTATTACATTTATAATGTACATTTTTGCCAAACTAATTAGCTTCTAATGTATCTTTGTATCCGGAATAGTAACTAAAACTTTTCATGCACTCATAAACTTCTAATTAAATAAACTTCTTTGTGAATAAACTTATTAATCTAAGGTTACTATGATTGTCCATAAGCAGGTCTTCTGTCCTCTGCTAATGATCTGACTAGGTTTATGAGCTTACTGCTGTAGCCATTAGAAGCATCCTGCCCTGCACTGCCATGTCTCCGGTAGCCTGCACCGGGCCGCTGCTGGCTAATCTCCCTGTAGCAGAGGCAGCAGCAGCAGCAGCGGCAGAGGAAGCTCGGCGGATGTGCGTTAAAAGCACGCAGCTTGTTAAAAGCCTCTGCCATTTACCTCGAGATTCCAGCCCAAATGGATCCCCTGTGGGGTGAAAAGGAGAAAAGAGGGATTAGGGAGGGAGAAAGCGAGTCTAATGTTTGATGGAGATAATTATCAAGAGGTTTGCGCGTCTACGCATCGCACGTCCGTCCGCCCACCAGCGCCCATTAAAACGACTTAGATAGTCCTGAAGCGCCTTTTCCAAACAGCAGGCTATCACCTTCCGCTGGCGGCTGTTTGCTGGGATTCCGCGCAGATCTTTGGCTTTGTTCTGGTGAGCGGCGGGGTCTGAGTCTCAGGCAATTACCCACGATTCTTAGCACTGCGACCTCCCGTGGGAATCGGTGGTAGCAGCAGAGAGGAGCGAGGGCCCGAAGGGTATTTGCATTTAAAATGGCCATATTTCCCCCCCCATAATAAATGTGAGAATAATTGCGCTGTTCTTCGCACCAGAGGGGCAACGCTAAGAATGGGCGGCTGATTTCGGTGGGAACATGACCACTTAAGATGAAAACGAGAGAGAGAGAGAGAGAGGGATGCTTAGGAAGCCCCCTTTGATTCCTTTGGTTTTGGTATGTAGTAACGAGGATGATGGGGCTGTAAATACCTGCGGGTATATGGAAGAAATAGTGGCACCCAGACGGAATCAGTCAGCTCCGTCAGGCATGTGACATAAGTAAGCATAGGGCTTATCACTGTGTGTCGTGCCAGACTGTCATGGAGTGACTCAGAATGGCAGCAGGTCATCTTCAGTGACATGTCCAGCTTTTGCCTTGGTGGAGACGACCAGCGAATCCATGTGAGGAGGCACCGTGGTCAGCGCCAAGATGAAGGCCTGCTGTCACTCCACCTCCACCCCTACCACAACATCTGCAGGAACTGTTTAAGAATATTCAAGCTGAATGGGATGGATTATCACAGGACACCATTAGAATCCTCTACAACTCCATGCTAGACGTCTGGCATATGGTGGCCTGACAGCATACTGAGAGACACTACTTCTGTGTGTGTAGCTCAGTAAATATTACCCATATCAGTCTAAATGCATCGTCATGTATTGTTCCTGGTTACCTTTACCTTCCTTCCCAACAACACTGCCTTCTGGGTGCAGCTACTCTTTTGATGATGAGTATAGATGGAGAAGAGTTGGTACAGTGCAGTGAATGTTATGGCGATGTGTGGAAAATGGCTCCAAAGCAGATGTCGCCACGTTCGGTGCATCCCTAACGCTGGTGTAACAGACTTAGTGCCTTTCTCTGTGTACTGCGGCTCTCTGTGGTCTCTCTACAGCTTCAACACGAAGTAGTAATGGCAAACTACAGTGCGGCAAGCTGTGCTGTGATGAGCGTTTGTGTGGGATTGCAAACCTCTATTATAAACAATAGTTTAAAAGTTCTTGGCATGTGAGTCACATAGCCACATATCGGTCACATATAAAGAGAAAGATCGGGCCACTGTTATCTGCTGTGTACACATAGCCTGACCGTATATTGCATTCAGGGTCATATTGAACCTATTCATGACGTTTTTCAGACTTGGGTTTACTGCTGTGTATCCAACACTGTTTCATTGTGACTTGTTTTATTATAATCTCTTTATCCTTCATATTGTAAAGTAATTACACAGCTGATTCACTGGGAACCATCCAATTAATAGAGCTTAATCTAGGAATCGTAGCAGCCCTGCACAGATACTACCAGCTCACTGCAGGGGTTCAGGGTTGATTTTGTGGCTGTGATTCTGCAGAGGCAGTGTGGAGGCATGTGTTTAAGCAGAAGCTGCCTGAACATGTTAAACAGCCCAGATACACGTTAAGTGACACTCGTGCAGCAGAGGCCAAGTCTGAAGATCTGGCGTCTCTGAGAGCGTTGAGTTGCGGTGCAGAATTCACAGGTATCTGTTGATCTTCAGTTTAAACCTTATCCAAATCTTTAACATAAATAAACATGAAGAGAAGAGTTTAGGCCCGCAGGTCTGACTGCGTAAAGGACTTTGTGTGGATGTGTGTACTGAACAGGGACATTTAAAGCTTGATTTGAATTAATTCCATGTTTTTTATTCCAGCTTGTAACTCACCAGACTGAAACAGACCTCTGTGTGATATGTCTATGAGCCCCAGGAACAGCTGTGATTTGATTTGGCATGGACTGGACAAGTTCCTGGATGTAGGCCACTCTTGCAGCAATGAATTGAGAAGTTGGGCCAGATTTGGTAGTTGCCTTCCCTGCACAATTCTGAGGAGAGTTTCCTGTAGACTGGGATTTGTGCCACTGCTGGTAGACCCATATGACTGTACGCTTCCATACACCTGTGAATTCAGCTACTTCCTTAACTCTATAATGTGACATCTGCTTTGGAGCCATGTTCCACACATGGAACGAGACATTCACTGCACTGCACCACCTCTTCTCAATCTATGAATCCGGTCACACACCAAACTGGTATTCTGAGCCCATCATCCTTGTGCAACACCATCTGCAGGAGCCTGAGGTTACTACCACCTTACACACACAAGTTGACTACAATTTTAGTGAGCTTATATTTAAGGCTGTACGTATGAGTTTACAGTGACTCCTTCAGTAAAGTGTCCTGGCATTGAGATGCTCTCAGTGTTTGCCATTCCTAATAACCGGCTGAAACTTGTTTAGACTACAGGATGTTTTCACACTAGAACATGACATATCTAGAACTTCCAGAATACAGTATTAGTCTTTTCTCCCCACCTGTTATAAATCAGAACATTATTCGCTACATGTTCTGTTGTTCCCATTCCACCTTAAATAGTGCTGCAGTCAGGCACCAGAATGTAATTGCTCCACAGTTTAAGATGGATTGGGAAAATCGGAATCTGGTGAATAAGAAGCTGTGGGTGGAGATACTCACTCAGATGTGGGTGGTCTTATACTAATGAGCTCTGATGTGACATAGGAAGGGGTTCCAAATCTGAAAGCCCTGTTGAATCCCATGTTTTCCCACTAACAACCTGAGTGGGCCGCAGTTTGGCGTTTCAGATACCTGAATGTATGTGCACAAGCGCTGACAAAGTGAGCTTTTTCATAATATGTCCCCTTAGGACAAGTCTGTCTAGTTAGGATGCTTCCGTCACATTTCTTATCCCAGAACGAGATTATGAAGCCGGGAAGTGTTATATCCTAAACTCAATCCTAAGCGATGTTGTCAAGGTGACTAAACAGATAAGGACTTTAGAGTTTCTATAGTATGTGGAAACCAGCGGCTTTCACAGCACAGTCAAGGAGGGCAAGAGTAGCCCCATTTAGCACTGGACTTCACCCCTCCCTCTCTCCGTCTCGCTCCCTCTCTTTCTCTGTCTGTGAGAAATTAAATGCTCTGGGCAGCGCGCTGTGACAAGCATTAAATAACGCAATGCTGGCGAGTGACTAAATGAATTGATTTTGCTGAGCAGTGAATCATGAGCTGGGTTTGGTTTTCATTAAACTCTGCTAGTGCACCTAACTCACTGCTCCATCCACAAAGCCTGAAACATTCAATTAACCCGCACGCCACACTCCCTTTTCATTTCCCTAATGGAGAAACCATCTTTAATACCAACTGCAGATCTGCAGATAGTTCCCTTAAAGGGCCAGTATCAGCTAAAAACAAGTTTCCCCAGAGACAGTTAGGCTTACTAATCATTCGCTGTCCAGTTTATACAGTCTACACTTATCACCAAAAGAATATCTGCACCCAGAAGGAAGTGTGGGATTGCAGTGCTATTGGGAAACAAGATTACCAGGTTACCAGGAGCAATACATGATGGTACATGTAGACTGGTATGGGTAATATTTATTGAGCTACACACACAGAAGTAGTGTCTCTCAGTTTGGCGTTGGGCCGCCTTGTTTGCTAACATAACATGCCAGACGTCTTGGCATGGAGCTGTAGAGGATCCTAATGGTGTCCTGTGATAATCCATCCCCATACAGCTTGAATATTCTTACACAGTTCCTCCAGATATTGTGGTAGGGGTGGAGGTGGAGTGACGGCAGGCCTTCTGTTTATCTTGGTGCTGACCACAGTGCCTCCTCACACGTATTCCCCAATCGTCTCCACTAAGACAAAAGCGGGACTCGCCACTGAAGATGACTTGCTGCCATTCTGAGTCACTCCTTGACAGTCTGGCACGACACCATAGCAGGCTTTGGCAAAGCTGACGTGGTGTTAAGTGTGTTGTAATGGTGTGAGTGCATGTAGTCCTGTGTCGCCAATGGTGCTGGCACTAACAGGTAGACTCATTGAGGGCATCACTGCTTAGCACTGTCATGGCTGTTGGGTCAGTCAGGTACAGCGATTAGGCCCATCCTTGATGGGCAGAGCATTAAACTTGAATCATTCTCAAGTGCAACAGTTCGTACAACTATTCATTTGGGTGTGTGTATATACATATATATATATATATAAGCTTCAAAAACAGTTTAGCTCATTCTTTCACACAAAAGTTGCTTATGTTCAAATCCCTTCCCTGTTTAACCACTAGAGGGCAGTCCAGAGGCGAATGTTGCTGAGGATAATAAACATGGTGCCTAGGCTCAGTGACATCATATAGTCACACAAACACTTCTCAAAGAGTTGCTGTTTTTACGTTTCACACTGTGCAAGGAGGTGAAAGCTGCACTCTTTTTTTCACAGCTGTCTTTTTTGATGTCACAAAAAAAACATGTACAAATTTCGGCCCAATCAGCCTACAGCTGTTTAGCCCCGCCCTTTCAAACTCTCAAAGCTAAGGAGTATTTTACCAGGTATGAGGCCAGCCAATCAGAACAAGCATTCATTTACAAATAGCACAGTAACAAAAACAGATTCACTCTTATCAAGGTTGCAAAAATTCCTGTTTTATTTTTTTTTTGCTTGTCTTTCTTCCTGCCAGTCTTTAGCGTTTAGCATCTTCCTTCATTTTCTGAACTCCTGCTTCGATCTTGTATCCTTCAGCCTTCCAGGGGTATCCTGGGCATAGTTACAGCTGCTGCACGGCCAGTGTTTCCTAACCCTGGTCCTGGAGGCTCCCTCCCCTGCAGCTGAAAGGGCTTGCTAACGAGCTGATAAGTTGGATCAGGTGTGGTGGGAGCAGGGAACGCTCTACAATGCCCAAGGTTGAGAAACGTTGTGCTAGGCTATGAAGGTGGCTGGACTGAGTTTGCTGTGACACCCAGAGGCAGGTCAGTGCTGAAGCTCATTGATTGTGGGTGAAGCAGCTAAACAATGACAGCATGATGTCAAACTAAGTTCATTTTCAGAGACCCCCAGAATTAGAACTTTGTGACTTTCAGAGGGTCTGAGAGTTTGATTAGGAGGTCCCGACCCCCGAAGACTCCCTGTATTATGCAATTTCCATTTTTCATATGTTTCTTTCCTTCAGCATATTACAAGCAGTTCTAGTATTTCTTTTTCACTCATGTTGTTTCAGCACATCTTATTTTCCCCCTTCCTTTATTTAATCCATCTTCATTACTTTCTATCTGCATTTGTCTTATCTTGTCTTTCTCTTTAGCCGTATTTCTTCTTTTCGTTCTCATGCTGCATAAAAAGTAGCCAAAGCACAAACTCCCCCCAAACTTTCCTTTGTGTTCTAATGCAGTGCGTTTAGTCTGTAATATGCTCCAGTTTTAAGAGTCTCGTTGGCTCCTGCGGTGAGCGAGCGAGTGTTTTATTCCTCCTCTTCCTCTATCTGTCATTTTTTTCCCCCCGCCACAGCGGCTCATGCTGCATTCGAATGGGCCATAATGCCGTAAAGCCGCATTGATATTCAGGCCTGTCGGCGGCGGGCAGTAACGGCGGGCGCTTCTGACGGATATGAAGTGACGGCAGATGACCTTGCACAATCAGAGGCGTGTAATCAGATGAAACACCCTGCATACGCATTGACGCTGCTCTTGTGATGACCACTTTGGCAGGAATGACAGAGCAGGGACGGGGAAAGAATGACTAAACTGGCTGCTCGCAATCAGAAGCACATTTACACCTCGCTCACATTTAGATGCTGATGGATGATAGTCCAGCTAAAAATAATTAATTAACATTAACACACCCTCAGCTCCACCTACCCACTGCGACCCTCGTACCGGTTCTGATACCCATGTTTAAATGGACATGCCAGTTTTGCATGGTGTATGTTATTTGTGATAGATCTTGTGATAGATCTTGGAGTCCATCCCATGCAAGCTTGTATATTCTCACACAGTTCCTGCAGACTGTGCGGTAGGGGTGAAGTGGAGTGACACTAGGCCTTCTGGAGGTGCGACAACAAATTGTTGATCATTGTGCTGACCACGGTGCCTCCACCCACGGATTCGTTGGTCAACTCCAACAAGACAAAAGCAGGACTCGTCACCGAAGATGACCCGCTGCCATTCTGAGTCACTCCATGACAGTCTGGCAGTCTTTGGCAACGTTGACGTGGTGTTAAGGGCAGTCCAGCATGTTGGCCAATGGTGCTGGCACTAACAGGATGACTCATGGATGGCATCTCAGCTAGCTGGATGTCCACAACCGTGGTAGTTGGGTCACTTTGTACATGTCTGACAATTTGTCAGTTCATGACACTGGTATGGGCCTTTTCCTATCCAGTGCTGCTATGGTAATATATGCATGACCAGTACAGCCATCCTGCTTTCTGGAGTCTGAATAGAAAACACATACAATAGGATGACCTTATATGGTCAGTCATGTACAGCGATAAGACCCTTCCTTGCCTGTTGCTGGCGTGTGCCGTCTATCCACTGCTACCAACAGCATGCTATTTAGAGGTGGTTGTTTTTAACCCACTTTTAGAGGTGGATGTCTGGTTCCTTTCACCACCACTGTGAACAATACTGACTCACAGTAACTTTCTCTAGAACAGAGCATTTCACACCAAACCGCTCTAAATGACTTTGTTTACATCTTAATGGTTAACTGATGCAGAAACATAAATCAGTGGACTTTAATAAAAATGTGAGAAAGTCAGACAGCTGAAGGAGGGACATGGAATCGTCTAAAGGGGCTGGAAAGTGAAAATTATGGAAAGAGAGCTGTAAGTAAGAGCTCTGAGATGCTGTTGCTCTGAGGTCTGTTTGAAGAAGCAAAAACAAGGACAACAGTCTTCCTCCTGCTGTAGCGCCGTATTGCTAACCGGACGTTTTGAGGAGAGGAAATGATCATTGTTTTGTCTCATTAAAATATTACCAAATGTCCTCCGCGTTCTCCGAAACGGGCTGCCCAACTGTCTCTTCATTCAACCAACAGCAAAATAAAAACCCCTCTTGTTTGGGCTTTTCCTGCATCATTGCAATCAAGCTGGTCATTCAGCTGTGAGGACTAACGAACAGACCAATCTCTCGCTCTCCATTTCTCCCCCACTCGCAGTCTAGCTTGATTGCTTATCTTTTGCTCTGATTGCTAATGGCAGAGCGACTACAGGGGTCTTTCATAGGTGTTTGTTATTGGAACTACAGCTCTAAGGTGGTCTGTCAAAACCAAAATATATGACGTTAAACTGTGTGTGTGTGCGTGTGCGTGCCTCAGGCCTGAGCTCAGCCTTCAGAAGTCCCACTTATCGCTACAGTTGACAAGAGCATGTTATAATGTTATCAAGCCTACCAGGTTTGTGTGTGTGTGTGTGTGTGTGTGTGTGTGTGTTTGGTTGTGTGTTAAGTAAAATTAATCACATTTATTTGATCATGTTTGATCACTTTGACAACAGCTGCAGTGTGCACTCACTGTTCCGAGATTACACTGGGTATCAGGGCCAGCTGTAGTGGGGGGCGCTATTGCTCTTCTGGGTTATGAAAACCTGACTGTACAAATCCATACACCCCTTCACAGTGACATACGTGCCATGTAGAGGCTGGTGCATCACCAACCAAAGAACTAGCTTCAAGTACAGTTGAAATGAGCTAATCAGAACCGTTCTCACAAAACCAGCTCCTTTACTGCCTCGTTTTGATTGGTCCAACCCCATACAGTAAAAGCTAGTGCTAATCTGACTCTCACTGTTGACTGCTCATAGCTTTGTTTGCTTAAAGTGACAATTCAATACGGAGAATCTCATCTTAGCCATTGACTTGGAACTTCTGTTGGGTTAAACTGGTCCTGGTTGTTGTAGAGCGTTGACCCAATTTAAAAAAAAAAAAAAAAGAAAAAGGAAAGTTCTGTCTTTCTCGTCCCATCCGGGTTCGACCTAAAGAGGTTGGGTTCCGCCCTTGAGCCTGGTTCCTCTCTCGGTTTCTTCCTTCTCACGGGAGTTTTTCCTCACCACTGTTGCCTCTGGCTTGTTCAAGGGGGGCTTGGACCCGGTTTTTCCCCACCCCCCACCCTCAAAGGTCTGTACATTTATTTTTTGTGGGGGGTTTTTTCGTTCCTTTTCTTATATATAACAAACTGATTTTCTGTGAAGCTGCTTTAAGACAACGTTGGTTGTAAAAAGCGCTATACAAATAAACATTGATTGATTGATTTGATCCTTAATCAGTATTTCTATTTTTAATGTATAAAGCAATGCAAATGTTGTAGCTTGTGTACACTGTAGGTGTTTCAAATAAAGTGGCCAGTGGGTGGAATTGCAAGGAAGCCATTTCCAATAAAGTGGCCAGTAAGTGGGAGTACATAATATCAGCTATAACTTTTAAAACCACCTACATAATACATGCTCGGTGGTGGTCCTGACCATTGAGGAACAGGATGAAAGGGTGTAGTATACGGAGAATCAGATGGACTCCAGTACACCTATGTGGTAATTTAGCTGATATAATGGAGAATGAGGATAGATGGATGGATGGATGGACAGATGAATGTTTTTTACGTTTTTTGTCCCTGACAGTGACTTTATTGCTGATTTGACATTTAATGGAATAGACAAAAGGGTGGTCTCTGTACAGAACTCAGAACACACAGCTGGTCCTAGCTGCTTTAACTGTGGTATTGTGGATGGACAGTGACATTTAGCTTCCAGAGGAAGGAGCAGATAGACAAGATTACCATGGTAAAGAATCTCAGAGGAAATAGATGCATTAAGGAACTCCTGAGCCTTTCACAGCTTTGGCCTCCATCCATCTATCTATCCATCCATCCATCCATCCATCAGCTAAGCCAAGTCCCATTTCTGCTGTCTCTGACTCACGCACTTGCAGCTCCACACCGAGCTTCAGCAGGTCTTGTGATTCTTCAGAAAGAGACACTTTTAGCGGTGCTGGTGTCTTTTTTGTGCCTCGTTCCCATAGTAACCGTCCCTCGGCGTAGGCCATTACAGAGAGAGAAAGAGTTGCTTGTCACTCGCGAAAGCTTTCAGTGGGATTTCAGAGACACAAAATCTATAAATGCCCAGAATCTGCTATCACTCTTTCTCTCTTTCTCCTCCCATTTGCCTTTTATTTTCCCCCTCTTTTAAGTGCACAGTAGGATGTAGGGGGTACATGCTGAACAAGAAATCTAATACAGCTACCTACACCTGCTTACAGAGGGAACTTTCATCTCTCTTTCTCTCTCTCACTCTCTCTCTCACTCTTTTTACTTTAAAGCAAATGTAAAAGGACAGTGTGCGTAGACTTAAGAGCTAGGAATGGTGGGGAAATCTGTGTGGTGAACACAGATTTATCTCTGATGACCTTATTTAAATGTATTCTGGTGCTCTTTACTGTGCCACCTTAAATAAGCTCCTTCCAGACACATGACGGAGGAACCCACTGTGCGTGTAAATCAGCCGAGGTTTTATGTGATGATATTACGCCAGTGTTTGGCAGATGAAAGCGACTCATTTGCAAGCGGTGCGAGGCTGAGGTCAGGCAGGTTTTGTGAGCACTGAGTGCGACAACAGCGAGCGGTTCAGCTTTATATGCTTTTCACAGAACCATTTACAAACACAGTTCTTTCTGTAATGGACCCCACAGTCACATACATTTACTCAGCCCTGCTCCCATCCGCCCACACACAACCTCAGACCCCAAACCTGCAATACATTTATTTACAGATCACATCCATTTGCTCCGTCATCCCTCAAGAAAGACTTGATTTCATCTCTTGATTGCACATATGCAATCCTCTTTGAGCTGACTCACAAGCACCTTTTATTTAAACAACCAATCCATTAATCAACCAGCAACTAATTAACCAACCAGTCATCCAACGAACCAATCAATTGTCCAACCTATCCACTAACCAACCAAATTAACAACCAGTAAACCAAGAAAATAAACCTGTTACCCAACCCACCCACTAACCATTCAAATGATCAATGAATCAGCCAACCAACAAACTGTCCAACTCACTCATCAACCAGCCAAATAAACCTATAAATTAACCAATCAACCCAAAAATCAACCATTTATCCAACCTACCCACTAATCATTCAAACTCACAACCAATAAATCGACCAGCCAGTCAACGAACAAACTAACACATTGTCCAGCAAACCCACCAAATACCCCAACCATAAATTAACCAACCAATCAACCCCAAAAACTGAAACCCACCCACTATCCATTTAAGAAACAACCAATAAATCAACCTACAAATTAGCCACTTATCAAATCCACCCACCCCCAACCAATAAATCAACCTACAAACCAGCCAATTGTCAAATCCACCCCAACCAACCAAAGAAACAATCAATAAATCAACCAAGCAGTTAGTCAACAACCAATAGCTTATACAAACCATCCCGTAACCATCTGAATTAATAACATTTTAAAATGTTTTCAATGAAAAGATAAAATACTAGAATACTGAAATGTGCATGGCTTTGGCTTTTAAACTGGTATCTAGGATCACAGTTGAGAAACACTGAAATAATCGATTAACCAGTCAATTGATTAACCAACCAAATCAACCAGCCAAAAACCTACCAACCAAATTACCAATCAGTAGATAAACTAATAAAAAAACAACCAACCAATTGACAAAGTCATCAAAAACTCAATTAACTTTAAATAATTCAACCAATCTACCAATTACTCCACCAATCAACTTATCAAACTACCAATCAACCAACTGATCAACCAACCATACAAAAAAACCCACAAGAACCAATAAATTAACGTGTAAACTAATCAACCCACTAAAGCTACAACTGATCCATTATCCAACCAACATTCCAGGAAGCCAACCAACACACCAGTTAGTCAACTCCGATTGGAGCCAACTAGTTGATTAATCATAATTATGTCTCATTTAAAAACACTTCACATTCATAGTGAGTACATCCAGAGCCTTGAGGAAAGTGGCTTAATCAACCAGAATAGCAAATGTCACTTTCATTTTCAAAAGCATCACCTGCTGATTCACCTTAATGAAACCTGCCATTAGGACGTCATCCACGGCTGGCTGGATTTATCCCAAGCCTGGTCCTTCAAACTGTCTCAGCTAATTAAAGCAGGTGAGAGAGATCCGCTACCTGTCAGGTTCACCTCAGCAGCAGAGACGCATTTATGGGCCTCCGCTCTGAATAATTAAAAGACGGATGCTATGCAGAGACCTGGGTGTGAAACTCATTTTCCAACAGCACAAAAGCCTTCTGCCGTCTTTGCTGCGCCTTTGAAAAGTCAGCTGATAAGACGGTCAGAGATAAGGGCCAAAATTAGAGATGTGTCTCCAGTGTCCTGTGTCTCATCCAGGTCCTTCTGACTGTAAAATGATAAAGCAGAGATGAATCTAAGAGATAGCCATGGAGGTGGGGGAGGACATTCACATGGTTTATAAAGTCGGACATGCCTAATGTCTGTCTTTATGCTAGTAGAACTTTTAGACTCAGTCTTTGTGCTAAAGCTATGTTGATTCAGGATGGCCGTACTCACAGTTTAAGTCACAAAGGTCGCACCAAGGTTGTATATAACAGAAATGGCCACAAGTCCAAGTCAAGTCTATAGGTTAGAGTCCAAGTCAAGTCAAGAGTTTTTAGCTAGAGTCCAAGTCAATTTACACAAAGCATATCGTCGCTGTCCAAAGAAAAACAAGTATCTCCAAAATGGCAACTTTACAGGAGAGGCCAAAAACTTCGATTTTAATGTAAGTCAATGGAACCAGACATCCTTCCGAGCACTTTTGGGCCATTTGAGTTGGTCCATTAATCATGCAATTCTCACAGTGTAAACGGCAGTGGCAGTTTTCAAATGATGCATAAAAGTCAAAATGGACAAAAATGGAGATACATGTTTTTCACTGGACAGCGAAGATATATAGTAACTATAGTGTAACTGTAGTAAACTGTAGTAAAAGTGTAGATTAAAAAAACACACCAACTTTGTGTGCAAAACACAACTGTATTTTTTTTTTTTACAGTCCAACACTTTTTTTTGTTGTTGTTTGTTTTGTTTAAATGCTACATATTTCCTTATAATATTCACACAAAAAATGGCATGCTCTACAACACTCAAACAGAACTAACTAGAAGCAGTATCACTTTTTGTTTCGGCACCATACTCTGCCAAAACACTCTACTCAAACACTTCCGGTTTCAGGTCAGCTTAAGGGGTTAATACTGTATGTTATATAGCTGGAAGGATGGCTAAACGGCTAAGCGGCTAGCACAAACCTATCCGGGTGTGTTTTCAGATGCCTTATGAAGTTTGATGTGGTCGATCCAGTGTCTTTAATTTGTTTCCCACACTCTCTGCACGTTGCCACTCTTCTGTTATATGCTAGGATTTTCAATTCCCTGTAACCAAAGGCTACCACGTACGGCGCTCCAGCCGAAGCCATGCTACAGCGTTGTGTTTACACTTGGCGCCGCTCACTGATATCACGCACGCGCGGAAGTCGGATGTTGTGATTCGTCCGTGTCCGTGGGCCGTGTCCCAAATCAACGAAATAAAGTACACATACACAAAGGAATTATCTTTCTGTAACTTCCGCACACGGTGCCTGGATGGTAATGGAAACTTGATGTTCATGTGTTATTTTGGACCGAGTCGAGTCGGGAGTCATTATAGACGAGTTACAAGTCACGTCTGAAATCTATTTATACGCAACTCAAGTGCGACTCGAACTCGAGTCGCTAACTCGGGTGCCCATCTCTGGTATATACAGTCATAACGGAATATAATGACCACCTCTTACAAACATTGTCACCACCACCACCCTGTGTTGTGGCCCACAGTTGTCTCTAGGAAGTGGTTATGTGTTGGCTGCATATACACCACTGTCCATCCATACCAGCACGAACCCGGATTTGGCCAAAAAGGCAATATATCAATCAGCCAGTCAACCAGCAAACCAATAAATTGTCCAACTCACCCACCATCCAACCAAATAAACAACCAATTAATCTAAAAAACACCCCTGCACCAACCCACCCTATAAACAACCTAACATCATAAATGTTAATAGTTTTTATGTGCAAATACTAAAAATAGTTATAAGCAGTAAGAACAACACGCCTCATAATATACAGATATGACACAGCTACAAAATAAAGACAGAGCTGTGGTTAGCATTATTGTCCTGAGCTGCCTGCACTAACCAGCAACTGAGTTTAAATCTGAGGCTGCAGTGCTTTGTTAGTTCAGGCTGTTTTTGCGATATCAGTAAAAGTTGAAGTCGGCTTCTCAGATATTCTGTTCCACCTTACACGGTGCTGCAGTTACGGTTTGGTGCCTGCAAGCTGTTTAAGGTGACTGCTGCACTGCTGAAGGTGGAACGGAAATTTAAATGAGAAGCCAACTTCAGCCTCGTAAACAAACATTTGAGAACTCCAACCTTTTGATATGTAAGCCCTGTGTTATATGCTAATGTGATGCCATTCAGCCTTCAGCTGGGTATCAGGATAGGCTACAATCTATTTTGTAATGGCTTCCCACTGAAGAACAGAGAGGCATGTGAGGACTGACAGATGGACATGTGTGGTTATGGAGCTCGTCTGTAGTACTTTTGTAACATGCCAACCAGATATCAGTACAGTGTGAATGCCCCATTGATTTTAAGACAATGTTGAAGTAGTCCAAAGTCTTTACAATATGTCATTCACAGTCTAATGGAGTAAGCTGCATTTCCCATGTCCCAACACTGCACAGAAATGTTGCTGTAAAAAATCAGAATCCTCTTTCTGAATGTTCACTCACTGGGCACTTTACTAAATACACCTGCATTATAATTTCCATTCACTGGCCACTTATATAGGTCAACTCTAGAGTAGAAATGCCTCAGTGTTGTCAGTATTGGCGAATGAGCTGTATCAGTGCCTACCTTCACACCTGTAATGAGGAAGAGGTTGTGATTGGGCTAGCCTTGTCTCTCCATCCATATTAAGAAGCTGGTTGATTTGTGCTAGCCTTGCCTCTCCACCTACATTGAGGAAGCGGTTGTAATTCTGCCAGCCTCTGCTACCCACTTTGTGGAAGTTGTTGTGATTGGGCTAGCCTTGTCTGTCCACTCATATTAAAGAGCTGGTTGATTGTGTTAGCCTTGTCTCTCCACCCATATTGAGGAAATGGATGTGATTCTGCTAGCCTCGTCTCTCCACCCATATTAAGGGACTGGTTAATTGTGTTAGTTTCATCTTTCCACCTATATTAAGGAAGCGGTATTGAGCAAGTGGTTGTGCTTCTGCTAGCATTGTCTCTCCACCTATATTGAGCATGTGGTTGTGCTTCTGCTAGCCTCGTCTCCATTTGTACTGAGGAAATGGTGGTGCTTCTGCTAACCTTGGCTCTCCACCTGTATTGAGCAAATGATTGTGCTTCTGCTAGCCTTGGCTCTCCACCTGTATTGAACAAGCGGTTGTGCTTCTGCTAGCACAATCATTTGCTGTATTGAGCAAATGGTTGCGCTTCTGCTAGCCTTGGCTCTCCACCTGTATTGAGCAAATGGTTGTGCTTCGGCTAGCCTTGGCTCTGCCATCTGATATCAGCTGGTATTAGCATGTTGGTAGCAGTTTTTCATGAGTGTGCGTAATAAGCGGTATGTTATTGATGCATCTTTTCTCTATAGGTCTACACAGTGGTTGTGATTGTGCTAGCCTTGTCTCTCATATTATCAGCTGACATCCATATATTGGTATCTGTGTGTTTTTATTAGTACAGGTAAAATAGTGGGATCATACTGATGCTTCCCTTCTCTATAGGAGTACACTTACAGCCCATCGGTTGCTGCACAGTTTATTGGTCACAGCACTGCCATTGTTTACCATATGTTCTGGGTGGTGGTCCATTGGCACGAACATGGCAGTGGTGTAATTTAGATACAGTTTATTTGGACTTGTTAAAATTGAAGTCAGAAAAGTTGAAATCCGACTAAAAGCCAGCTTGACATGCAAACAAGCACCTTCGTGCAGTCATGCTTGATCGCTGGCTGGGTGGAGGAAAACAAAGGTCAGAATAAAACAAGATCAATCAAGTGTGCAGAGCACCATCAGTCAAACCTCACAAACACTCTGTTTTTTGTTTATATTTTGGCGTCTAATTGACAGTCGTCTAAATTTCACAAGGCTACGTGACAGTTACAGAGGTCTTTTATGATGACTGACATAAACCTACATTAAGACTTTAACAACTTACATAAATAAGTCGTCCTAAAGACTCCTATGTAAAGTGACATTAAGTTGTCTCATTACACATCCTGACACAGCACTTTCTGATGGATGACTTTGTAGCTCACTGTATTTTTTTATGATTTTAATGGATTACAATGGTCTGTGTAAAACATATACAGCACGACTGAATGGCGGTTAGTGGATTATACCCATCGTCAAAAGAATAGCTGCACCCAAAAGGAAGTGTGGGATTGCAGTGCTATTGAAAAGGCAGATAAAGGTCACCAAGAACAATAAATGATGATACATTTAGACTGATATGGGAAATATTCACTGAGCTACACACACAGAAGTAGTGTCTCTTGGTATCACTTTAGACTGCCATGTTTGTTAATGCAACATGTCAGATGTCTCAGCATGTAGTTGTAGAGGTTCCTAATGGTGTCATATAGGTGGACTGACACCTGGTCTTCTGGATGTGTGACGTGTGACAACAACCGTTCATCTTGGAGCTAACCATGGTGCCTCCACACACAGATTTGTTGGTCGTCTCTGAGACAAAAGCGGGACTCGACCCTGAAGATGACCCACTGTCTTTTTGAGTCACTCTATGACAGACTGGCATGATACCGCTGCAGTCTTTGGTGATGGTACTAACAGGATGACTCCTAGATCATCTTGGTGGTACTCAATGCTGGTCCTCACCTTTTTGGCTATTTCTCTGACATTTCTCCTTCTTGACAATGTATGTAGCTCCTCCTCTTCCCTCTCTCCTGTGCATGAGCACAAACACCCACTGTTGCTCATTGCCTAGAAAAGTGCTGTGTGGGGTCAATTTGTTTTCCCATTTCCCATTCAATATAAATTACTTTACTGAATGGACAGCTAGTGGACGTTAGGGAGACATTTACTAAATTTGTCATTTGGATTTAAATTGGTTACTATGCCTTTTAAATATGACATTTGTTTGCAAATATTAGAGCACAATTTTAATACATTGGTAAAAATATCAAATGTAGAATCTGAAATGTTCCGAACCCCTGGAGGATCTACTTGTTTCAGAGCCTTGTTTCAACCTGTATCTAATCAGCTGCCCTGCCCCTTACTGAACTCTAGTACATCTGATCCAGCCAGTCAGACACTTGGGAAGAGCTTGATCAGCTGGAACAGGTATGCCAAATAGTGGTTTCATGATACTACCACCACCATGTTTTGCAGATGGTGCATGGTTTAAAGCTGTGCTTCTCACCATCAGAGTAAAGTTCAGGGATACTGAGGACTGGACTCTGGGCTGGTCAGTTAATTGTTCTGAGAACACGCACAGCTTCTTTGTGTGATGTGTCTGTCTCCTTTTCTCAGTAAGATCCTTAGTAGTAATTGATGGACAGAAACACCTGTGGATGTTTTCAGGTTTGAATTACGATTGGGGCTTAATTTTTCTCTCTCTCTCTCTCTCTCTCTCAAAGATGAACATACTGTTTATCTGATGGGGACTGTTTTGGTGGTCTACCAGGTTTTCTCTGTACCTTAAACACCCATAGCTTCAGAAACATCTTAAAACTGGAGACTTATATTAATTTCTTTTATTACATTGACTACAATAATTGATCTACCATCCTGCAGAGCCTTGTTTCAACCTGTATTCAATCAATTGCCCCGCCCCTTACTGTACTCAAATACATCTATTCCAGCCAATCAGGAACTTTAGCTGGAGCAGTTGTGGTTCAGCAGGAAGGTAGCTCTCTGGGGCTGGAGGTGTAGAGGAGGTGAAATAAAAAAGTTGTTAAAGTTACTGTACACAACAGTTTCCTCATGGGATAAAGTTGAATTGGACATCGTCTCTAGACTCTGGCTTCCACTGTCCTGTTAAAAAGTTGAACTACGTTTGTAGGTCTGTTGAAAACTCTAAAAAGCTCTTATGAAACCTTTTTGCTAACTCGTGCTCTTTGCGTGAACCTACAGATGGCAGCCATGCAGCTAATTAAATGGCTCATTAAGGTAATATTGTGCATGTGGATTAATTAAAATTTGCCCGGGTGAATGCTGGATACTTATGTAATGCCCAATACATTTCATTAATTCATTACTTATTTTTTCTCAGTGATGTTTAGTTTGAGCGTCAGGATTTGCTTGGATAAAATAAGATGTAAAAAATTGTACCCTTGTAACTGCAATGAAACGTTGGCAGTAACTGTTGATCAGTGCTGCACATCGGCTTGGGGGACTTGTTTCTCCATACAGAACTATTTAACTTATATAAAATATGAGCTGTTTGCTTCCAGAACATTGTTTTTGGAGTAAGATCAGGACTTTGACTTAGCCATTCCAGTACATTAACTTTACTTTTCTATAAACTGTTTTTTTGCTAAAAATGATTTGTGTGCTTAGGGTCTCTTGAGATTCAGTGCATGCACAGATGTCCTGACTTCTATCATCAGAATGTGCTGGTTTATTTCAGAATTCATTGTTCTATCAAAGATGGCAAGTCGTCCCAGCCCAGAAGCATCCAAACAGGCCCAGACCATGACACTATCGTCACCGTGTTTCACAGATGGGGTTCTTCTGCTGGAAGGCATAACATTCATCATATACACTCAAAAAGTTTTGGTATCATCCACTCACAAAATACTGTAACAATAACCTTGTCGCTTGTCCACATGATGTTAACAAACTTCAGACGGGCAGCAATGTTCTGTTTGGAGGGAAGGAATTTCTTCTTGTAACGCTGCCAAGCACACCACTGTTGCTCAGTGATTTCCTGGTGTGGACTCATGAACATTAATGTTAGCCAATGTGAGAAAGTCCTTCAACTGATCAGAAGTTACCTTGGGTTCCCTCAAAGCTTGCGAGCTATTACACACCTTGTTTTTGAAGTGACCTTTATTGGAAAACCATCCAGGGGAGGGTAATTTCCTCCCTTTGTATAATGTCTGTCTATTGACTGTGCATCTGACTAGAGATGGGTTAGTAAATCTTGCCAGCTTGATAAGCATCAGAAATCCAAGGTCCTCAGAAATCCCCCTTGTTCCTCCAGGATACACTTCCACAAACGTGTGTTGTGAAAATCAGACAGAGAGAACAACAGTACTGCCTCTAAACCCTGAAACACCTGACTCCAATTTCACCTTCAGTTTAACTGCTGATCTTGGAGGTGCCCATACTTCTAAGTCCAATATGTTGGTTTCATTGGGTGGTCAGTCCATGTTCTGAGAACACCATCTACACATCCTTTCAGGTCCATAGTGTTGAGTGGTGATCTCAGCCGTGGATGTTTATATGTGTGAAGTAAGCGTGGGGCTTGATTTTCTCCTATCTCAAAGCTGAAAGTACTGCTTGTCTGATGTGGACAGTGTTGGTGGTCTACCAGGTCTTCTCTGTTGCTTCTATTTAGTTTTCCTTTGACTCTCTCCTTCCTTATTATCTTGGATTAGCTTAAATCTCATCTCCTCAGAAACATCTGAAAACCGAAAGACTTGCATCTATTTCCTGCATTACACAGACTCACTACAGTAAGTAGTGTGAATAGAAAATTCAGCGCTGCATGAAACGCCGTGTAATAGGAATCGTATTTATGAGTACTTTTCTTTTTCTCTGATGAGAAGTTTTCTAAGCACGCAGCTCTCGGTATGTGCGCGCTCTCTCTCTCTCTCTCCCCCTCCATTTTCTCTCTCACTTGCTCGCCCGCTGAATCATACTTTTAGCTGCTTCAGAAAAGCTAATAAAGGACAGCATTGTCTCTTCCCTCCTTGCCTTTGGCATCAGCTTGTCTAGATTGTCAGAGGAAAGCAGTGGAGTGTGAAATTAAGTTCAGAGACGGATGGAGGGAGAGAGAGGGGGGAGAGAGAGAGAGAGAAGAGGAGGAGGAGGAGGAGGAGGGAAGTGCATGTTTGTTTTATTTATTCATATTGCACACCCGCAGCTTTGAGAACAGGGTGGTGGTGGGGAGGCTGTTGGGGGTGGGTGTGTGTGACAGAGAAAAACTTACCAGAGGAAGTTTCACAGAGAGAGCTGACAGTGGATGAATGCATCCACCCCTCATCTCTCTCTTCACTCCTTTACTGTATAGATTTAAAAAAATAAATAAAAATAAAAAAAATAACTCCACCCACACTTCCCTTTTTCCCTGAGCTCGATCCCTCAGGTTGTCTTTGGTGTTCTCCAAAGAAAAAGAAAGGACCAAGTTTTCTTTCATCCCACATTCTCTGACTCCCTCAAGCCTGCTTACACTTAACTAAGCATTTATTCATTTGCTGCTTCTTTAGCTTTTTCCTCCACAGCACTCTCGAGACATGCTGAGTTTTACCTGAGGTGGAGAGATAACGTAGTTTTACCACGGATAGTTAGGGTGAACGAAATCAATGCTGCTTGGCCTTACACCAAACAACTTGTCAAGCGATTTCACTGCTGCAGATAAACTTCTGAGGAACAAAACCCTGTGAGTCTTGCTAGAGTTGCACCACCCTTCCATCACTTCAATGGTTTGGTGTAGAGTGGTCAGGATAGCTGTCTTCTTCCCACCTTGATCTTGCAATAACATCAACCATGTTTAATGTTATCACATGTCTTCAGTCGTGGCAGTATTCAAACTAGGCAGTTTAACTGCTTGACCATATAAAGCAGACCTCACGAGTAAGGTCATTCACCCATCATTAAAAGAATAACTACACCCCGAAGGAAGTGTGGGATTGCAGTGCTATTGGGAAGGAAGATGAAGGTTACCAGGAACAGTAAATGATGATACATTTAGACGGATATGGGCAATATTAATTGAGCTACACACACAGAAGCAATGTCTCTTAGTATGGAGTCAGACTGCCATGTTTGCTAACTCATGCCAGACGTCTCAGCATGGAGCGTGGAGTTGTAGAGGTTCATAATGGTGTTCTGTGGTAATCCATCCCATACAGTTTGAATATTCTCACACAGTCCCTGCAGATTATGTGGTAGGGGTGGAGGTGGAGTGACACCAGGCCTTGTTGGCGCATGAGAGCAAACTGTTCATTTTGGCACTGACAACGGTGGCTCCACACACGGATTCATCAATTGTCTCCACCAAGACGAGAGGGTCTCGTCAATGGCGCCAAAAACGTTGAAGTGGTGTTAAGTGTAATCGTCGTGGGTCTACATGTATGTAGTCCTGCATTGTGAAGCTGTCGACCAATGGTGCTGGCACTAACAGGGTTACTCATGGGGGCATCACTGTTTGCTAAATGTCTGCAGTGGGGCTGTTGGGTCACTCCATGCATGTCAGGCTATTCGGGTGCCTCATTATGTCAAACCTACCCACAAAGTTTCATTCCTGTTCAATTCTCACTACTAAAACTGGGTAAATGTGTAAATTGAACAATCCATTGTTTCTATTGTTACATTGTTAGTTGAGCCAAATATTGAATTTGAATTTGTTACAGGAAGAAGACACTATTTAAAACACACTGCCAGATTAATCTGCTGATCTGAAATCCATCTCAGAATTATCAAGTAATAACATGATACAACGAACAAAATAATAGCCAGTGCTAATGTTGATTACAGGTAGCGCTGTGAAGTTATTAAAGGAGACCTATGATGCATTCTTTAGCGTGTGCACACCAAGGGAAGAAACCTTCCCACACAAACCTTTTTCATTAGCTGCCAAAAAATCTTCCCAGCCTTTTTCTGTTACGAGGTGACATCATTTCATAACACAGTCCTTATTGCACGCCTACCAGCAAGCTTGGCACAGTCTTACACAACACAGAGAGCTAAAACAGAGCTACATCTTACCACTCTAAAACGTCTTCCTGCAGGCTAGCTAATGAAGGTGGATCAGGTCTACCAACTTGTTCTACTGGCTTTCAAACTCTGAGTTAAACTGGTATGGCAGAACTGGTACCATTGTGCCTTTCAGACAGAGGCTGACTAGAGATGTGCAGTAGGAGAATATATATTGTGTTTGGACTACGATATTGCCTATTCTATTCTAGACTCCGAAGGAGATTACAAATATTGAAAATAAGTCAGTGTGCACTCTTTCAGTCTGTACGTGTCTCTCTGTGCATAATAGCTACTGGTTGAGAACCTGCTCTTTCATTGTCCTCTTAGTCTGCATCTACAAAGTGACCTGGCCACAGGACAAAATTATAATGCACCTGTCGTGTGCATGTCCTGAAGAACATATACGCTCTTGCTCTCAGGAACACATCTGTGCTGGTGGTGTTGATTTTATCAAGGCTTGTCGGCAGATTCAGAGCGGTCAGGACACGGTGATGAATGTGGAGGAAGATGATGATGCATGTATGGCTGCTACAAGGTGAAACAATGACTGTTATTATGTCTAATGGGAACTCTCACTCTCTCACTCACTGATTTTAAAATGTAAATAATTGTGGAGTGGTCAAATCCAGTATGAATCCGCAGTGTGTAGTTGTTGAGCAGCACTGATTTTATAACTGTAAATAATTGTGGATCCGGTCAAATCTCCAGTGATGAATCATTACAGTTTGATAGTTGTTGTAATGGTTTACAGTAATCTAGTGTGAATCTGCAGTTGTAGATCTTGTATGTCTCCAGTGATAGTTCTAATAATCATTACAGTTTGATAGTAAACATTGTTGAATGGTTTAAATCTAGTGTGAATCTGCAGTGTGTAGTTGTTGTAGTCTGGCAGTAATATTTGTTGTATGGTTTCAAGGAAATTCATTTGAGGTATTTTGTTATTTCAAAGGAAACTGAAACGTGAGGAAGTTACACAGATACTTTATCCCCAGTCAGGCAAAAAAAATAAAAACACATCTTTTGAAAAAATTAATCCAACTCCAAAAGCTCTAAATGCAGACATACAGACAGACATGACTGGCAGGCTGAGAGAGAGAGAGAGAAAGAGAGAGAGAGAAAGCCTTAGTGAGATTCAGGGCAAAAAGCTCATTAAAAGTACTAAAAATAATTTACTCCAAATGCTAGCAGTACTAACAGGCCTAATTGAATGAAAGCCAGTGCTAGTTAGCATGTTGCAAGTGAAATCAAGGTATGTGATTCCTATTAGCTTTAATTGACTATTAGCCACTTGTAGCAATGGAGGTTTTTCTTTAAATCACTTTTCCAGCATCCGTCACTAACAATCAGTATCTCAGGCTAAGCTAGCTGCTGTGTGTGAAACAGCCTAAGGGCATTACTTCAGTGTAGTTTTAGCTTGTTAGCTTTATCTGTGTTATAACAGGAAACTATTGGGCACAGTTTTCGCTGCAGCTCGAGAAGCTTCCTGTTAGCTAACTCGGGCCTCAGAAAGCTCAGGTTCTCTGCACTGTGCACTAAAAAGCACTTTGTGACTTTCTTCCAGAAGTGTTCAAATGCACTTTGAGCACTGAAGATTTCATGTGAGGCCTTTTCCTGTTTCACAGCAGCATCACCTGCATTACTTTTGAGCTGATTAAAGACAGTTATTTGCAGTGTGTTATGGCGATATTAGAAACCGATAATTTAACTATTTGTTATTAAAAAAAAGTTCACATTATAATCTATATCTGGATCAGTAATTCATTTCACATAGCAATGCAAGTTCAAGTTTTTAGGTACAGGCAGCAACAAAAACTAGTATGCCAGGAAGCTTACAAGGACTGCAATATGAGATGCGGTATTTTGCTTAGAAGATACGCATATACAGTTACTCATACATACATATGCACACTATTCTAACATCATTAAAAATGCTGTTTCAGCTTGGGGAAATATCTTGTGGGAACACATTCGTTTTCAACCCCCTACTTTTTTTGGGTACTACATGAGAGTACTCAAAATGACCACCTAACTTTCTCCCAATGGACATGCAGTCCGAAATGTGTCGTTGGCCATGGAGATTGCTGCAGCTGTATGTGAAATAGAGAACTCCTGCATGTGATTATCGTGATTTTGTCTGTGACGGCTGTAGCCTTCGGACTGTCTTCAGCAAAAATCCTACTATTTCAAAATCCCGATTTAGAGACACAACTGTTGTTGCTTTTCCTGTATTCTTGCTAATGCTGGCTGCCTCACATTCTTTGTATACATCATTGGAATGGCATGTTCTCAGATGAGTGATTAGATTAGTGGTATTGAAAGCCCTTACATCACCCTACACAGAAGTAGTGTCTCTCAGTATTGTATCAGGCCGCCATGTTTGCTAATGCAACATGCTAGACATCTCAGCATGGAGTTGTAGAGGTTCCTAATGTTGTCATCTCGAATATTCTCACAAAATCCTGCAGATTTTGCGGTAGGGTTGGAGGTGGAATGGCACCAGGCTTTCTGGACATGTGCGTGACAACAAACTGTTCATGTTGGCACTGACCATGGTGCCTTATTGGTGGATTCATTGGTGATCATCTCCACCAAGACAAAAGCAGGACTCATCGCTGAAGATGACTTGCTGTCATTCTGAGTCACTCTGTCAGTCTGGCATGACAGCATTACAGTCCCTAGTCGACTTTGATGTGGTGTTAAGGACAATCATCGTAATGGTTTGCATCCCTGTAGCCTTAACACTTGTCTTTTAGCAGGAAGTTTAGCTGTACCTGAAGTTGAAGGGCATGGGGTACAGATCGACTTTTGACCATTGCTATAAAGTAGGAAGGGGCAGGTCCATTCTTGGCTTAGTAGGCAAGCATGAGAGTTTTAAATCTGATGCAGGCAGCTACGGGAAATCAGTAAGGGGGCACAGCAGTGAAGTGACATGAGTGAACTTGGGAAGATTGAAAAACGGCCGTGCTGCTGCATTCTGGATCAGTTTGCAAACGCTTGAAGGTCCTTAGAGAAAGCAAGCTGGGAGCAAATTGCGGTAATCAAGCCTTGACATGACAAAAGACTGGACTAGCACCTCAGGTGACCTCCCGGGAGGGAAAGGATTGAGTGTGAATCCAAATCCGAATCTAATTACAGAGCTAAAACATTTTGGAACAAACCTTCACAACAAATAGGCCAGTTAAGGTGTTCAAAATGACAAGGGTTACACTGACTTGCATTGTTGGTGAAGGATGTTTTCCTTCCTTCTGTAATAGAAGTACAAGGCTTTGTCCCACTTGTGCTTATTTCTAGAGAGTATATACAGCCCCCTGCTGTACTCTTAATATTCCTAAAGAGCAATCGCTTTGCCCCCCTTGGGACGTAGCCGGCTATGCCATTATGGACTTTTAAGCATCTGGATTCATTAATGAATACATACATTATTAACATCACTTTAATTAAAGTGTCATCTTTACACCACCAATGTTTTTTTTTTTTCTTTTGCTGTAACCAAAATGACAACTAGCAAACGAGCAGATGGTATTTTTTTCCCTTCATGTTTAGTCATTTGGCCTTTTACGGAGGAGCCAAGGTGATTTTATGACATAATGGTATAATTATTCCGGGGTGTAAAATCCTTCTGCATGTTAATACTCTCTGTGGATGACAAAAAAGAAACAATAATGCAGCATAGCTGACTGAAGGTTATGGATTATTACTCATCTGTTCATTCTGTTCTTTGCAGAAAATTACACAGTGATTTACTGTTTTTTCGTACGAGTGCTTTTTTACAGCTGTGTGCAAAAGTCATAGATCTGCTTTATTTCATTTCCAGTCAAAATGGTGATTACGAAGTAATTAAAGTATTTTACAGCATAAAGACAGAGGCGGAAAACTTTTTAACAAGAGCTAAATATACTGTAGTATCATCGTGTTTTATTAGTATATAGTTTGAGCTTCCCTTCTTTTTTGTTTCCATTTTTCAAGTAACACAAGTTAACATTTGGTAACTCTTTCTCAGAATTCAAATAGCATTCAGTGATGTTGAGGTCTGGACTCTGGTCAGTCCATTGTTTCAAGAACACCAGCAGCTTCTGTATTTGATGTCTCCATCATCTTTTCTCAGTAAGCGCTTCTTAACAGCTACACATCCTTTCAGACTCATCAAACAAAGTAGCTGCTGGTGTTCCCAAAACAATGGACTGACCACCCAGAGTCCGAACTTCAACATCACTGAATGTTTCTTGAATTCTGAGAAAGCATAACCAACTTCTTAGACTGGAGCTGCCCAGCCTATTGTTCTGAACACCATCTACTTCTGTGTTTCAGATCCATAGTATTGTGTGGTCTTCGTACAGCGGAAGGACGGACATAAACGCCTGTGGATGTATGCAGATCTGAGGTAAGAGTGGAGCATGATGTTCTCCTCTCTCTTAAATATGAAAGCTCTAATTGCTGTTTATCTGAGGGGGATGGTTTTGGTGGTCTACCAGGCCTTGCACTTTTGTTAGTAGTACATCCAGAACTCCACTGCACTGAATTGCCGTCTGGACAGGCAAAATAATGGGTTGGTCTCTGACTTTTGCAAAGTGCAGTGAACAAAATGTTGTTTCTTTGAACATGACAGATATACAATAGTGGACATCTTTAGGATATCATCAAAATCACCCTTTTAAGCTCCTTACATTCATAAAATGACACAAAATTAGAACATTAAATATAATATGTACATATTTACCAAAGACATGGCAGTATGATTTTTGCTGTAGTCCTTGGCAAACAGCACTGCAAAATAAATAAAGCATTACATGGTAAAGAAACGGTGAAGAAAAGAAAAGCCAGTTTTTAGCATTAGTAATTACGTTCCATTACATGTTCATTAGCATGCATTAGCACTTCTAACAAGCCAATTCATGAGATAATTGAAAATATTGCCATAAATCAGCTCATCAGCATGTGCTATCTTGGCTCAGGTGGGTTTTTTCCTGGCGTATTTACGTTCTCTGAGTCAGCGGTGTGGTGATACGGCTCCTTATCATTATTGACAAACCCACGTTATGAATGTTAACACATCGCTTCAATCCAATCTAGCATTCCAATATCCGCGTCCGTTGTTCTAACACTTCGCCGGCCCTGTTCCCGTGTGTACTAGTTGACGGTGTCACAAATATTGGGACGTCTCTCGTGGCGGGACTTGTGGGTAAATGAAAATGATTTTCTGCCAGGCTGCAGATAGACACATTACAGTCTGCAGAATCTGTATGGATTTTACATTTGCTGTAATGAGATGGCCAGGCCTGCCGCCTTCTTTCCAAAATATGAATCTATTTTAACCGGCCAATTTTCCAGGCTTTGCTCGGCTAGCGAGCCCACGGCACAAACAAGCGTGGAGCAATCACGTCACATATGCATACGGATGCGGTATTGTTCTGCAGTCTGAATTAAAAACCTAAATAAAGCACTGTGATGGGTGAGAAATGACACTTTCTATCTTTCTCTCTCACACACTCTTCTTTTCTCTCTCATTAACCTTTAGAAGTGTTCTTGCTATGCTATACATTCGCTGCTGAGATGTATGTTATTCAGAGCAGTTTAGTGTGAAATGATTCATCGTAGATGTTCTTTACAGTGGTGGTGATGGGAACCAGGGGGTCACCCTGTCTACAACCCATATATAGCCAAACCCACCTGAGAACATACACGAGTCTTCTGAGTTTATACAGTATATGTAATGTTGCTGATGGTAAAACAGTCACAACTAAATATGTGTCTTTTGGGAACCATTCTCTGCAAGCTCTAAATCTAATGTTTATACAGTGTCTCAGGAATCAGGCTGCGTATTCAAAACCATGGCATGTAATAACTTTCTGTTTTCGGTTGCTGTCATCACATACTGTGAACAATTCTGACTCCTAAGTTTCTGTACTGTGGAGCACCTAGCCACGCTAAAGGACTTGGTTTATCTTCAAGATTTAAATATGTGGGAGCTTAATGTCATACATTCACTACTGTAACACTGGATAGCAAGGAAGCAACAGCTGAACACCACTGATACGGCTCATCTCCTAAGAATCTCTACTTCTTTGTAGCTTCGGTTTTTAATAGGATGCCTGAATGAAGTGATAGCTTATCTGATAGTTAATTCTGACTGTTGGTGGATCCTGCTAAAATCTCATGGGCAGTCATTGTCTACCAACTGAGACAGAGACAGATGTCAGGACAAACTCTTTGCAGAGGTAAAGATGGTGTTCACTTTATAAGGGTGTTATCCCAGCACATTCAAAAATGATCGCAAGTGTAGCAGTACTCGCACTGCTCTGTACTCGTACAAATACCTGCATTTTGTACAGAATCTTTAGTATTTGTTCTTTTAAAAGTGAAGTATTATGAAAAACTCACTTTTTCAGAAGTCATTCCTACATCAAGTGGGGTCTTGACCTCCCCCATCTTACTAGCTCCGTCCATACTTTCAGAATTATCTCCAGAACAAGGTGTCATTTTTTCTCACAAGTGTCAGAGCTGCTAGCAGCATGCAGGAGCTAAGAAATAATCATGGGAGCTGCTGTGGAGTCGGCAGTTACTGACTGTCAATGTCCAGCTACAGTCAGGGCAAAAACCTGCATGTGGGGTGGTAAATACTTTGTGTCTAAGCTTCTTATTTGCCAGCTGCTTGTTTGAATTTCCATATTCCACCTTAAATGGTGCAGCAGTGACCTTCTGTTGCCTTGTGGTACTGCTGTTAGCTGCTGCATCAGTTGATTTTATCAAGGTGGCAAATAAGAACCTAACTTCAGTCTCGCGTGTCAAACTGTGGATCCAACTTAAGTCAGTACAAATCGGTTGGCAACTTTTCCCAAACCAGGGATCGGTACCAACTGTCTAGTTTTGCCTGTTAAGGCTTAAATTTATGGAATTTTCCTTTGATGTATAAATGACATATTCCATGTTGAGATGGAATTCCAGGTGAAAGCAGTCTGCTACCAACAAGAACTAAAGATTGGATAGAGACTCTTTGGTAACACTTGGAGCTAAGGCTAACCACAGTCCTTTGCTCACTATTGCATCACTAATAAAAGCCCCAAAGCATGGTCCAGAAAGGTTTGTTGATGCACTGACTGCTGTTTCTAGACTGATAGCTTTGGTAAGAGTTTGACATAAGGTGATATAAACTATAAGATGCTAACTCTGTGACACTTTCTATGAATCAGCTATCCATAATGCATTATAAGTGGATTCATAAAGATCTATAAATCATTCAGCATGCTGTATAATACTTGCCATACGCCTTTGTAAATCCACATAAATGTTCATAATCACACACACCGTGTTAACACCACAGTATAAAGCTTCACAACACAAAGTGATGGAATGCATTATAATATACACTGTATATTACGATGATCATTTGCATAATCTCTCCTGGGTTTAGACATTCTGATTTAAGGCAGTCTTTATTTAAAGTTATGTGCTTATATTAACCTGGGCTAATCCATAGAGTTGAGCAGTAACATGGCTTTAGCTAAAGCCTGTAAAGATGGCTTATAAGAGTTCATTACATGTGTTATATGCAGTTCCACAATTATTTTCATTTTGAAGAAGCAGAAGAAGGTCAGAGCATATGTTAAGAGTATAGATATTGCTGTGGATCTTTTAAAAAGCATGATCATATTTGTTTATATTGTTATAAATATATGATCATGTGATGATATGTTATGATCATATTTGTTTATATTGTTTATATTGTTTATTTGTTTATAATACTGCGTCTCACATAACATACGTCTGTTAAAACGCATTGTCACTGTCATATGATACTGTTTACAAAGGTTTTTGGTAAATATTGTAAAGCGTTATGGATGCTTTATAAATCTTTATGAATGCACTTATAATGCTCCTGCTGCTCTTACTCTCTTTATTTTTATATATTTATGTATATTTTATTTATTTAAGTACTGCTGTCTGGGTGTAACTGGTCCTTGGGTACTACAATTTCGTTCCACCCCATGTACCACATGTGATGTGAAAGAGAATAAAGTCTCCTTGAAGTCTATGGATAACAGCTTGATAGAAATCTTGAATTAAAGTAAAATTAAGGCTGCGTTTGATTCTTCACATTAGTCTATGTTAGTGTAGACATCTGTGTAATTGTGTGCATAGTGCACTGCAGCTACATATCAGCCAGTGATGAAGTCGACTAGCAAAAAGGGTAGCTAATTAGCCAAGTGATATGCTTTAGAGTGACATGAAATGACCACAAAAGCCCAGAAAATCATTGACCTTGAGAAGGTGAGAAATAAACTGGAACTGTAAGATCAGTGGGTTCATGTTTTGGTCCATTCTTATTTTTGAATGCAGAACAGGAAAACACCCCTCTAATGCTTCTTTATTAAAGTCGTCAGATTTATAAATGCATTTATAAGGCATTACTGTACATACATAATACCTTATAATACTAGGTGTATACTTGCTTATAGGTATATACATATATATATATATATATATATATATGTATGTTTTGTTAGTCAGTACATAGCATCTGTTCAACAAACTTTAGCTATGGCTTTAAACTAGCTTTGCCAAGCCAAATATTAAACAGTGATATGACTTGTACCAGCAGTTAGATGTGATATACTCACTTCACTTTAGGCGTGTAAGAGTCTGGAGAAAAGAGCTCTACTTAACTATAACATGAGCGTATATAATGCTCCTATAAGCGAATATTATGTTTTATCAGAGCTGCACTATGACTTTGAAGTCACATTCTCTTACTTTATACATTTCTGTGCATGAAATTATTATAACTATCTAAGAGACATAATCCAACCTGTTATATTTGTATTGGATATTATAAGGCGTTATGTGTGTTATATAAATGTTCGACCTCATAGGTGCATTAATAAGGCATTATTAATACTGGATTCAAATAAACCAGATTGGTGCAATCTCTATATACAGCTGACACAGGAACAGAAGTGCAATACTCCAGTCAAGCTCATACATACATGTTGATCCCATATACTGTATGGTTAATACACATATAGTAGTTCATCTCTGTCTCTCCCTTTCTCTGTTCTTTGGAACTAGTGTCAAACCTTTGGCAGTTCTTAGACATCGCAGTTGCTAACAAGCCTGCGTTTGAGCGCAGAAGCCCTTGACCGAGTTTTCATCGAGTTGAATCCATTCAGAATGCAAGGCCTGCACTGAATTTCATTTGTTCTAGCTGAAGGTCCCCTGTAGGCCCCACTTCCTGGCCACTCATTTATGACAGACAGCCAGTAGCTGCTACATTTAGGAGCTTACTGACTCTTGCCTAGGTTTTTTTGACCATGCTGTCATATCTGTCAAACAATGCTGAGGAAATTCTTGCATCATTTATGTCACTGGTTACTCATGGCAACCAAGCCAAATGGCATTCTTCTCGCAGTAAATAGCCGCGCTTCGTTCTTTTACTTAAGCGACTGTACCTGCGGTCATTCAAAGCATTGGCCTTCGAGCTGGTCACTGTGGGCAGAGGAAGGCGCAAAGGAGCTGGACATACAGGCCAGGACATGCGCCAGGCCCAAATGCTGTCCACTTCTTGCAGTTCCTCTGCTAGCCATGAGGGGGCAGTGTGAATCTTTACAAGGAGTTGCTCAGCTCTGGTCAGAAGGACAGCAATGGTGCTAAACAAAGCTGAAAAGGGCAAACAGTGTTTCCAACTTGAGGAAAGCAAACAACACAAAACAAGATGATTCCGCTGCGTTTAAACTGCAGGAGGTGCACTGAATTCAAAATCTGCATGATTCAGAGGCTGAAAGGTAAACAGAGGGGTTTGCAAAATGGTTCATTGCAGAGATTTCTTGACAGTAGTGCTGATGGGGAACCAGGGGTCCCCATGTCTTTAGTACACACACAGCCATTTTATTTACCATCCAAACCCACATCCAGATGATTCTATATAAAACTCATAGATGGTAAAACGTGTGCCAAATCTGATTTGAGCAAATACCCTACCCTTTTCCTAAATTGTATGGATTTCAAAAATAGGCCTTTCAAGAAATGTACCAGACAGTACCTCGGACATCACATATCACAGTATTCCATACTAGCACGTCTATAAGTATCCCATAGGGTAACATTCTGGGGAAGGCTGGCTCCTAATAACACAACAGTCTGAGTAACTCAAGTAGTATTTGAAACTGGATTAATGACAGTCTGAGTATCTAAACCTGAATTAGTGGTAGTCTTGGTATTTAAAACTGGATTAGTCACAGTCTGAGTATCTAAACCTCAATTACAGCCTGAATATCTAAACCTGGATTAATCAGTCTGTGTATTTAAGTATGGATTAATCAGAGTCTGAGCATCCAAACCTGGATTAATCATGGTCTGAGTATCCAAACCTGGATTAATCAGTCTGTGTATTTAAAGATGGATTAATCAGAGTCTGAGCATCCAAACCTGGATTAATCACGGTCTGAGTATCCAAACCTGGATTAATCAGTCTGTGTATTTAAAGATGGATTAATCAGAGTCTGAGTATCCAAACCTGGATTAATCAGTCTGTGTATTTAAAGATGGATTAATCAGAGTCTGAGCATCCAAACCTGGATTAATCACGGTCTGAGTATCAAACCTGGATTAATCAGAGTCTGACTATCTAAACCTGAATTAATCAGAGTCTGAATATCCAAACCTGGATTAATCAGTCTGTGTATTTAAAGATGGATTAATCAGAGTCTGAGCATCCAAACCTGGATTAATCACGGTCTGAGTATCAAACCTGGATTAATCAGAGTCTGACTATCTAAACCTGAATTAATCAGAGTCTGAATATCCAAACCTGGATTAATCAGTCTGTTTATTTAAAGATGGATTCATCAGAGTCTGAGTATCTAAACCTTGATTAATCACAGCCTGTGTATTTAAAGATGGATTAATCAGAGTCTGAGTATCCAAACCTGGATTAAGCACAGTCTGAGGATCTAAACTAGGAGTAATCAAAGTAAATATACCTGGACTAAACAGACTGGGTCTCTAAACCCAGATTAGATACACAGTCTGGATGTCTATGCACCCACACATAAGCATACCTATTGTAAACACTTGATGTACTGGACTGGTATAAAATGGAGCATAGAACAGCTACGTGTAGAACTTTCCACATGCACAATACAGCAAGAACTCACAGGCCTGTGCGGCCATAGGAAAACTACTTGTTAGTGAGGCTAATTTGGAAATTGGCTTCAATCTGCTAATGAATGGATTTTGGAGCAATGGGCAGATAGGAGTACAAAGAGGAGTGTATGAAGTGATGCACTCGGTGTGAATAGAGCCCACAGCACAAGCCTCTGGCCAGTCAGTCCACAAAATTGTGGGATTTTTATTTCCCTGAGATTCATAGGGCTCAAGTTGTGAAAGAGAGGTTCATGGAGCATTAGGAATCATTTTCACACGAGTCCTTAAATCCATTAAAGGTATTTGGGATGTCCTGGAGAACACACAGTGCCTCCAGACACAGACTTGTTGGTCGTCTCCACCAAGACAAAAGCAGAACTCGTCACTGAAGATGACCCGCCGCCATTCTGAGTCACTAAGTGACAGTCTGGCACAACATCTTTGCAGTCTTTGGCGATGCTGGCGTGGTGTTAATGGATTAATGGTAGTCTGAGTATCTAAACCTGGATTAAGCCTGAGTATCTAAACCATAAGTAAACACTAGTACTAATAAGATGGACTAAGATTACACTGTACTTATTTTAGTGTCACTGTGAATAATAATCTTTCTTACTCAAGCTTTTTCCCCCAATGGTTTTTTATAAGGGCTAGAGGAATTTAATCACAGCACTAAGCACAATAGCCAAGTATTGTTATTTTGTGGGTGGAACCAGTAGTATAAAAAAGGGTACAGTTAAAAAAGTGTTTAAATGAAATATAGAATAATTGCAGCATCTGTTTATACCAGCGTACAAACACTAAGTGCATCCACTTCTGTCATTAGTGGATTATACACTGCTTTGGCAAAGACCAGTTGCACAGTCCCATATTTAGTTGGTGAGCTTAATTCATATCTAATGACAAGAGAGTAGAACCACTCCATGCAGTCTTCTCCAGCACACCCCACAGCTTTTCAGAGGTCAGGACTCTGCAGTGGCTGGTTCATGTGTAAAAAAATTATTCTCCAAGCTCCCTGAATCCCTCTTTTTACATTAAGCTCAATGAGTCTTGGCATTGTCAGGGATATGGATGTGTCTTCAGGGAAGGAAAACATCCTGGGATAACCTGGTCATTTAGGTTATTCAGATAGTCAGCTGATTCTTATTGGCTCAAAGCATTACTAAGCTGAGACCCGACCAGCTGAATCAACCCCTGATCATAACACTGCCTCCAGAGGCTTGTACAGAGGGCATTGTGCCTGATGGGTGGACCCCTAATGCCTATCCCTTCTTACCCTGTCACAGCTATTGCTCTAAAGCTGGGTAAATCTGGAATCTTCAGATGCATGACCTTTTCCATTGCTCTAGTCTCCAATCCTGTTGCATAGTGCAAATGCTTATACGTTCACATTTAAACATTACCACAACCATGAGATACGTCTTCAGACATGGTTGTTTTAAGGAATGAGAAGCTACTTACTGCACCAGTTGGGGTTGTACAGTTGTTGCCAGCTGAAACATATTCATCACTGCAGTAATTATCCTTCGAGAGCTTTTTTGGCCAGGCGGTGTGGATGATAATGGTTTTGGTAGATAATAAAGTTTGCTGAACTCTGTTTTATGAGAAAAAGTTTAGAAGCTCTGTTTATGAGAAGACTCCTCATTGCTGGGTTGAACGGTTGCATTTGAAGACTCCCTGAAATCACTGTTGAACAAAACAAGCCTCTATTCCAAACAGTGTTTTCTCCGAATCCAACTAAACAGCACCTAAGCCTCCATGCCAGCTGCAGGAGAATTATGGGTAAAATCTCAGCCCCGCAGCTCATAAAAGACCAATGAGCAGTAATGATGTGGTAATGAAACACGTTCTCTTGAGTTTTTTTTATATCTCTCCCCCTCCACTGTTCCCTTCCCTGCACCATCTCCGGCTCCCTCACAATTATTAATCTGAAGTAAATACCAATTAATATGGAATGAGTATTGAACAGAGCATTCGGGATGCCATAACACAGTCCGATTATCCATTACCTACCTATTACGGTCCTAATTGCACTCAATTACCATGCTGAGTTATTTTGTTAATGAGAGGAAAGAGCCACCTTGCAAAAAGTTTTTTTTTTTTTTTGGTGAGAGGAAGGTGGGCACCGAATCTGGACTTTAAACATTAATGCTTATAGATTTTTGTTTTATGGAACGCATCCATTTCAGGGTTAATTTCCATTTAAATAAGGAAGAATGTCTAATAGTGTTTGGTATGTAATCTGTTTCAATATATGTGAAGGCTGAGCTGATTGGTAATTGGTCATTGTGATCTAAAGCCTGCAATTCAGCGTATCAACATATAACCTAAAATGGTCATTTTCATTATACATACTGAATTAGGATGCTGATGCTGCTGACAGATTGTTCCATACCACCAAGCAACCAGAAACAAGTTAGGGAGGATGCGACCTCAGGAATAAGCCTCTTCAAAAACACAGATGTGACTCAAGTGAGCCTTTGAAAGACATTTGCAGATCTGAGTGTACATTATTGGATGCAAGTACAGACAAGTGGTTTATCATTCCTCAATATGACTTGTATACATTGGAATTAAATGTCATTCTTCAGGCCTTAGCTCAACCACCCAAAACAATAAATAAAAAAATAAAGATTTAAAGTTAGGAATTAACCTGCAGGTGTGCAGTGATGGAAAAGGTGTGGGTCAATAGTCTATGGCAGATTTTGGGAAGTTTTCAGACTAGTCCAGGTGTTGGGTGCCCACCAAACCTACCCTTGGACTTATTTGGGAACTTTCCAAGTGTGTTCAGAAATGTGGTCACCACGACCAAGAATCTGTAGCTGGGGTCTGGTGGTGGTGGAACGGATGCACTGGTACCATCTTTTGGGAGAGTAAAGAGTCCATAACTGGAATGAGGGGTCGACCACGATGCTGGCAGCCTTGCAGACACATTGCCTGTGGTAGGCGGTGTTGATTGTGGGTAAATACACTCTACCCTTATAATCCACGGTAGGGTTCTGCATTCTGGAACAGTGCAGATGTTCTCTACTGTTGCCCATTAGAATGCAGTGGGGGTAGAGTGGGATGATTGCTCCTTTCATCCTATGCAGGAAATGTTGGGCTTTGTTGGCTAACCAGGTGGTGTTGGTGTCCAGGTGAGGTTGTCGGTGATGTGCACACCAAAGAACGTGCAGCTTTTGACTCTGTTCACAGTTGAGCCATCGATCTACAGTGCATCTCCACCATGAGTCCCCCTAAAGTCCCTACTTCACCATTTCTGTCTATGTTGCCTTGCCATTGTTGCTGATTAGACCCACCTCGGTAGTATCTTGAGAATGTGATTTGAGGTCTGCTTTGCAGCACAGTCATAAGTCAGCAGTGAGAACAGCAGGGCATGAGCACACAGAACTGAAGTCTATGAACAGCATTCTCGTGTACTTGTCTTTTTGTGTAAATGGATCAGTGAGAGCCGACAACAGCCTGGCTAGGAGAGCTGATGTGGAGGATGTAGGTTAAAACATCTGCAAGCTGGTCTGCTCATCCCTCCGAGGGTTAACCCTGAAAAGAGCAGGCCTAGCATCTACAGTGGATAAACTGAGTCGGTCAGAGGAGGGGTGGGCTTACTCGCTGACTGGTTGTTGAGTGCTTCAAATCACATGTTGAAATTGATCACGTATCTGGCAACGAGCCAACACCAGCACAGACAAGCAATATCACTTTGTAGTAAATGATGGCCTGAATGTCCTGCCATATACACTGATGTGTTGATGTACAGTAGATATGCTGGTGGCTCCGGAAAGGTTGACCCTTCCTGAGCTGAGAGCTGGCCTGAGGGCAGAATTTGGGTTTTCAGCAGTGCAGGTACCTCATCTACGGCTTCTGGTTCACATGTGGAGTGGTGGTCTTGAAAGAGGTCACAGCATCTATGCACTTGCTAATATAGTCACTGATGCTGATATACCTCCAAAGCAGTTGAGTCATTAAATGTAGACGCTCTTTTGAAAACGTTCCAGTGTTTGTATTCACAACAGTCCTGAAATGCTGAAATGGACCCCTCAGACCAGGTTCTCACCTGTTTCAGAACTGGCTTGGCATGCTTAAGCAGAGGCTTGTATGCTGGAGTTAACATGACAGGGATGTAGTCTTAAGATCCGAGGGGCGGCAGGGGTCACCTTTTTACGCACTGTGGATGTTGGTGTAAACAAGGTCCAATGTGTTTATCCCAGAATAGCAAAATCAATGTGCTGGTAGAATTTAGGCAGCACTGACATCAGATTTGCATGGTTAACAGTCCCCAGCAACAAAGAACAAGGTGTCAGGGTGTGCAGTGTGAAGGTTACTGAAAGCCCCATAAAGTTCGCTCAGTGCTGCCTCTGCATTAGAGGAACGTACACTGCGGCAGTAAACACAGCAGTAATCTCTATGGGGAGAGAGATTGGCTGGGTCGTTACAGTCATATACTCCACCAGCGCAGAGCAGTGACTCTATTAATACCACATTTCTGCATCATTTGTCGTTTGTGTAAACACCTAAGAGACCACTGTGGATCTTACCTGGACATTGCCACCACCCCTGGCGCTGTGAGCTGTTAGCTTCGCTAGCTCGATGCTGTCACTCTGCCACTGCCATAAAAACAAAACTGCAGCAGCCTGGGGAAGTTAGTTGCGGTCTGACATTGGTAGCCAGTGTTTCTGATGCACGTTTTGAGTGGAATTGGAAACTGACTAGAAGAAACAAAAGCACCATACGTCAGAAACATGCCGCCGTCACCTCAAGATACACTTCCTGACCACCTTCGGAAACACCTACCTCCTACTTCCACTTGCTGACCACTATTAGAAACACCTACCTCGTACTTCCACTTACTGACCACTATTAGAAACACCTACCTCGTACTTCCACTTACTGACCACTATTAGAAACACCTACCTCGTACTTCCACTTACTGACCACTATTAGAAACACCTACCTCCTACTTCCACTTACTGACCACTATTAGAAACACCTACCTCGTACTTCCACTTACTGACCACTATTAGAAACACCTACCTCGCACTTCCACTTACTGACCACTATTAGAAACACCTACCTCCTACTTCCACTTACTGACCACTATTAGAAACACCTACCTCGTACTTCCACTTACTGACCACTATTAGAAACACCTACCTTGTACTTCCACTTACTGACCACTATTAGAAACACCTACCTCGTACTTCCACTTACTGACCACTATTAGAAACACCTACCTTGTACTTCCACTTACTGACCACTATTAGAAACACCTACCTCGTACTTCCACTTACTGACCACTATTAGAAACACCTACCTCGTACTTCCACTTACTGACCACTATTAGAAACACCTACCTCGTACTTCCACTTACTGACCACTATTAGAAACACCTACCTCGTACTTCCACTTACTGACCACTATTAGAAACACCTACCTCGCACTTCCACTTACTGACAACTATTAGAAACACCTACCTCGCACTTCCACTTACTGACCACTATTAGAAACACCTACCTTGTACTTCCACTTACTGACCACTATTAGAAACACCTACCTCGTACTTCCACTTACTGACCACTATTAGAAACACCTACCTCGCACTTCCACTTACTGACCACTATTAGAAACACCTACCTCGTACTTCCACTTACTGACCACTATTAGAAACACCTACCTCGCACTTCCACTTACTGACAAATATTAGAAACACCTACCTCGCACTTCCACTTACTGACCACTATTAGAAACACCTACCTCGCACTTCCACTTACTGACCACTATTAGAAACACCTACCTCGCACTTCCACTTACTGACCACTATTAGAAACACCTACCTCGCACTTCCACTTACTGACCACTATTAGAAACACCTACCTCGCACTTCCACTTACTGACCACTATTAGAAACACCTACCTCGTACTTCCACTTACTGACCACTATTAGAAACACCTACCTCGTACTTCCACTTACTGACCACTATTAGAAACACCTACCTCGCACTTCCACTTACTGACCACTATTAGAAACACCTACCTCGCACTTCCACTTACTGACCACTATTAGAAACACCTACCTTGCACTTCTACTCCTTTCTGGTGTACAGTTAGACAGTACTATGGTAGCGTCACTGCTGCACTGTCAGGGTTCTACCACCCGAGTAACAGCTGCTCAGCTATAGTCAGAAACTAACCAATGCACAGTCATGCACATGGAACGAAAACAGGCCTTCCCCACACTGTTGCTACAGAGCTGGAATCATATATTGTCTGAATTATAACAGCCTCAAATCAGAATCCATCCAACTGTTAGCACTACAGCGTTCTGGTAGGTAGCTTCCATCGGATTCATCAAGCCAAGGAACACAATTCCACAGCTCCACAGTCCAGTCATCACGATTGGCATTGTGCATAGTCATCTTAAACTTCTTTGGCCATGGAAACCCTTTCTATCCTGGGGCACAGCTCTTTTGCTGATCTGCTTCCAAAGGCTGTTTGGATTGGTGTAGTGATAAAGCAACAGGGTAGGCCATTTTATACCCTGCGCACTTTAACACTCAGCAGCCCAGCTCGGTCAGTTTGCAAGGTCTACTGCTTCACGGCTGAGCTGTTGTTGCTCCTGGATGCTTTCATCTCTCAAATATTGCCCTTATAGTTGGCCGCGGGAGGATCTAGCAGGGCATGAAGGTGAAATTCTATGAGCACACTATGTTTAAACTCCATGAGCTATAGGACGACCCATATTACTGACAGTGTTTTTCTAACGGGGTTATATGCCTCAAACACCCAAAGCCAAAAGGGGTGTCCACATACTTTTGGCCGTTTGTTTTATGAGGTATATTTGGTCTATAATAAAGTGGCCAGTGAGAATATGTTTGTATCTACGGAATCTGTATATTTTATTCTGTATTACTCCTTTTCCCAGCTTATTCCTGGTTGTATTCCAGTGTTGGAAGTGACAGGATCCAAAGTTTACGCCTAATCTAAGTGAACAGTCGGCTAATAAACATTTCTTATTGTGCTGGGAAGCGAGGGCCAGTTTCTTAACTAAAAGCAGCCCGAGCCCAACCTTGGAGGAATACACAAACGTGCAGTAATCTTTATATCTCAGGAAATTAAGTGTCTGAGGTCCTCATGCTAGACCTTTTAAAGGCCGAAGGCTGTAAATTCATATATTGTATGAACGGCGCACTTTAATTTAGTCTCATGAAGTTAGTGAGTTATATGGGTTTGATATGTGGGCTAATGACGACTCATTTCATAAATTTGTCCAAAGCGCATTAGTCACTGCAGTGGAGCTGGTCGCCTGCCAGATCATTACGGCACACTGCTATTAAGGACACAATCAGTGTGTTTAATTGATTCTGCAGCACAGCAGTGAAAATGAAGGCAGCACAGCAGAGCAGCTAAAATGAGTTCAACCAGAAACTGTATCAGAAATGCCTCTCTGTGGGACTGTTCAGCTTTCTTACACTTCACTTTCTTTCTCCATGCTTCTATTCACCCATCCACCCACTATGTCTTTTCCTCAAATGTCCTTTGTCTTGCCTCTCTGTCTGAACAAGCCATGTGCTTTATCATTGTTTGTCATTCATTAATCGCATGCAAATACCATGAGAAATAATCTATACCTAGCAGTTGGGTCATTTAATGATCTAGTTTTAGGCTGATTTATTGATCAATAATTGCATTTTAGCGACAGATTCAGGAGATGATCATTGTGTTTTTGACTGAATTAGTGATTGGACTGATTTAATGTTGCATTTTGGGCTGATTTACTGACTCATCATTGTGTTTTGGCTGATTTAGTGATGTATATGTGTAATTTGGACTGATTTAGTGATGTATATGTGTAATTTGGACTGATTTAGTGATGTATATGTGTAATTTGGACTGATTTAGTGAAGTATATGTGTAATTTGGACTGATTTAGTGATGTATATGTGTAATTTGGACTGATTTAGTGAAGTATATGTGTAATTTGGACTGATTTAGTGTTGTATATGTGTAATTTGGACTGATTTAGTGATGTATATGTGTAATTTGGACTGATTTAGTGATGTATATGTGTAATTTGGACTGATTTAGTGAAGTATATGTGTAATTTGGACTGATTTAGTGATGTATATGTGTAATTTGGACTGATTTAGTGTTGTATATGTGTAATTGGGACTGATTTAGTGATGTGTATATGTAATTTGGACTGATTCTAGGGATGTATATGTGTAATTTCGACTGATTTAGTGAAGTATATGTGTAATTTGGACTGATTTAGTGATGTATCAGTGCGTTCGACTGATTTAGTGAAGTATATGTGTAATTTGGACTGATTTAGTGTTGTATATGTGTAATTTGGACTGATTTAGTGTTGTATATGTGTAATTTGGACTGATTTAGTGATGTATATGTGTAATTTGGACTGATTTAGTGAAGTATATGTGTAATTTGGACTGATTTAGTGTTGTATATGTGTAATTTGGACTGATTTAGTGTTGTATATGTGTAATTTGGACTGATTTAGTGTTGTATATGTGTAATTTGGACTGATTTAGTATTATATGTATAATTTGGATTTACTGATATGTGTAGTTTGGACTGATTTAGTGAAGTATTTGTCTAATTTGGACTGATTTAGTGAATCTGTAATTATGTGTGTGTATTTTGGACTGATTTAGTGATGTATATGTGTAATTTGGACAGACTGTTGTATGTGTAATTTGGACAGATTTAATATTGTATATGTGTAATTCAGACTGATTTAGTGTTGTATATGTGTAATTCAGACTGATTTAGTGAAGTATATGTGTAATTTGGACTGATTTAGTGATGTATATGTGTAATTTGGACTGATTTAGTGATGTATGTGTATATTTTGGACTGATTTAGTGAAGTATATGTGTAATTTGGACTGATTTAGTGATGTATATGTGTAATTTGGACTGATTTAGTGTTGTATATGTGTAATTTGGACTGATTTAGTGTTGTATATGTGTAATTTGGACTGATTTAGTGTTGTATATGTGTAATTTGGACTGATTTAGTGATGTATATGTGTAATTGGGACTGATGGACTGATTTAGTGATGTATATGTGTAATTTGGACTGATTGAGTGTTGTATATGTGTAATTTGGACTGATTCTAGGGATGTATATGTGTAATTTGGACTGATTTAGTGTTGTATATGTGAAATTGGACTGATTTAGTGTTGTATATGTGTAATTTGGACTGATTTAGTGATGTATATGTGTAATTTGGACTGATTTAGTGATGTATATGTGTAATTTGGACTGATTTAGTGATGTATATGTGTAATTTGGACTGATTTAGTGTTGTATATGTGAAATTGGACTGATTTAGTGTTGTATATGTGTAATTTGGACTGATTTAGTGAAGTATATGTGTAATTTGGACTGATTTAGTGTTGTATATGTGTAATTTGGACTGATTTAGTGAAGTATATGTGTAATTTAGACTGATTTAGTGTTGTATATGTGTAATTGGGACTGATTTATTGTTGTATATGTGTAATTTGGACTGATTTAGTGTTGTATATGTGTAATTTGGACTGATTTAGTGATGTATATGTGTAATTTGGACTGATAAAGTGATGTATCAGTGTTTCGGCTGATTTAGTGAACTATATGTATATTTTGGACTCATTTAGTGATGTATTTGTGTAATTTCGACTGATTTAGTGATGTATATGTGTAATTTGGACTGATTTAGTGATGTATATGTGTAATTTGGACTGTTTTAGTGATGCATTATTGTGTTTGGACTGTTTTAGTGTTGTGTATATGTGTAATTTGAACTAATTTAGCGATGTATATGTGTAATTTGGACTGATTTAGTGATGCATTATTGTGTTTGGACTGATTTAGTGTTGTATATGTGTAATTGGGACTGATTTAGTGATGTATATGTGTAATTTGGACTGATTTAGAGACGTATCAGTGCGTGTGACTGATTTAGTGTTGTATGTTTGTAATTTCGACTGATTTAGTGATGTATGTGTATGTTTTGGACTGAGTTAGTGTTGTATATGGGTAATTTGGACTGATTTAGTGATGTATATGTGTAATTTCGACTGATTTAGTGATGTATGTGTATCTTTTGGACTGAGTTAGTGTTGTATATGTGTAATTGGGACTGATTTAGTGATGTATCTGTGTGTTTTGGCTGATTTAGTGATGTATCAGTGTGTTTTGGCTGATTTAGTGATCTATGTGTGTAATTTGGACTGATTTAGTGTTTATATGTGTAGTTTGGACTGATTTAGTGATGTATATGTGTGTTTTGGCTGATTTAGTGATGTATCAGTGTGTTTTGGCTGACTTAGTGATTTATGTGTGTAATTTGGACTGATTTAGTGATGTATGTGTGTTTTTTGGACAGATTTAGTGAGTAGGTGTGTGTGTTGCAAATTATCCCTGCATTTTAGTCTGTTTTTGTGATTTATTTTAGTGTTTTACGTAAATGTTATGATTTATCTTTGCATTTTAAGCAACTTTAGTGGCATGATGTATTTTAGGTTGACTTAGTGATCTTTCTTTGTGACCTTAAACCTTTGGGTTTAGGCTGATTTAGTAGTGTGTTATTATTGTGTGTTATTTAGGCTGATTTAGGAATTTGTCTTTGTGTTGTAGGTGGATTTAGGGATTTATATTTGTTTCCTAGGTTGATTTGCTAATTTATTCATGAGATTCAGAGTGTTTTACCTTGCACCTTGCATTTTAGACTGATTTAGCATTTGTATTTTGCTTTGTATTTTAGGCAGATGTAATGATTTATCATTGTATTTTATGTAAATGATTTAACACAGTACCCAGCTGTTTTTGTTTTAGATTCCAAGCTGCACATGCTTTTTGTGAATGGTTGATTAATTAAATTAATACTGAGATGATTTTGGATATCTATATATTGAAACAACCATGCCGAACCCAAATTACAATGGTTTACTGTTCTCAGGATTACGGGTTGTTTTTTTTTTTTTGTTTTTTTTTACCTAAAATATATAACTTATTTATAATATATATTGCTAAGAAAACAAGAGCCATGCTTTAGATTATATAAACATTTTGTAATGAACTGAACAACAGAAATGAGAGAAATGTGCAACAGAATCTAAATAAAATTCTGTTACATTGATTATATACAGTCCTGGAAAAATAAATAATCCAAGCCCAAAAGGCAAAACATTAAACAAAAGCTTCTAAAGGTATTGATAACAGTTTATTAATAAGCAGATAATGTGATTTAGTATGTCTAGCTTGTCCATGGAATTATTTTTGAAATAGAGAAGTTTTGGGGGTAAATTTGCAGACAATCTGTTGCAGAAATAAGTGTCAATATCGTTCCATTTAAACAATTTTAAAACACATTGGCAAGTTAGTTTGTGTTTAATGTGAGACAAAATATTGTCTAAGGGCTTTACACCCGAGCTCTGAGCAACCAAATGGTCAGTAAAAATCATTATGCTTTTTGATGAAGTTTCTACCTATTTTTCTTCCTGTATATAAATAATTCCATGGCTAAAGAACTCATGAAAAACTATTTATTGAGCTGTTTAGCCACGCCCATCCACACTGTGTTTCAGCCTGGGCTGATTTTAGAACAAGCCTCCAATACAGGGCAGCCAATCAGAACATTAACATTTATTAGTCTTAAAGGAAGCCTGTTTTGTTTGGAGGTCATGTTAAAACCAGTAGTGTGAAAATGAGTTACAGCTGTTCTGGTAGATATATGCACACAAACACTGTAGGAGGAGCTTAAAAACTGGAGTGGAAATGAAAAATGTAGGGTAGAGACTCTTTAATTCTGTTTAGTACAGGAACAGAGCCTGAGGGCAGTAAGAGTGACGGCCCTATTGGGGCAGTTTTTGTGTTAGGCCTTTAGGGCAGTAGTCGTGTGGTTTGGCAGTGGGTGAGAAGAGCCTGTGGGCGTTTTTTAGGGCAGAGAGATCATGCAATGACCCTCCAGCGTCTGTGAGGCCTGGCATTTTAGCGCACTGCTCTCAAGCTCGGGGGGAAGAGCCACTGGGGGCTGGCTGGCACATCCATCCTCAACTTCACTAATATTAGCCAACACAGTCTGACTTTCTGTTCAAAATCCTATTTAGAACACGTCAAGGTGTGGGGTATGTGTGAAATGAGGTGTTAGGATACGACGGCTCTCTTTTAAGGCTACAGGCGTACGGTATAGTCTGAGTGTTTTCCTTTTAAAAGAGTTTCTATGTTTGGTCTCTGCTGGCCAGCTCCCAGAAGAATGACGCAAAGTAACGAAATCTCACTTCCGAATTGGCCCACTTCTTCAAACGCTGTCCAACACCCTCCCATTGGTTCCATTTTGACACACAAAAGTCCCAATAAAGGAGAGGAAGGGCGTTTAAAACTGTAAAAGCTCTGGATCAGAGCAGGACAGTGCAAGTGCAACATATATTGCCAGATTTATATACAAAGAAAGTTTCAAGTGACCTCTTTTTCCCAGTCGAAATGAGTTTGGTTGGCACAAATGGGTGAATGCTATAGTAAAATTCTCTATGGACTTTATATGACCATTTAATTTCATAAACCAGTGAAATAAATTCACATACTAAAATCACAAAAAGAAAGTTTAGAAATATAATAATGAAAATAATCTTATAATAAGCAAACAGAAATCTCAAAAAGAGAAATACAGATCAACTAGATATGAAGGACATTGCACTTCCCTTAAGGTACCTAAAAGGGTATCTTGAGGGGAGAAGGGCTTGATCTAAACATAATTAAAAGTTTATTCCATAAAATCCATTAATTAAAACTAAGACATGGAAATTTCCTGTCTTTAATTATTATACCAAATTTTAAAGGTGCAAAAGCAAACTGTTAAACTCCAAGAAAAGATAAAATAGGTCTTTAAAATACCATTAAAACACTGTAAACATCATGTACACATTAAAATATCATCCAAAGGTACAAGCATCATTCACACAGTATTACATTCCAAAACACCCTAATCACAAATTTATAACCATTATAACTTACTTAGCCTAGTGTAATTTAAAATATCCCAAAAATACTGCAAACTCTATAGTATCAGTGCTGAAATATTACCAAACTTCTTATATATATCTAAACTTCTTCGGATATATCTATATATATATTATAACTCTATAAACACCAGTTACATGTTAAAATATGATTTCAACCTAACCATAACTCTACAACCACAATATAAACTAACTGTAACCATAATATGCACATTACTTCCACCCTAAATCCTAATTCAAATAATAAAACCACTATATACATTTTAAAATGTCACCAAAACCCCTAAAATATCAGCCTAACCTTTATTCTAATTTTAAAATCTCCATTTTTGTATTAATATTTCACTTTTAAAATGAAACCTTTAGTAATCAGTGTTACATATTAAAAGGTTTACATATTAAAAGACCAAGACCTGATGTCCTAAATCCATATACATAAAGTGCAAATATAATAATCACCAAGCATTTACTGTAACCTTAAATATTTTACACATATACATATAATTAGTAGAGCCTAACTACAACGTAAACACATTTAACATATACATTCTATTCTAACTATCTAACCAATTAAATCGCATTTCTAATTCTCTAAATTTCTAAAATTCATAAGTATGTAATATTTACATATTAAAATATACCAAAATACATCACCCTCTGTCTGTAAGCATTCATTTATATCTTGTGTGTATATATATATATATATATATATATATATATATATATATATATACTCAGTATTTAAGATTTGTTCATTTTAAATTGCACTATTGAGCTTCTTTTGTGCATACAACAGTAAGAAGATATAAAGTCAGAGTGAAATCAATAAGCGTATAAAGGTTTCTCATAATGGCTGCTTTTTTTTTTGCTTTTTTTTTTTTGGAATTGATCATATTTGGGCTCCAGTATGTGTGTAATGCTATCCCCTACTGTGAGGGTCATCTCTTCTCCACTGAGCCCTCAGTGCCCCCGGCATGCTGTAAGCCGTACTGTATGAAATGCTTGTTATTGACATGCTTTCATGTTCTGTCCTGACTGAGAGGGTTCTTGACCCTCAATCTGGACCCTTGAAAGGAATCCACTTACAGATCAATAAAAGATCAGCTCTGTGAAATGGCTGAGCAGGACATTTCTCATAAAAAGAAGAGCATCGCTATACAGACGAAAACTCAGAGACAGAAAACATACCACTAATGAGGTTTCGGGCAGCTCAGTGTTGATTTTCGGAATGTGAATAAGTTAAGACGTCCTCTACAGACAATACACTTCTGCACGTTTAATACACAGGTTTATTCACAATATGTAGCATATTGTGGGAAAATCAAACACTAAATGAGGGCTGTGCAAAAATAATGGCACATTTTGTATGTTATATTCAGCAAATAAATTTCATAAAATTCTATTACTTTTGTATGAAGGTTTTGTTCTAGTAGATATCCCTCTAGTACAGTAGTCTACTCAACTGTGCTTAAAATGTGGAAGCTGCTTGAAAAAGTGAGATGTTAATAATGTTAATATATATTCTGCTTTTGCATGGTATTGTGTGTATAACTTTAATAACTGATCTGACACAATACTGTGCAGTATTAGCTGCTTTATCACGGCAGTAAGTGTGTTTGTTATTATTACAATATATATCATTACACAGAAATACAGTGAAATTAATAGATGCTAACTGTAAATACTGGACCTTCAGGAGAGGAATTTTGGAAATAGCCAAGATGGTACGCAGACCAATCACAGTGGATTTATATTTGTATTTATTTTTGAGCTGCCAAGATTAATAGTTTTACAGACTACTTTTCAGTTATATATATAAAAATGCAATTCTTTTGGTTTTCTAGAGCAGACAAAATGAATAGAGGTCTGTCTGCAAATGAAGTGCACAATGTCACATACTGGGGAAATGAATACATACTAGATGCCTTATGACTTTTACACAAGCAACGTTTTATGTTTTTCTCAATATATTAATTTTAGGAAATGTACAGTTCTATGCATTACAATACGCTGAAGTGTGTTCTCTGTCCAGGATGTGTTCATTTACTTTCTATTAGAAAATCAACAAAATAACAAGAAACAGTGCGACCCTTATACATCCACATATAGAGAAATAATAACATATCTTATATTTATACATATATACGTGTGTGTGTGTGCGCAATATATTGGTACCTATGAGAATGGTTGAAAGTTGAAAGAACCTCCACATAATGTAGCAGTTTTATCCCAATACATGTTTTGCCCACCATGTATTCAGACTTAAGCTATACACAAGGATTCTGTTATTTATTAACCCAATGCATAAGTAAAACGGTATATATATACAACATCGTCATTTATATGTGACTTTCTATTTTTTCTGCCTTTTCTTTTTGTGAGTAACTAAACAGGATGATTGATTATTTGTTTTATTAAAATAATAGTTCTACACTGCTGCAATCATCATTAAAACAAATATTTTCAGTAGATTTTAGTAGGCCGACAAAGTGCAACTCATTTAAAAGCCGAAATGTGTTTGTAGCTCTGACACTAAACCAATTGGATGAAGTAATCCCTATTTAAATATGTAAAATGAACATATAGGCTGCTGTTTTTTAAAAGCACTTCCTATTGTTTGTTATGTAAAATGTAAAATTATCTTTTTCTTTCTTTTTGGTTAAGCTCGTTGCTTTGGATGAGTGTTCATAGTGCTTGTAGGACAGGAAAGGCAAAGGCATTTATCATAGCTGTGACTCTGTTTATTGATAATGGTGTATATGGTATATGAGGCATATAAAGTAACCAGGAAGAATCGTTTAATGGCCAAGAATCAGACAGGGACTGCTTAACTCGAGTACCGAAAATGGAAAGATTTGTGCTAAAGAAAAGGAAATCTGACAGTTCCGTGCAGCATTTTAATATTCTCTTTCTCTTCGGTTCCTAGGAGACACGGAAACATGGAGAGGGAAAAAGAGCAACCCTGCTTTAAATGTGTCAGAGTATTTTGTTCAAGTACTCCTCACGTTTCCCAAAATAGCAGCGGATTTGCATTCAGTCGGAGTTTAATTCAAGTCGTGTTTGTAATATTTTGAAGTGCAGTGTAGGTGACAGTCGCGTTTGCGTTAATATTCTGAACCTGAGCGTGGGCGGCAGTCGTCCCACCTTAGGGTTTAAGTTTAATCCTTCAACACAGCAACCAAAACAGCTGCACAAGCCGTAAATACCTGCAATATAGACCCGCCGGCCACTTTATTAGACACACCTTCCTTACATCTACACTCATTGTCCTTGTAATCAGCTCCACTGGCCATATAGGAGCACTTACTTAGTAGTTCTACTAGTACTGACTGTAGTCCATCTCTGCACACTTGAATCTCCCTTTCACCCTGTTCTTAAATAGTCAGGACCACCACAGAGCTTGTACACCAATCACGCATAACATTATGACCACCTCAATGTAATGTATCTACACTCTCTGTCCATTTTATCAGCTCCACTTACCACATAGGTGCACCTTGTACTTCTACAGTTACAGACTATAGTCCATCTGTTTCTCTGTATACTTTGTTAGCCCACCATCACCTTTCTTTTCAATGGTCAGGACCCCCACACAGCAGGTATTATGTGGGTAGTGGATCAATGTTGTGCTGGTGTGAGTGGATCAGGCACAGCAGGGCTGCTGGAAGGTTGAAACACTGTGTCCACTGTTTTCTGGTGGTCTCCTCTCCTCCATTGACACCAACAGACACCACTCACATTAGAACACCACTCACTGTCCACTTTACCTTGTTGGTCAGCATAGTAGATGTAAAGTCAGAGACACTAGCTCATGTGTTGCTGCCCACTCTGTAAAAAGTGTCTTCCGCCATCTGTACAGGTGCCAGGGTGAACCTTGAATATGAAGCTGGTGAAGTGTTGTGCTGGTGAAGTCTTGTGCTGATACTGTTGCTGAACAGCACTCTTGGTAGTGTGTGATTAATAACTGCCAAAAGCCACATTTTCATATTTTGTTTTATTAGGGAATTGGTGGTAATACACAGGTGAGAAACAGGAAAAGAGGGGCGCTGACTTCTCAGGGAGCCCTTATGTCTGTGTGACCTTCTGGCTCTCCCTTTTAGTTATGCTGTAATAGCCAGGCCTGCCGGAGTCACTGCTGCACTCTGTTAACACCATACAGTGTGTTCAGGTCTTCTGTCAGAGCTAACAGTCTGTCTGTTCTCTTTGTCTGAGCTGAACTGCTGCCCCTCCTGTGTGGCCTGATGCTGTTGCTACCTCTGCTCTGACTGGATGCCACTGCTTGCCTTTAACCACCACAGAGCACCTGGCTGTCCTGCACTGTGGAGGCCTGGCCTGCATCCTGCTGAGCCATTGGTCCCAACTACTTAATCAGAAATCGGACTTATCAGACATTTATTCCTCTATATTACAAACACTGAACGCTCCTTTCCTTTGCTTGTCTTATCTTGTGTTGACCCGAGGAGGATGGGTTTCTCTTTTGAGTCTTGGTTCCTCTCGATGTTTCTTCCTTTTGAACTGAGAGACTTTTTCCTTGCCTCTGTCGCCCTTGGCTTGCTCATTGGGGGCGCTGACACCAGATTCTATGTAAAGCTGCTTTGTGACAGCATCTGTTGTAAAAAGCGCTATATAAATAAATGTGACTTGACTTGATTACATCAAAGGAAAGTTTGCTCACTCAGCAGTCATCTTTGCAATGCCCCCTGGCAGCCATACAAGAGCAGACTCCTATCTCTTTGAGAGGGAAGGAGACCAAAATACTCAAAACTGAACATCCATTGCTGTTTCAAAAGCCTATTTGAAATATTTAATAAAATCTAACAAAAACATCATAAAGCAAGCTGATTGGCTGGTTTTCTTGAAGCACCTTGTTCAGTGTGTTACAAACCTATGACTACTAAATCTCTGACTACTTCTAGATTCTTCTTTTTCCAGTTTTCAGTTCATACAAAACGGAATATACCGTATCACTTGCTTCATTGTTGTTTGAGATGTAACTTTTAGCTTCTAACTCTCAAAGTTATCAGGTCTATTAGCATTGTTAGCCTAGCATCTCATGCTGTAAACCAGGGATCAAACATCAGACATGTCTTGGCAGGTGGACTGCATCTGGTTATAAATGACATCATACTAATTATTGAATTTTCCAATCTATTTTAAGTTCTTCCAGTTTTTAGAGCTTTCAAAAGCAGGTAGTACTAATCCCACTAAGAGATCCGCTGCCTTCGAATCACAAGCCAATGACAATGTAGCAAGTCCTTAATTCTTCAATCACCAATAAGAGCATAAGAATTGTATATTGACGTGTTGATTCCTATAGACTAAATCAGAATGTTGGGGATTGGCTGAACTCCTGGGTGGATTATTCTCATGTTATTCAGAATGAAATCAGCTTAACGTAATGCACAATTTATAATAGACACAAATACACAGGACACATAAGCTTGGCAATAGCGTTGTTGTGTTTGAGGCTTGTCGAACCCAATAATGTAATCATTTCCAAACATTGCAATATCGCTCAGAAATAGAATAATATTTTGAACTTGCCCATAAAATGTCATAAAACCCAAAAATGTAATAACCTGCACAACAATAATACAATAAAACAATAAAGTTATATGATGTCTAAACTGCTAAAGTAATAATGTTTTCAGGGAACCATGTTCCATTATTGGGAATATATTATATTATTATGGTGATCATATGTAATTGTTCTTTATTGCATTTTTGAAAAATTAAAAAAAAAAAAATGTATTATGTTTTCTCTTTTGCAGAATGGATGACGCAATGCTTTAAAAAAAAAACTCTCCAAAAAAGTCTCCAAAAGTTGTCCAGCAAAGTTTTAATACAATGAATGTATTATTGCATTTCTGGGCATCATCACATCTTTGGGAAATGATTACAGAACTGAGTTCTACATGGCTGCAATGTGAACTGTACCCCAGTATGTAACGGATGTTTACTGATGTTTTCTCTGTTTTTTTCTACTTTCAAAAGCATAAATGTAAGAATTCATCACACTGAGTGGTCATCGGTGATCACTTGCAGCTGAAGCCAATGACAATTTAACAAATGCATTACTCCTCCAGATGGAGGTGAAGTTGCTGTAGTTTTATTACATCACTAATATAATTATATAACCTTAATATAAACTAGGTGGCATGCTGATGTGTTGTTAATGTGATATTTTAGAACTATGACTTTGTAGAGAGTTTGTCATAAAGTGACATAAGCTAGTTAGGGAGCTAGTTCTACTAGCGTTTATGCTAGCAACCACAAAATAAGTGTTTTTGCTCATATTTTTACACTTAAATGAAAAAATGTAATGTCTGTTGATACTGTATGTTGGTGTCAGTGTATACAAAGACATTTGTTTGAGTGTGTACACAGAGCGGCACAGCATTTCATATCATCCAGTATGTAGCCAGTCGTAGCCATACTCCAAACAATATATCACCAGAAAGCTATAGTCTCCACCTTTATCATAAGAAACAAGGAAATGCACAGTCCCTCCTGCCTTTTCACTGTTACCGGTCAAGAAGGAATGTGGCAAGCCCAGCATCAAACTTCCCTTTACAGAGCAATCCAGTGATGCAAAGCAATGCCAAAGTTAGATCTTGTTTAGCTTCTATTTATATGACTTTGTTTGAATGTGGATTCTTGATGGGAGTCGGCAGCACCGGTCACTGCTTTCCTGGCCCTTAATAATGAAAGCAAAAGCAGGACCTTTAACTTGATTGACAAGAGTTTACCAAACGTCATCAGGGCAGTCCTACTTCTTCATCCTCTCATTATGCAGAGTAACTCACTATTGCCTGTTGGGGTGCAAAGAGGTATTACAATACAAGACGGGCCAGGGCTAGCGGTTTAGCATGCTAGCTTCAGTAGCTGCTTAGTGATGCACAATTCCTGGAGTCCTTCTCGACACCTTGACTCTACTTAATTTCCTTGACAGTACTGGCACAATAACCTATGGATGTGTTTGTTAGCTAACAGTTAGCTAGCTTTGGTTAAGCCACATGCACTGGACAGCTGACCATTGCTTCCGAATGAGCTTGTTGGACATCCTCTGTGGCTTTAAAAGCCTTCACTCTTTAGGAAGCCTTTTCCCAATATTTTGGTGTGTCTGTGGGAATTTGTGCCCAGTTAGTCACAAAGTGTTTGAGGCCGTTCCAACTCATCCCAGAGGTGTTCAGTGGGGTTGAGGTCAGAACTCAGAACAAAGGTGTCACACCTTGTCTTTATGGAGCTTACTGTGTGCACAGAGGTGCAGTCATGCTAGAAGAGGAAGGGGTCTACCTGAAACTGCTGCCATACTGCCGGAAACAAGTTGTCTGACTATGTGACTTTGTACTGTATTACATTAACATTACCCTTCACTTGAATAAAGAGGGCCCAAACCTTAAACAGCCCCAGACCATTAACCCCCCCACCCATCCCCCATCAAACTTTACTGTTAGCCAAATGCATTCTGGGATGTAGTGTTCTGCTGACATCCGGGAAGCCCAAATTTGTCCAGCCAACTGCCAGAGTGAAGCATGATTCATCACTCCAAAGAACATCTCTCCACTGATCCAAAGTCCAGTGGCAGTGCGCTTTAAACCACTTCAGTCAGTGCTTGGCGTGTGTGCAGCTACCCATTTTATAAAGCCTTTGCTGCCCAGTTCTTGTGCTGATGTTCCTTCCAAATGCAGTTTGGAACTCAGCAGCAAGTAATACAACAGATGATATGCAATTTGTAATTGCTACGTTGTTCCCTCACCCTTACCCTGGCAGCCTCAGTCTGTGGGTTTGCTTGGTCTGGCTCATAGATTGCTTTTCACAGTAATAACATTACAGTTGACCAGGGAGATCTAGCAGGGCAGAAGTTTCACAAACTCACTTGCAAAAGTTGTAAAATTGCTATAGCATTCTATAACAGCACCACATTTCAAATCACTGAGCTCTACAATAAGACCTATCCTGCTGCCAGTGTTGTGTGTCAGTAGAGAATGTGTCTATGTGCTTCAGTTTCTACACCTGTTTGCAGTGAGTGTGTCTGAAACACCTGAGCTCAGTAGTGAAGAAGTGTGTGACTTTGGACTGAAAGGATTTTCTTTGACTGACCATATACCTTAATTATGTTTAGTTTATTAAACTAAATGATTCACCTTGGCAGTACCAAAACAGTTATACCACTTTACCAAATGTTTTAGTGTCAGTTTTAGCAAATTTTGAGGAGATACATCCTAGCATAATAGCTTTTAATTATAGTAGCTTAATTCAAACAGAGAAAGTTTACCTAATTGCAAATAAATGTTTTGGTAGTGACAACTTTTGTTAATGACAATAATAGGGGCAATCATTTTTTTTTAATAAAAATTAAACTCACAATAAATCTATTTTTTTATATATATATTTAAGTACAATACCAGTTAAAGGTTACACATGGCTACTTATAGAAGGTTCTTCTTATTATTAGCTTAATGCTCAGAATTAAGGTGAAAACACCAAATTTAAAATAGTAGAATTATGCAGTCCACCTTAAAAACCTTCGGAATGGAACTTTACAGGGTGATATAACAGATTTCTTAACTTGTAATGGAAAATGATACAACAACCAATTTTGGATCAGTTCTATTTGTCTGTCCATCATGAATATGCACTAAACTGAAAACAATTGCACTACAAAACATATTTTAAAGGTGGCAATATGGCAAAAATATAATACTGTGATACATGAAGATTATATGTGTTCTATCAAGACATTTATTATTTCAGACATCTCATCAATTGCAACTGTTAAGCCTGTAGAGTCTTTAAGATGGATACGACCACCCATTTAGTTGGGTGTGCCTATACATCTGACTGGTAGTGGATTCATTACATAAATGCGAATTTGCCAACACACATACCCTGTACATTATGATTTTGTATATATTAAGCTTCTTACAGTCTCAATGTCTTTGGTTTGAATAAACCAGATCATAATCCTCATAAATATCTAAAAGTCAGTATAATTATTTTTTTATTGTTATGTTTCTGTAGTTTTTGCTGTTGACCACAGTTCCAGATCCATATAAGCACTCTAATGGGATTTTCGTTTGGGCGGTTAACAGTCGATCATCCACTAATAATGGTGGGCTGTTAGTTCTGAGTATGAGAACAGTAGTAACTGTCTAAATCATGCATCAGGTTAGTACAACGCTAACAGCTGTTTAGCTCGTAACCGGACCATCAGCCCTGGATTTTAAAGCAGTGTTGAGAGACGCTAAGCTGAGTTTAAGCTCTGAATGCTGTCTTATTTACGGACACAGTCGCTAGCTTAGTGGATGGGACGCAGAGACAAAGTGACTTTTCCCTTCTTTTTCTCGGTCTCCCTCAAATGTCCTTGTCTCATCAAGAAAAAGGGAGACGGTTGCCAAAAAGCGAGTCCAATACAAATTAGATTTATCCCTTAAGTTTTGCGTGGGAGACTTTCAGACGGGTCTTGTGTTTCCTTGTCAGGGAAAGAATCGCTGAGCGTGATTTCATTTGTCTAAGCAGATAAATCATCTGTATTGAGCTCGTATCTCTCGCCGTGTCACTCTCATTTAATTTGCCACTTCAGGGAGGAAGTGGCGAAGCTGAAAGCTCTGAAGGTTACGCCGGCCCTGCATTTTAATCAGCGTCCCCGTTCCGCAGAGGCCTCCTCCACTCCGCTTTCACCTTTCTCAGGACTAAAGACACTTTAATCTTTAGAGGTTATTACTGTTGTTCTGCGGTACTGTTTAAATGTAATTACCTAATTACACACTGAACTGCACTTAGGTTTGATTTACATTCGGCTATGTTCTTAAATTCTGGAATCTCCCACCGTAGCACGTTTAATGGTATCTCCCTGCACAAAACCCCAAGTAGGATATTGTGATAGACTTATTGTGATAGATGTGTGGACTTAAATCCCATTACAAAAACACTGCCAGAATACAACGAGGGTGAGGTCAGCTACTCATCTGCCAGCTCCTTCTTTCAGTTTTCTCATAACACCATAAATGGTGCAGCAGGTGCTGAAATTGGCTTCTAATTTGCCAGCTTCATGTAACGTCATGTTCTTCTTGTTTCACCTTAAATGTATTATTTAGGTTATTATAACACATCAGGCACCAAAAATCACAGTGAAAAAAAATGTAATGGGAAAGTTCTAACAAGAAGCTGATGAATGCCCTTATCAGAAAATGTTACCAGCATTAAAAAGGTAATTAGGATATTATGGTCTTTCCACTGATCCAAAGTCCAGTGGCGGTGTGCTTTAAACCACTTCGGTCAATGCTTGGCTTTGTGTGCAGTGGCATGTGTGCAGGTCTAATGGTCTGAATCAGCTTTTCTGGGGGAGGTAGTGATAGTAAGTTGAGTCTGAACTGAATGAAAAATAAAAGCACATTAAAACATTAGAAATGCTGACGCAAGTGCTAGAACACCGGTTCTGGATAACTATTTTGTTTAGCTAAATTTGAGCATAACCAAAAGACTCTACCCCTGAGTATATATGACTAGCAAACACAGCATAAAATCACACAAACTCATGTAAATAAACCTTACATTTTGAATTTCTATTAGAATTAGTGTTTCAATACTTTAGCAGTTCTTAATCTGATTATAGGACACCTTTATTGCAAAACAGTGGAACGAAGACTATAGGCTGGTTATAGTTTCAGTTATTGCTTTAAAATTCTGATCTTAATCCCTTGTTGATCCCACAGTGGGGAAATTTAGTCTCCACATTTAACCCATCCGTGAAGTGAAACACCCACAAACACACTCACTAGTGAACACACACACTAAGGGGAAGTAAGTACACTTACCTCGAGCGGTGGGCAGCCCTATCCACTGCGCCCGGGGAGCAGTTGGGGGTCAGGTGCCTTGCTCAAGGGCACTTCAGTCGTTACTGTCAGTTCAGGGAATCGAACCAGCAACCCTCCGGTCACAAGGCTGGTTCCCTAACCTCCAGCCCACAACTGCCCCCAAAATATAACGGTGAACAGAATTGTGTTTCGGTAGTGACATGAAAACATGGCCTGATAGAATTTTTTTAATAAAGTTTTTTTTATTATTTAAAAATGAATTATTGTAGTCATTTCAAAATGAATCCCTAAATACTCATACATCCCTAGATTTACATATCCATATGCTTATATGTATGTATTTGTATTATAACTGTCTCATTGTTTGAGGTTAACATGTATGATTATGTATAATATATAATTATAATAATATATATGTACAAAAAAAAATGAAATAGAAAACTTGTTTTTTTTTTTTTTTTTTTTTTTTTTTTTTTTTTTTTACTGTGAGACAGCAGTAATTCACTAGAGTGGTCCACATAGTATTATAGTATTGGGTTATACTATACTATAAATCTACATTTCTTTGTTTATGGCTCCGAGTATGTTCTTCATTTCCCTACAGAATGACCCCTTTTGACCCAGGAGAATACAGTTTTCTCATTTTCCACCTTACAGCCTTTCAGCCGAGTCCTCCAGATATTAGTATTATGACAAACAAAAAATTGTAAATGGAATTAGCATAGCTGCTGTGAGAGATGATGCGGGAAAGCAGAACGGGGAGGAGGGAAAATGGATACCCAAAGAGGATTTTTACCATCCCCTGGGTGAGATAAAAGGGGGCTTTTCCATGCTAACGTCGCAGGCAATTGCACAGAAGTGCAGGGTGTCATTTCCAGAGCGTTTTCGCCCCGGGGGCGAGTGGGTTCAGGCCGCGGCGTCAAATGCAGGAAATTTCGCTGGCTGCCACCCAAAACCCAACCATGGCAATGCACTTAGTAAACCCCCACTCTGCTAAATTGCTTTTGTTCAGCATAGCCAGTTTTTAAATAATACCATCAGTGAAAGGCTCTCAATAAATGTTGTGATTGCACAGCGGTCCATGCAGAGCGCTTTTACAGCCAAGACTTTTCTTACACTGCGCCGTGAATAGAGAGCGCATTTATACGCCTGGAACTCAAAGGCTTTTATAGATCTTTAACCCTCAGAAGTGCAGAGTTATTACTGTCATTTTCTACTATTTAAACATACTTACATAGTTACACTGGAAGTTATGTCATGAATTACATTTACATTTTGCAGCCACAGGCTCAAGCACTTTTTTGAGCACTTCTGTTTTTTTTTCCATTTGTTTCAATTTTGTCAAAGAATAAAAACATGAAGCAAATTAGAGTTTAGAATTTGCATTTTCCACAAAATATCTTCACACAGTCAACTACAAGTCAGAAATAAAAAGTCCATGTAGAGGTATAACAGGCATTTGTCATCACTAATGAATTTCTAGCGTTGTTTGTGTGATGCCGTAAAAGCCCCACTTTTGGTTCCCTAAACTAGCTTTTAGTGGATGGTTCTATCTATGTTACTTACTACTTAAGGTTTATTGAACCTCCACTAAATGTAAAAATCCAATCTATACCTTTATAAATGATGAACTGATTCGAAAATTTGCATAGTTCTATTGTAGACAGCACCCGTGCCACCTAACTTTTGCTTGCACCACAGATGTTAATTAATCTACAGAAGTCTTCATCCCACCAAACTTCCCAGTGAAATTTAGATTTATAGTATCTAGTTTGCTGGATATATTTCAAGACACGTTTTCATTTCACTCTCTTTTGTACCCTGTGACATCCATATGTAGCAGCTCCACAACAATGACTACGTTTTCTCCATTTGTTTTTATTCGAGTGTTAAGACTGTTGTCCAGAGCATGTTATATAAAATTGGCACCGTTTTTTTTTTCTGCCTCCATGGAGGTTCCAAGAGAGCTGAGTCACCAATTATGCAGAAATGCTGCTGACTTATTGGTCAGAGAGAATAGTCACTGTCCTCCTTGCCACATATGCTAATACTAGTTACAAGTTTAACGGCCCCTCTTTTCTCATCGTATGGAGTCTGCTGTTTGTGTGATGGTCTTGCTGCCTTGCTTTTCTTTTGTTTTGCTGATATCATCCTCTCCTTTACATCACCCCAGTTTCATGTGGTATGGCTATGAAGAGCAGCTACATTGTACACTATCTGCAGTAGAAAGTGAAGTAGACCAAAGGCGAGTAGAGTCGAGTGGTATTGAGTAGAGTGGAGTAAAGTCAAGTAGAGTCACCATGTGATTAAAAAAATGCTACAGACTTTATAGCTATTTGTAAGAGTTGTTGCTTGGCATAATTGTGTATGATGTCACATCCTGTCATTATATTGATGTCAGTATGAAAACTCAATGAGTGTGTTTACATGCACTTAATAATCTCATATTACTCAGATTCCTGCAGTTATCGGCTTAAAGTGTAATGTAAACAGCAGACTCTGTCGTCTTAGATCAGATTAAGGCCTATAAAACTTGGATTGGAAAATCAGATCAAGGTGAGACTGAATGTAGCTTAGAAACTGTAACTTCAAGATGGTAACCAAACACTTCTGAAGTGATGCTGAAACTGAAACTACATGTTTGACAAAACGAAGGAATGAAATTCATTATTTGATAACTAATCAGATTAAACTTAATTTACTGACACAAGTAAACAGATTATGAATTTCATTATTAACATGTACTATTGTGAGGATGTTATGATGAAACTATCTATAAATGCATATTTCTTTACCAGTTTACTCCCTAATACAAAACACATTGAAATTATTGCTAAATAAAAGTCTTTTTCTGAACACCACATGATATTTCTTTTGAAGACGTGCATAAAGAGATGTAGAAAAAAAAAATATATTTATATATATATATATATATATATATATATATATATATATATATATATATATATGTGTGTGTGTGTGTGTGTGTGTGTGTGTGTGTGTGTGTGTGTGTGTGTGTGTGTGTGTGTGTGTTTTCTTTAATAATCCAAGGGTTTTAGAAAGAAAAAAACCCAGCCCCAAACACTGAGGTTCCTCCAGCGTCCCATTGATAAAACACATCTGTCGTTCACGTAGAAGCCGCACAATGACCAATCCGTCCTGCTGTAGTGGCTTGTTGATCCGTACGTGTCCGAGAGACTATTGGCATTTGCCACTCACTCGGGCGGCCCCCAAAGCCCCTTCCTGCTGATCAGGCAAATACAATCGCTCCAGAATAATTCATGCTTAACACCGAGCCTCGTCTCCGGGGAACCGGGCACTTCCAGCCAATCACAGGGAAGACAGTGAAGGAGACGCAGGTTCGGAAAGACTGACGAGCCTCCGGAGACTTAACGACCAATCAGCTGCCAGCACGCGTTCAGCGACAAGCTGTGCGCTTCGTCCTTGGCTTTTCGTCCATGTTAAAGCAGGCTGTGAAGCTTTAGGCTGAGCATGGAAATGTCCATTCTGGCAGGAGGCAGGACAGGTGGAGCCAAGCTACCAGCAAGACACCATCCATAAGACTCCAAGCTCACAGAATTACCCAGTACCTCCCTCTCTCCTCACTTTCAATCAAGTTTGCTTCCTCTGTTGTGCACTACAGACTAATGGTGCTAGGCGCTATAGGAGACATAATTATTACTTTTACAGCAGCTTTTTTACAGTAGTATATAAAAAAATCATTATTATTATTATTATTATTATTATTATTATTAGTAGTAGTAGTAGTAGTAGTAGTAGTAGTAGTAGTATTAGTATTATTATTATATTTATTAGTAGTAGTAGTAGTAGTAGTATTAGTATTAGTATTATTATTATTATTATTATTATTATTATTAGTAGTAGTAGTATTAGTAGTAGTAGTAGTAGTAGTAGTATTATTATTATTAGTAGTAGTAGTAGTATTAGTAGTAGTAGTAGTAGTATTATTATTATTATTATTATTATTATTATTATTATTAGTAGTAGTAGTAGTAGTAGTAGTAGTAGTAGTAGTATTATTATTATTATTATTATTATTATTATTATTATTATTATTATTATTATTATTAGTAGTATTAGTAGTATTATTATTATTATTATTATTATTATTAGTAGTAGTAGTAGTAGTAGTATTAGTATTAGTATTATTATTATTAGTAGTAGTAGTAGTAGTAGTAGTATTATTATTATTATTATTATTATTATTATTATTATTATTAGTAGTAGTAGTAGTAGTAGTAGTAGTAGTAGTATTAGTATTAGTAGTATTAGTAGTATTATTATTATTATTATTAGTAGTAGTAGTAGTAGTAGTAGTATCTGGGTTCTAACTAATAACCGACAGAGTAAAATAGCTCATGTGAAACTATAAACATACTCACTCTACATCAGTGAAAGGAGTATCATACAGGTTTGGTCATAGTCATTTTGTAGCCCTTAATTTCTCATATATAAATATGTGTGTGTGTATGTATGTATGTATGTATATATATATATATATATATATATATATATATATATATATATATATATGTATATGTATGTATGTATGTATGTATATGTATGTATGTGTAAGTATATGAAAGTAACTTCATGTTCCTGCAGATGGCGCTGCACGAGAATGACTGGGCTATAAATCTCTGCGGGGTGTGAGTGGTGGGATTATATTGAGAAGAGGTGGATCAGTGGAGTGAATGTCTTGTTCGATGTGAGGAGAATGTGTAAAGCAGATGTTAATGGTTGGCTAAAAGGAGTGACAGCATTTGGGTGTGCCAAAGACCATAGTCTGAAGTAAGCAGGTGAATCTGCAGGTGTATGGAAACGTATGGTTATATGGGTCTACCAGCAGTGGTTAAAATCCCACTCTACAGGAAACTCTCCCCAGATTTGCGCCAGAGAAGGCATCCATCAAATCTGGCCCCACTACTTAATTCCTTGAATTGATTCCATTGCTTGAATTCACTACCTTTGTCTGATCTGTGTTGTAAGTGGATGGATATTTAGTTCTATACATTTAATACTCTAAACATTAATGTTGAAAACTTGGGAATCATTTAAAAACAACTCCTGGAGAACATTTATCCAGGGTCCCCTAACACAGCACCAGCCACCCCTATACATGCAGCTCTAGTGGCACCCCTGCTTTCACTGTGCAGACTGACCTGATTCTCCTGTTCTGTGCTGATATAGTCCATCTATCCATGCATCCAGCCAGTGGTAGATGCAGAAACAGGAAAACAAGCCTAGGCAACGGTAAAGGACTATGTACTCTTTTTGCATATACCGCTGCCTGTAGCCTTTTAGAAAAGCTGTAGTGTTTTCAGAACTTCTGCTCAGATTCCTTTTCAAACACTTTCGTCTCCTCTTCAGTGCAGCTCTGCCTCTCCCTTATGCTGTTTGATTGTAAGAGGCATGTGCAGAAAATCACTCACACGACACCAGCTGTATAGGTGCATGCAGGCTATGTAGGTTAGGTGTAGGTTCGTCAGCTTGGTCTATCAGCCTTTTGCTGTTGACCTTTGCTTGTCTTTGTACTCTGTCCAGGTGTCACTGGAAAGAGTTGAAGACCCTGATGGCTCTCAGGAGAAGGTATCTCCTGAGTCTGTCTGTGGAGCAGCTCTGTGACAGCAGCCTGCCACTGAACTTGCTACTTTAGTCCATGATGCTGGTGTGTAGTGGGTGTCCATCATCATCCATAATGGACAGCAGTTTGCGCAGTGTCCTTGTCTCTGTAACCCTCACCACAGAGTCCAGTTCCACACCAACAACTGATCCTGCTTTCTTGACCAGCCTGTCCAGTTGCAAAATGTTTTTTCATAATTTCTCTGGATGGAAACAAGTTCTTGTCCTCTTAATTTTGTTGCCCCTTTTTTCCAAATATTGGCCTGCACTGTCATATCCAAACTAAAAGGGAGAAATGTGCAACACTGGACAAAGCTTCAAAGCATCTTCATTGGTCTTGTAGAAAGTCAGTATTCCTAAAAGCGTTGCTGGTTGAATGCTGTATCCTGGATATGTACTTATCTGCTTATTTGTGAAAAGGTTGAACTCAGAACAGGGGTTTTTACCCCTCCCCTTGCACCCCTCATTGCTCGCTAATGGCTCAATATTTCTCAACACGCAGAGAGACAGCAGTGTCTTAGTTTGATAATGGGAAGTTATGCGAAAAGTGTTTTATTAGGTGGTTCTGATTAAGAATATCCTTCCTGCCGGCAAAATGGCCACATAATGAGCTCAGTGGGGTCAAATAGCCTTTACTAAATGACGCCATCAGACTCGACAAAGCTGATGCTGAATTTCTACCACATGCATTTATTATGCTGCTTCTTGTTTTTCCTCTTCTTCCACTTTTATTATTGTTATTGTACAGGTATTGAAAGTGATAGTGACTGCTTCAGTGTCCTTCTTTTCCTCCGTCTCTCTCTCTCTCAGGAGAGAAAGCGTATGAACAGTAAAAATATTACTCCTCCTGTCACTCCTTCTCAGTGCCTGCAAGGCAGCTGCAGGGCGGATGGAATTAGATGTATTATTTTTCATTTTGATTTTATAAAATATTCAGACTTGACCTTCAAGGGAGAGAAAGAGTAGCCGTTATTGCCGTGTTTATATGACTTTCCATCCTGCCTCTTAGACAGAGATATAAAACTGTTTAATTACTCTATTAAGTGTGCAGAGTTTGACCCGGCTGCTGGACAGGTGAATTAACGGACAAAAGACCACAACACAGCAGAGGATTTACTTCAGCAACACCGGTGGTGGGACCATAATGGGATTTTTAGTAGCACAATAATTGACCTACCCACTGTAGCTCAGTTTACCACAATACCTACATTTAGAGTGAGTTATACATTCAACCTAATGAGAAACTGTAGAACAGACTCAGTATATACCACAATACCTACATTTAGAGTGAGTTATACATTCAACCTAATGAGAAACTGTAGAACAGACTCAGTATATACCACAATACCTACATTTAGAGTGAGTTATACATTCAACCTAATGAGAAACTGTAGAACACGACTCAGTATATACCACAATACCTACATTTAGAGTGAGTTATACATTCAACCTAATGAGAAACTGTAGAACAGACTCAGTATATACCACAATACCTACATTTAGAGTGAGTTATACATTCAACCTAATGAGAAACTGTAGAACAGACTCAGTATATACCACAATACCTACATTTAGAGTGAGTTATACATTCAACCTAATGAGAAACTGTAGAACAGACTCAGTATATACCACAATACCTACATTTAGAGTTATACATTCAACCTAATGAGAAACTGTAGAACACGACTCAGTATATACCACAATACCTACATTTAGAGTGAGTTATACATTTAACCTAATGAGAAACTGTAGAACAGACTCAGTATATACCACAATACCTACATTTAGAGTGAGTTATACATTCAACCTAATGAGAAACTGTAGAACACGACTCAGTATATACCACAATACCTACATTTAGAGTGAGTTATACATTCAACCTAATGAGAAACTGTAGAACAGACTCAGTATATACCACAATACCTACATTTAGAGTGAGTTATACATTCAACCTAATGAGAAACTGTAGAACAGACTCAGTATATACCACAATACCTACATTTAGAGTGAGTTATACATTCAACCTAATGAGAAACTGTAGAACAGACTCAGTATATACCACAATACCTACATTTAGAGTTATACATTCAACCTAATGAGAAACTGTAGAACAGACTCAGTATATACCACCATATCTACATTTTAGAGTTATACATTCAACCTAATGAGAAACTGTAGAACAGGACTCAGTATATACCACAATACCTACATTTAGAGTGAGTTATACTTTCACCCTAATGAGAAACTGTATAACAGACTTAGTATATACCACAATACCTACATTTAGAGTTATACATTCAACCTAATGAGAAACTGTAGAACACAACTCAGTATATACCACAATACCTACATTTAGAATGAGTTATACATTCAACCTAATGAGAAACTGTATAACAGACTCAGTATATACCACAATACCTACATTTAGAATGAGTTATACATTCAACCTAATGAGAAACTGTAGAACACGACTCAGTATATACCACAATACCTACTTTTAGAGTTATACATTCAACCTAATGAGAAACTGTAGAACACGACTCAGTATATACCACAATACCTACATTTAGAGTTATACATTCACCCTAATGAGAAACTGTAGAACAGACTCAGTATATACCACAATACCTACATTTAGAGTTATACATTCACCCTAATGAGAAACTGTAGAACAGACTCAGTATATACCACAATACCTACATTTAGAGTTATACATTCAACCTAATGAGAAACTGTAGAACACAAGTTTATCACAATAGCTAAGTGAATATATTTAAATGTAATATAAGGTAAAATAATAGTTATATAATTATAATATAATATATTGGAATAATATGTCAGAACTTTGTGGTATGTAATTATTCTGACTTTCTGTTTTGAAACGTTTATTCTCAGCTGGTGGGACGAGCTGAAATTCTGTGTCAAGTGCATTTGAAACTGCAAGGTCCCTGTTTAATTTCATGGAGCACTCGGGTCATTTGAGAACATTGCTCTGAGCTACAGAGCTGTTAGAAATACCCACAGTAGTCAAGAGTGTTCTTAAATATCCCAAGTAGTAGGAAATAGCTATTCAAATACTACTGCTGTAGTCTGTGGATGGTGCTTACAGTCTGATATATTTGCCAATAGTTTACCATTTCAAGTTAATGATCAAATAATGTGTTGATAATTTTAATAATTATGATAAATATATTTGATAATTACTATATTCATCATGGATATATGAATCACACATATATTTTAACAAAAACATAACACAAAATCATAATAATGATGTTTATATCAATAATCTTAGTGATAATCGTGTCAACATGAGCACACATGGCAACTCCCAAATAGGTCAGTAAGAACATGGATTATAATTTGCCTCTAACTAATAAAATACCATAAAAATGCAGGGTACTATATATAATGTGTGTGTGAGGTTTGACAAACCAGAATTATAGCACACTAAGCTGAAGACAAAGCAAGGATTGGTAACGGTGCAGCAGCGTAGTTTAACAAGAGAATCCAAGCAAAGATATCAAAAGTAGAATTAAACCATCCGTCATAAAACCAAATGGACAGGCAAGAGTCAAAACCAAGCTAGACAATTAAAGAGGACTACCGAAAAAGAGGGCAAAAGAGTACACGAGAAACAAGCAAGGTCAGAATCAAAGTCAGGGATAGCTAGGAGGACTGCTCAGTAATGGCACAGTGTGGCAATGCTTCGCAATGGGTGCATGTGAACCAGGAGCTTATGACCAAACAGACTAAATGAGTTGCAGGTGTGAGTAATCAATACTCTGGCGATGACGGGTGAGGAAACAGGGTGCTGGGGTGGTGTGTTCTGGGCGTTGGAGTGCTGGAGATCAGAGGCTGAAGGGAAACCTGGAGGTGTGACAATGTGGCAAGCTGAGTCAGACCTGTCAGACAATTTTTAGAGTCACATTAGAGGACACACAAGCTGTAAGAATATAAATTAAAAGGGGAAAAATATATATATATTGTGAATCTGTCCCATCACCAAGACTGTGAAAGGACACCGGGGCATAAAAAGGGGGAAAATGACCGGAGTGAAAGTTACATTAATGTAAAATGTACATAGAAGAAAAATTTACCTTGTCCTGTCCTGATCCTCAGGGGAGCGCGCTCGCCTCCCAGGGCTTATACTGGCTGGTAGAGCCCACGGCTGTGTGTAGAAGTGGGGAGGTGGGATCTGAGAACCTGTGGGGAGAGACAGAAAAGGGTTATGAGTAAATTAATATAAAAGAGTGTGATGAGTGTGTAAACGGAAGCTTCTTATGTGTTGTTTGTACTGTGTTTATTGTTTTGATTGTGTTTATAAGTTGGTTGTAAATATAAGTTGTAAATATAATTGTATGCTATTATTGTATTATTGTATGTACCACAGTAAATGACTGTGATATTAATTGGCTTGTTTTTTTTTGCGATGTGTGTAAATGACATGGTTCAAAAATATTTTCCAAAATGTTAATGTTTCCTTCTCCTGCAAACATCCCAGTTTAGAGATAAAAGGTTTCATTCTGGCAGCCATGATGTTCTACAGACAGAGGTAATCTGGAGTATTCCATTACTGATGGACGCCAGACTTTAGTGAACAACATCCAAACTCAAAAGCAAGAACAGGCAGTAAGAGCTGTTCTAGCTGCGGTCACTCATTTCTCCTGACAGGCTATTCCAGTCAGTTCCTACTGCTCAGTGTGGAGGAATAATTGCAGCTCTTTGAAGCATTAAAACACTTGCATTTTTTGTTTTGTTGGGGAAAAAGAGAGCTTCCTGTGTTTGTGGAAGAGCGAGTGGCCTCTCGTTCACCTCTCTGCTTCCATTTTATTCACCCAGAGATGAGAGGAAAGAGATTTGACTTACTATTGATCATAAACCTTTTAAGTGTACCGAGGGGGAAGTGAGAAATACAAGAGCTCCAAAGAAATCAAGCAGCTACTCTGAAACTCTAATTAGAGAGAAAGATGGAGTATGAAAATGTTACACTGCAAAAAATTTTGTCAGCAAATGTTGGCAAGTAAAATTATCTTTTAAAATACTTTAAATGTTAAATATATTGACCAGGCTTATGTTATGCATGTCGAGTCAAGACATATGAATTATGGATCTATTAGCTAATGCAGTGTAATTCAGTGTAAATCTGCCTTATTATTAGGATATTTTTATCTACACATTTTAAACTGTGTAATAAACAAATCTGGCTACAAACAAAATACAAAATCAGAAACAGTTGAGATACTATAAAAAATGCAATTAAACACTGATATGCAGCGTTTCTTACATTTCTTTACAATTAGAAGGTATTTCATGCTTTGTCTGGTCATCTTTTCTGGTCATGTGATTTCAAACAGCTGATGACAATGCAAGATTGTAATCATGATTTGGTACAACAACAGTATCCATGAAGAGTCATTGAGAAGCAAAGATGGACAAAGGCTTTGCATTGTTTTCCATCCACAGTGCATGATATCATTAAACCATTCAAAGAATCTGGAGGAAGTTCTGAGTGCAAAGTGTGCATGCATTCCTAAGCTGAACACCTTTGATCTCTTATATGACCACATGGTCACATTGACCATAGATTACCTTGGCAAACCTTTATCAAGCATGACAATACAGACATACATTCACAAATGCCACTTAACACTTTACAGTGCAAAACAGAAGCCTTCTGTATCCCACTGTCTAGAAGCGGCGTCGACTTCTTTGGGGTCGAAGGCGTCTGGGATGGATAATCACACAGTGGACATGTGTACTGTGTGTATTGTAACAAGGCTAATTCCAGGTAGTGGCAGTTGTTATAAAGTCTACTTTTGTCTAGTTTGTCACCGTGATTTTAGATTATGATATTTATGTTATGATCATAACGTGTTATGATACTGTGGGTTATGGCGGATGACTTTAAGCCATTGTGTGTTTGATAGGCTGATTGATTTTGAAATAGGACTTTCACTTGTTTATCATGGGGCTGGACTGATTCTGCTTTGGGCTTTTGTTGCAGCCATTGGCACAGGGAGCAATGGATTCAGCTAAAGCAAAGATCCCACCAGCTGTAAAGGGGAAAAAAGGGTGAAGTTGAAACCAGAATTGTTTCTATAACAGGATAATGATCCTAAACACAACTCACAATCAACCACACTATTACAGTCCCCCAAACCACACATCACTCACAATCTGTGGAAAGACCTCAAAAAAGCAACGCATGCAGGTTGACCCAAGAACCTCACAGAACTAAAGTATTCTGTAAGGAGGAAAAGGCACATATGACCCAACCAAGAACTGAGACACCCTTAGCTGGCTCAAAGCTGTGAAACTCAAAAGTAGTTGTTAAGTACTGACCATGGAGAGTGACCGCACTTTCGCTTCAGACCCATTTTGTTATTTTGAAACTGTAATGGATGGAAACGCTAAAATATGTCACCTGTATGCACATTCATGCCTTATGGAATTCAGTTCATCTTTAGTTCACAGTATCAGATATTTTGACCAGCAGCAGCCAAAACTTTGCATGCCACTGTATGTTTTGTCTGAGTGCCAAGTGAGGCCTGTGCAGCCTCTTGCCTTGAAAGGGATTCATTTATTCACACACAACTGAGTTTTTGACTGGATTCCACTGGCCAAAGGTTTTCCTTCTTCTTTTTGTCTGTCAGGTTTAGCGGTTAAGCCTTTCATTCATAAACCTTTTCTGCCACAAGGTTGAAAACGTGAAAACACACCTAGAAATATTACAAGGAACCAGAGTCTCATGTGTGTACATGCATAACTTTAACACTTTATAAGCATGCTAATTTAAAATCCAAACCATACAGACCTTGAAACAATTCTCCCTGCACAAATGAATACTAAAGAACTAAAGTACCAAGCCACATGTAAATGAGCTAATGCACAAACTCGCTTGATAGCAGCGCTGATCTCACTAAATTCTGGACTGCTGCTCTCTGTGGCACCATTTTTCCTCTTCACAGCATTCCGGGCAGCACTCAGCCAGATTGGTTTCATACCGGTTTTTGCTTTCTGCATATTTTGCTTGTCAGTGGATTACTGCCATTACCGTATTCACTTATTTATGTATTTTCCATTCCCTTCCAGGGCTTTATTATTTTCCGGAAACCCAAGTTTGACTCTGACACTGACCACTGAGTAAAGTGAGTTTGATTTTTGCAGCTTATAAGATGTTAGTGATCCTAGGAGTAATCCCAAAACACTAAAAACAGTTACGTAAGTTTTTCTTGTCACTAATTTCTGCATGACTGAATAGCTGAGATAATCAACAAAGTCATTCAGAGTGGTATTGTGTGAAATGCTGTCACCCACCTCTAAAACCTTCCTCACTGAAAGTCACAAAATAAAAAATAGAGATGAATAGGTTGCCTGAGGTCTGAAAAATAGTTTATCAGTAGTATTCAGATAAAGAATTTGGCCTTAAACATAATTTTAGAGAAATCCATTCATGATGTAGGGGTACATGGAGGATGTAGTACAGCAAGATAGCCCTGGTTTATTTCTAATTTACCATCATCTACATTATCTATAGAAACTCAGAGGGCACGTGTAGGTTCACTGGTAGGTTTGGATAATAAATAAAATGGCTGTATTTGAGTTGTAGACATGATGACCTTTGCTTCCCATCAGTACCACTGTAAAGGGTACCACTGTAAAGAGTCTCTACCATCAACCATTTCACAACAAAGCATTCTGAATGACTCTGTTTGCATCTCAATGCCTGAATTGTGCAAAACTGTCAACAAACTTGTGGAATTCCCCTTTACGCAAAATAAGCACTTTGTACAATAGTTGGACATTTGAACATTTTGGTACTCAAACTTTCATCGCGGTTGCTAGTTTTGGGCCTCTTTGTGTCACTTTTGAGAATGTGACCCTCGCATCCGTCTCTTAAGTCTTAAACTCTGAGTGAAGCTGCTTCATACTGTCCAAGGTGTAACAAACTATCCTGGTTGAAAAAGGCTTAGCTAGCTAAGAACTAAAAGTTGTCAAGGATCTTATTAAAGATAAAAACATTTAAATGCACTTATTTGCCAGCTTGCTTTGTGAATTTTCTTTTTTAGACAAAATAGTTCTGCAGTTACATTTTGTCTTTGTAGCATTTAAGGTGGAACAGAATGCTTGATTAAAAGACTGGCGAATAGGAAGCCAGTTTTTACCACCCTAGTTTGTGAATGCAGGATTTGTATTTGAAGGAGGAGATAGTGTTTATGGCTCATGGAGTGTCAGCATTTCTTATTCAACTATACCAATGTAGAGTAAATGCAGAGTTCTGTTCTATGGTGGTTTAATGTAGGCTTATGCCAGCTGTTATGAAAGGCTTGTGTAATTGTCATGTTGCACTATGAGCATCACCTACAGTAAAGTGTCACCCAAAAGCTGCATTCCATCACATCTGCAAAATGATTTGATTTCTGGGACAAGCTAAGTTCTGAAAGTTCCTGTTATATAAGTGCAACAACATATCATTATAAAAAAACAGAACTAATAGAGTTTTAAAGTGATTTAAAGTATGCAAGTTTTACTTTAAGCCAAAAATACAAAAAGAAATGAGCACCTTTAGATGTTCAACTATAGTCTAACTAAATTTCATCCCTTTGGATCAAACCCGGTAATTTCAGGGGCATTTTTCCTCATCATAGTTGTTTTACATGAATGTGCCAACCATAACCATAAACACAAACAGTGGCCAGAATTGCAAGCCATTATGTTGTGTGATGCTATGGATCAGTTTGTCGGTTTGATAGTTGAATATTAGCGGGTAATAGCTTGGGTTGAATATTAGTTCTGCTCTGCGGTCACTCCAACCTAAAGAGCCATTTGTTTAAAATGACAGTCTGACACTGAAACCCATTTAGAGGCTCTCTGGGCTGAATTAGGGCCAGATTGGATCCCTAAACAGCTATAAAGACCCCAAATACACTCTAAATACATCCCGGAGGTTTTCTGACCGATGCCATCAATCATGTGTTGGCGAGGGGAATCATTTCTGTCTGTGTTACGTTAAAATGTTGATGCTTCGAAAATGTGTTTTCCTACCACTGTTTCTGCTGCGGAATTGCATCTGATCTCTAAAAGCAAACATGGTTTTCCTTCCACAAAGGCTTTGCAGGAAATGTATGCAGAGTTCGTCATTCAGTTCTTTCATATCGGCAATATAAATGTGTGTCTAGACTGAAATACCGCTAAATGTCTCTGAGTGACTGAGGTTGCAGACACTCGTTTGTTTGTTTGTTTGTTTGGCCTTTGCTTCTTCCTTAAAAAGCTAAACCATGGTACTAAAACTGTATTCACATCGTCATACCAGAATAGAGTTCAGTGCAAGGAACTGACATATGGTGAACCATCAAACACTGTTGCACCTCCTTCTAATGCAAATCACATTTACAAAAGAGCACAGTGAAACAAGCAGATTCCTAAACCCTAGACTGTTGCGGATGAGTCCTGACTTATTAACATTTACGCAACAGTATGTGTACTATGTGGAAATCTATCATTCCTGGCTGTAAAGGGAATGTTGCCACTTTCCATACCTTTACCAAGAAACCAAATTGTCAACAGACTTTAAACAGGGCTGACATTAGCTTCCTGTATGGCAGCCTCTTAATCGAATGTTCCAGTCCACCTTAAATGAGTGTATCTGTGGCACCATTTGAGGTGGAACTAAAATCTGCAAAACAGGAGATAACAAGATCCTAGGGAACTTAAATTCAGAGTTGTTAGTTTGCTCTGCACATTTCATTCCAGACAGGTTCTCAGTGGTTCCATCTGTATTAGCATCACAGCCGCAACCTGTAAGTAGCAGCCATGCTGTGTGACTGTATCACTGTGTGCTGCCTGAAGCAGACCATCTTAAACTGAAAGCTTCATTGTGACTAACAGCTTTAATTTACTTTGTGTTGATGTCATAATTAATATCAAGTAGTTAATATAGATAATGTAGATAGCCAGCTCCAGGTAGCTAATATAGCTAACTAGTTGGACAACCTTGCTTGTTTACACAGAGGTAAATTTTTTTTACATTCATCTTTCAGGTAATTGTTCTTCAGCCACTTGAATCCCCGCTGTAAAGGCAGACGGTCATGAATACATTAACCATATCTCCAAGGCCTCGGCCTATAGGTGCTGATACAGTATCTGTGTTTATGATCCATTGATTGGTGTAAACAGCAGAAGAACCCAATCCAATACCTTCTGTCCAACACAAAGGCTGCTGATGAACAGAGGCCATGCTGGCTGAGCTCCTAATACCTGCCCATTATTAAGAGCTAGCCGTGGTGGACTGCTAACACAACGGATATTGACAGGTTTGCAGATGCTTTCCATGTTCATCAACAGCCAGCAAACTCTAGCCTTAACAGAGAGGACAGGCGTGTTGGAAAAACCCACTGAACCTTCTCTACCAGAGCATGCGCATGAAATCCAAGGCTGTGTAAGGGGGATGTGAGCCATAAGAAACCCCTATTGATGTAATTGGAGTTCATTTAAATATGGCCCTGTTTTTAATGCAATAGCAAAATAAATTTAAATGAATTAATCAAATGGGTGCTTTGTTAGAAATTCAACCTTTGTAGCTTTACCTTGCTGGTGTATTGTGAGACACAGTGAGATTCTCATCTGTTGATGCACATTTAGGTTAACCCCCCTATAGTCCTTCATTATCAATCAGGTTCTTATGAGAGATGCTCTTTGCTAGATGTTTGGGGTTGGTCCATACTCTGCTGTGCTGAGAATGAATCACCATTCCACATATATATTGGGTCAGCAGCGGCCCTGTGGTCAGAAACTGAGCAATGATGTTATGGGGTTTAGGGGTACCTCTAATATAGGTGTTTCTAATAGAGAGCTTTTTGGAAGTACATAATAATAAGCTTTCTTATACAGTGGCTAGTGAGTGGAAACACAGTGGTTGTGTTTCTAATAAAATGGCCAGTGTGTGGAAGCACAAGGTACTTGTGTCTAATAAAGTGACCAGTGAGTTCGGCAGCTCTCAGTAACTGTGGTTTGTTCAGCTCTGTTCTTTTGGTATTGTACTAAGGAACAAGAATTGAAAAATTGGAACCAGTATAGGGCAAAAATATGAAATCACTTTACCTCATGACATTTTCACAATACCCAATATGGAACACGATATTTTGTTTTTTGGAGGTTTGGAAAGTTGGAATACACCAAAGCCCTTTTAGTTCCATATTCCACAAAAGTTCCAACAAACCTACACTGCATTAAACCCAGTTAAACAGGACTAAATATTAATTTCGTAAAGTAACAAACTCAGTCAGTGCTTTCTAGGGACAGATGATATCCATATGCTCAGAAACGCATGTCATATAAATTATGGTAGCAGTAAATACATTGCCCACCCCTTCTATTTCACCAACAGTCCATCTCAGTTGAACAACATCAGCCAGATTTGCTGCACCTTAATGTTGTAAACCAAGGCAGTTGGCCTCCACCTGTCTCCCCACTATCGTCCAGCAAATAGATCAGCAGATCGAATGGAGCAGTGACGGGGTGACTGATGAAGGCCATGAACTGCCACCTCTTTAATAGGTTTGTCTAAATGTTTTATGAAATCAAGATAAAATTCAATCAACCCTCTAACTGCCAATTCTCCAGAGGAGAAAAAATGGAGGGGTGGGGTCAAGAGAGAGGAAAGTGGAGTGAAAAAGAGAATATGTACAGGGTGGTGGGGGTTGGTTGATTTATTTCGGTAAATGGGCTTTGGTAGATGAGCTGTAGCTCATGGTCTATATGAATAAATTCCTTTCAGTCAGAATGAGAGGACAAGGATCATATGCAGAAGTGGTGGAGAATGCACTTAGTTTGACGCTAGCAGTAATGGTTCCTTAGATCTCAGCAGAAACGTATTCTCAATCGCTGTATGTTCATCGGTGACCAGTTTGGATATACACTCAACAACCGACAGAAATGAAACTTGGTGAGTGAGTTCGACATCATGAGACATGCAAATAATTCGAGTTTCACACTCAGTTGCGCATGTATCCCTGTAATTGACGGACTATATAAGGTTGCATGTACTTTTCATCATGCTGTTTGTAAACAACGTACAACGAGACCTACACAAACCACAGAGTAAGGGAACAGATGAATTGTTCATCATGCACAGACTGACCCAACATTTACATTTACGGCATTTAGCTGACGCTCTTATCCAGAGCGACTTACAAGGTTCATCATATTACAGGTAGGCCAATGTAGTGTTAGGAGTCTTGCCCAAGGACTCTTATTGGTGTAGCACAGCATAGTCACCCAGACCAGGAATCGAACCCCAGTCTCCCACATGGAACCTTAGCTTCCTGGTGGTTAGTTGTGTAACCCGCTGCGCCACACCAACCACCGGCACGATTGCGGACATTTAGCGAGCAGTGATGCCCTCCATGAGTCATCCTATTATTACCAGCACCATTGGCAGACGGCTGCCTCGCGTTTGCAGCCTCCAGTTCACTATGGTGGACCTGCTGCAACCGCCGCCTTGAGATCCCACCAAAGATTTTTTATGGGGTTCAGGCGTCAGGCGACTTTGATGGCTACCTCACAATTGCCCAGGACTTCTTCTGAAACCAAGCTTTGGAGGGCTTTAAGGTATGTTTGGGGTCATTGTCCTGTTGGAAAGTCCAGTGATCCCCAAACCTCATCTTCCTCACAGAGGGCATTGCGTTTTCTGTTAAGACTTATTGATACTCGATTCAGTCCATCTTGCCCTACACATCCTGCAGGTTTCCAGTGGAAGCAAAGCAGCCTCGGAGCATCACCAAGCCACTGCCATGCTTCAGTGTAGGCAAAGTGTTCTTTTCAGCGTGTGCTTCGTTCGTCCTCCTCCAGACATACCGTTGATCCATGGGTCTGAAAAGTTCCAGTTTTGTTTCATCGCTTCCAGTCCCTAAACTTTCGTGGCTTATTTATATGGTTTTGAGCATACTGGAGCCAACTTTTCTTGAGCTCTTGGATAAGCAGAGGTGCGCATCTTGGAGTTCGGGTAGCCAGTGTTCCTTTAATTGTGAACTTGCAAACTATGCCTCCAAGTATATCTCTAGGAACGTTCAGTGCCTTTGCTGTCTTTTTGTATCATTTTCCTTGTTTGGGCAAGACGGTGATCTCCTCTCTTTACTTTTGAACACTTCTTGACTCATTTCCGGCATGCAGTCATGTGTCACAGTCAACAAACCTCTATACAGTATAGGTGTTTGATGTGTTTTATCTCAAGCATACCTGATGCAACTAATGAAGCCCTTGATTGATTGCATGAGGTGTGCTTGAGACAACGTCTGATTTGCAAGGGATTCTATTTAGGGGACTGAATAATTCTGAGACTGCAGTAATAATTAAAAGTGGCTTCTAAATTGTTCTTGTGTGATTGATTTATTGCGAACAGCTGAAAGTTTGGAACGTTTTCTAATAAACCTAATTTGTAATGGGGGTTGCATATTTTTGACTGCAACTGTTCTTTAGTTTAAAGAAATGTAGTTTTTATTATGTATTTTTAATATTACCCTTAAAAGGCCTACTACAGTCTCAGGACAAATTAAACACTCTGTCCTAGGTTGGCAGCTCTGTGATGACTATGTCTCCTGGTATTGTGGGTTTTGTGTTCATATTAAAATGTGCCATCAGCTTACCTTTCTGGATCAACTATGGTCTCTGTGGAATACAGATCAAACTCTATAGCTATTTATCTGTAGAGGAAAAAACTCTCAGGGCACAGTGCATTAACAATGCATAAACACAGTTCCCTGGTTTGACTGTTGTATTTATCAGCGGTAATGCAGGCTAAAGCCCAGCTGCAGCATACTGTGTATTACCCCGATAAAATTGATTATAGCCTTTTTCATGTCATTCAGTTTTTAGTAACGGCAACAGTAGAGTTAAGCTCCAGTCGATGGTTTACAGTTTGCTAACAGTGTCTGTAGTTTAATATGGCTAATCAGAGTTAAACTGGTTAGTGATGTTAGGTAGAGAGAATGGTTTACGGTTTGCTAACAGTGTGTGTAGTTTAATATGGCTAATCAGAGTTAAACTGGTTAGTGATGTTAGGTAGAGAGAAGGTTTACGGTTTGCTAACAGTGTCTGTAGTTTAATATGGCTAATCAGAGTTAAACTGATTAGTGATGTTGGGTAGAGAGAAAGGTTTACAGTTTGCTAACAGTGTCTGTAGTTTAATATAGCTAATCAGAGTTAAACTGGTTAGTGATGTTAGGTAGAGAGAATGGTTTACAGTTTGCTAACAGTGTCTGTAGTTTAATATAGCTAATCAGAGTTAAACTGGTTAGTGATGTTAGGTAGAGAGAAGGTTTACGGTTTGCTAACAGCGTCTGTAGTTTAATATGGCTAATCAGAGTTAAACTGGTTAGTGATGTTAGAGAATGGTTTACGATTTGCTAACAGTGTCTGTAGTTTAATATGGCTAATCAGAGTTAAACTGGTTAGTGATGTTAGGTAGAGAGAATGGTTTACGGTTTGCTAACAGTGTCTGTAGTTTAATATGGCTAATCAGAGTTAAACTGGTTAGTGATGTAGATTTTTTAATGGTTTATGGTTTGCTAATCAGTGTGTGTAGTTTAATATGGTAATCAGAGTTAAACTGGTTAGTGATGTGTTAGGTAGAGAGAAGGTTTACGGTTGCTAACAGCGTCTGTTTAATATGGCTAATCAGAGTGTTAGTGATGTTAGAATGGTTTACTTTTCTAACAGTTAATTTAATATGGCTAATCAAAGTTAAACTGGTTAGTGATGTTAGGTAGAGAGAAGGTTTACGGTTTGCTAACAGTGTGTGTAGTTTAATATGGCTAATCAGAGTTAAACTGGTTAGTGATGTTAGGTAGAGAGAATGGTTTACGGTTTGCTAACAGTGTGTGTAGTTTAATATGGCTAATCAGAGTTAAACTGGTTAGTGATGTTAGAGAGAATGGTTTACGGTTTGCTAACAGTGTGTGTAGTTTAATATGGCTAATCAGAGTTAAACTGGTTAGTGATGTTAGGTAGAGAGAAGGTTTACGGTTTGCTAACAGCGTCTGTAGTTTAATATGGCTAATCAGAGTTAAACTGGTTAGTGATGTTAGAGAATGGTTTACGATTTGCTAACAGTGTGTGTAGTTTAATATGGCTAATCAGAGTTAAACTGGTTAGTGATGTTAGATAGAGAGAATGGTTTATGGTTTGCTAACAGTGTGTGTAGTTTAATATGGCTAATCAGAGTTAAACTGGTTAGTGATGTTAGGTAGAGAGAATGGTTTACGGTTTGCTAACAGTGTGTGTAGTTTAATATGGCTAATCAGAGTTAAACTGGTTAGTGATGTTAGGTAGAGAGAAGGTTTACGGTTTGCTAACAGTGTCTGTAGTTTAATATGGCTAATCAGAGTTAAACTGGTTAGTGATGTTAGGTAGAGAGAAGGTTTACGGTTTGCTAACAGTGTCTGTAGTTTAATATGGCTAATCAGAGTTAAACTGGTTAGTGATGTTAGAGAATGGTTTACGATTTGCTAACAGTGTCTGTAGTTTAATATGGCTAATCAAAGTTAAACTGGTTAGTGATGTTAGGTAGAGAGAAGGTTTACGGTTTGCTAACAGTGTGTGTAGTTTAATATGGCTAATCAGAGTTAAACTGGTTAGTGATGTTAGGTAGAGAGAATGGTTTACGGTTTGCTAACAGTGTGTGTAGTTTAATATGGCTAATCAGAGTTAAACTGGTTAGTGATGTTAGATAGAGAGAATGGTTTATGGTTTGCTAACAGTGTGTGTAGTTTAATATGGCTAATCAGAGTTAAACTGGTTAGTGATGTTAGGTAGAGAGAATGGTTTACGGTTTGCTAACAGTGTCTGTAGTTTAATATGGCTAATCAGAGTTAAACTGGTTAGTGATGTTAGGTAGAGAGAAGGTTTACGGTTTGCTAACAGTGTCTGTAGTTTAATATGGCTAATCAGAGTTAAACTGGTTAGTGATGTTAGGTAGAGAGAATGGTTTATGGTTTGCTAACAGTGTCTGTAGTTTAATATGGCTAATCAGAGTTAAACTGGTTAGTGATGTTAGGTAGAGAGAATGGTTTATGGTTTGCTAACAGTGTCTGTAGTTTAATATGGCTAATCAGAGTTAAACTGGTTAGTGCTGTTGGGTAGAAAGAACAGTTTACAGTTCCCATTGTTCCGATTAGATGGTACTGAACCTGGTATAACAGTATTATACTGAGTTGAACAGTTCCTGTATAAACTTTTAGATGTTAATGCGGAACCTAACAAACAATAATTATTTAAAGTAGCCAAGTACAATAACTGACCAGAACAGATGGGCTGTTGATTATAATCATATCTTTGACAGAGGAATTGGATTGAGGATTACTTACTTTAGTTTAGAGAATTCAGAATAGGCACTGATTGGGTTAACTGAATGTGGGCAGTGGGGTGATTCATTCTGTGTGGGCATTAACCAATTAACAAACAAACCTTCTATCCATACTGGATTGGATCATGGTTTGAACTTTTTGTACATACACTTTTGTTTCATGAAAAAGAAATGATATTCTTTATATGTATCCAGTAATTTGTTCTTTAAGGGGATAAAGACTAATTAACACCTGGTGTTGAACAGGACTTGTTTTTGTTGTTTTATTAATCCAGTTTTACTTTCATTTGGACCATTTTGTGGCCTTTAGACTTGGTTATAACTAGTCATGACCTCTTGAACCTGACAAAGTTGGTCTTGACTGCAGCCCAACCAATGAACTGCTCGCTCCTCCTTATATACACTAGAAACGGGATTGGTGAAAGTAATGAATGCATTCTGTTAAAGGTTATTTTGTTCAGTTATATTTATAAATCAATGCACTGCTTTTGTAAATGGAAAAAGCAAATAAGACTAATGCTAATGACTAATGCTAATGTGTCCAGTGAACGACACAAAAGAATACAATTAATCACAATACATCATGTTAATCATTGTCATACATATTTTATTGGGGAAGAGCTATAACTAAAATAAAGTATGAGCAATATATTGTACTTATTTATTTACATTGGGCCTGTCAATCAATTAAGAATTGTGATTAACTGTGATTAATTATTTGACATTCTGTCTATAGACAATTATAATATTGAACGCTGAAGTTATTTCCGTACGCAATTTGAATACATCTTCATGTACCTTGTAGTATTGCAGTGTATGTGCTGTGCACAATACGATCAGAAAAATAACTGAATGCAAGAATTTCCAGTAGACTCGGATTTTAGCCACTGCTGGTAGATCCGTATGACAGTACACTTCCGTACACCTGCAAATTCAGCTGCTTCCTTCACACTGTGACCTTTATCAGTGCCATGTCTTGCAGTACCCAATGTAAATACAGGGGTTGGACAATGAAACTGAAACACCTGGTTTTAGACCACAATCATTTATTAGTATGGTGTAGGGCCTCCTTTTGCAGCCAATACAGCGTCAGTTGGTCTTGGGAATGACATATACTGCGTCCTGCACAGTGGTCAGAGGGAGTTTAAGCCATTCTTCTTGCAGGATAGAGGCCAGGTCACTACGTGATGCTGGTGGAGGCTCGTCCTTCTAGGTGGTATGCTGACCCTGGATACCGTGGCTCTTGATACATCACAAAGACTTGCTGTCTTGGTCACAGATGCGCCAGCAAGACGTGCACCAACAGTTTGTCCTCTTTTGAACTCTGGTATGTCACCCATAATGTTGTGTGCATTGCAGTATTTTGAGCAGCACTGTGCTCTTACCTGCTAACTGAACCTTCACACTCTGCTCTTACTGGTGCAATGTGCAATTAATGAAGACTGGCCACCAGGCTGGTCCAATTTAGCCATGAGACCTCCCACACTAAAATGACAGGTGTTTCAGTTTCATTGTCCAACCCCTGTACATATGTGATTTTGAGAAAAAGCCAAAATATTGAAAAGTGCACTTGTTCTCTGAGGAGTAAATCACACTCTCAGCAGCTTTTAGTTTGTTTGGGAGGTTTGTATGGGGAGAGGTATGCCTGCTTAATAGTGTTTTTTTCCCTTTGCCCCTCCTCCATTGATTTTTCTTTGAGAAACACTAATTATATTTTAATAGGTTCTTTAATTGCATATAAATTGCTTGTATTGAACAAGCATTGATGGTTATATTCAGATTAGATTGAACTCTAATTAAAAGCTAATTGCGCATAAATTAGATGAGCGTATTGGCTTTTGCTTTTGGAAACAAAAAAAAAAGAGCTTGTTCTGGAGACGGCACTGACCTGAGGTCACACACAAACAATTCAAATCACCTAAAGCTGCTTTACAGAACACAGAGTTAATGGCTGCACTGAGCAGCTTCACAGTCGTTTACTCATTTTCTTGTCTTGCTGCTTCTTGTGTGTATGTACGTTAGGGGAGTAATGCTGGTGCTCTTTTTGGGGGTGGGAGAAAAAACATGGATACCATTCAGGAATACACAGGTGTTTTCGCTTCATAGGCTGCCTTCGTTTAATTCAGTTTCAGTCAGAATAGCCATCAAGTGCAAAAGAATCATTTCTAAGCATCAGTTTTTATTTTTGACCTGTTGCAACCTGCTTTATTCATTACCATCAATGCAATGGTGTATTGCAATGGAGATGACCAAACGGTGTGTAGAAGCGCAGATGGTCAGCACCAAGATGTTTGTTGTAACGTGTCACATGACACCATTAGAAAACTGTACAACTCCATGCTGAGACATCTGGCATGCTGTGTTAGCAAACATGGCGGCTAACACAGCATACATTATACAAACCCCATACTGATAGACACTACTTCTGTGTGTGTAGCTCAGTAAATATTACCCATATCAGTCTAAATGTATCATCAGTTATTGTTCCTGGTTACCTTTATCTTCCTTCCCCATAGCACTGCAATCCCACACTTCCTTCTGGGTGCAACGATTCTTTTGATGATATCACTTCCTTTGTTTGATCTTGATTAGGGCTGGGCCATATGCCCAAAATGTCAAAATGTTATCTCAATAACATTTTTCAAAGCAGTCAGTTTCAATAATTATCACAGTTAAAAATCAAATCATTATTTATTTCAAGTTTAAAGGTTGATATTTGTGCCTGGTTGAACACTGAAAAACACATATGGTTAATTGTGGCTATTCTTTATGTTCAGAACTTGATAAATACTTTGCAGCCTGATGCTGTATATTACGTGTGTGTGTGTGTGTTGTGTGTGTGTGTGTGTGTGTGTGTGTGTGTGTGTGTATCTATGCAGGTAGGTGGTCGACAGTACTTGGTAAACAAGCTCAGAAATATCATTGCCTTGTCGCTGCATATTCAATATGTTGTTGTGTTATTCAGTAAAGCAATGTTATTTTGAACGCAGTCACTCAGTAAGCAGTCTGGCTTATTTATGTAATTATTTATTATATATTTTTTATCATTTATTTATTTATTTAGCATGAAAACTTAAAGTGCAAAACTTAATCAGTGCACACAGTGAACACTCGTGCTGAGAAATACTGTTTGGTGCCCCTACAGTTGTCACACTTATGGGTTCTCCTTCCACCTCCAAACTCTAATTCCCACAATCCACCACCAAATGATGTCCGCAAAGCACCAAACACTAACTGTTGACTCCCGGTCATCAGCTTCCGAATACTAAGCACACTGGCCTGTTTGTAATCTCATGGCTAGCATACATCGCTGTCCAATAAAAACCATGTAGCTCCATTTTTTTCAATTGCTTTTACTTTTATGCATCATGTGATCACAGCAGTTGCTGTTTACACTGTGTTTTATGAGGAATGGACCAACAAAAATGGCCCAAAATCACTTGGAAAAATAGTCTGGCTTGACTTATGTTAAAGTTAAACTGGGTATTTGCCCTCTCTTGTGAAGCTGCCATTTTGGGGATACTTGTTTTCCTTTGGACAGTGACGATGTACTCCTTTGTTTACCACAGCACTTTGTGAGGTATTGCCAGCTCTGTTTCTAACTGAGCGGTTCTGCTTGTTATTCGTTTTGAACTTGTATTTTGGTTTCTGGATCTGTCTGTTCCCCTACTGACCTGTTTTCACAATAAATCTGGCCATGCTTTTAGTTCTGCTAGCATCGAGTAAGGTCAGTCAACGTTACAACAGTGAACACTGTATAGGTTGTACAGCCATTATAGACGTTTTGTCCTCACGTAGTTTTAGCGTTGCTTGCCATTGGTTTTTCATCAGTGAATGTGTGTGCCGACCTTAACTCCTGAAAGCTCGCTTCCTGAAAGCATTGTTGAGCAACCACCACGGTAAATATAGAGAGTTAGTGTGGCTCAGTAAATAACACCACTACTCACCAGGTAGCTACCACACAATCTGGGAGATGGGGGTTCGATTCCCAGTCTGGTTTACTATCGTGTGCTACACCAATAAGAGACCTTGGGCAAGACTCCCAACCCTATATTGGCCTACCTGTAATATGAATAGCCTTGTAAGTCGCTCTGGATAAGAGCGACAGTTTGATGGCGTATTTGTGAAGAGAGTGTGTTTAAGAGGAATGTAGATGTTCCACCCCGCATTGAGCACGGATTTAAACACAACCTAACAGTCACTTACATTACTCAGTTTTGTGCTAGTGGTTTGAGGGGGGTGCAACATATGGGGGTGAGGCTGTGCAAAAGGCAGATCTAAAAGGCAGAGCATTCATTTCAGTGTGACCAGTGGATGTTTTCAGATCTGAAGCCAGAGTGGCATTTCTCCTGTCTCTCGAAGATGAAAGCTTTAAGTGCTGGGGACAGTTTTGGTGTACCAGGTCTTGCATGTTTGTTTTTTGGGGAGTTCTGAATCATTTTTTGAACTCCAGTTTTGGAAACTCCTGTCTGTTCACTCCTTTCCTTTGGCATTTTCCTTCCTTATGCAAATTGATTATTATGCATCTAATCTCTTCACAAATATCTCCTGAAAAATGAAGGACGAGAACTTGAAAATGATCTTGAAAACAAATGAATGTGAAATGCATCCGATTTCAGCTTGAAACTGGAGCAAAAAGTCTCAGCACGCCAGACCCTGAGGTCTTGATTACAGTGTTATATTGCAATATCACAAATATTTTGAAATTGTAATAGAATCATGTTGTGATTATAGTGTATTGTGGGGGCTCTAGTCATTTTCACCAGGAAGATTTTCCTTTCAGCTCTGCTGAAAGAGCACGGCTATAACACTGTGCTGGTTAAATGTGATCTGTCAATGTTAAACCGCTAGAAGGATGGATGGCTTGAAAACAGTTTTGTCATTTATGTGCTAAATATTATGAGACCAATAAAGATATGCTAGAAATGTAGATCAAGTTGGAGCACAATTTAGGTAACACTCAAAGAATTGAAAGATAGTTGCAAAATGACCCAGAACTCCTTCAGTTCACTGGAAATACTATACCCTAGAAGGTGAATGAGACACGGGTAGTCATGATACAGGTACAGTAAGATATATAGTTTCTAATTTTCGTATATTGTGGCCCTGTTCCTACATTAAGGTGTTTTGGAGAGTGGTACATAGAGACAAGGCCTTGGCTGACCGATTATTTTAGGTATGCCCCGCCAACTACTAACTTAAAATGAAAGAATACACTGAAGAAGATGGAAAAGAAGAATGGTGGATGACAAAATAAGTAAATACAGAGGGTATGCCAATAGATATAGTATACTAGACTCATTGGGCACAAATTAGGGTTTGCAAACAGTCTGTATGGTTCTGGAACAACATCTTATTGACAGACGAGACAGTGATCCACTTCTTTATAAAGAATAAAGCAGTGCAGAAAAGCATATAAGGCTTACAAGAAAAAAACACACAAAGGGCTTAAGTCAGAGAAGAGGTTCTGCAGGAGCCAAGTCAATCATCTACCATCAGCCCAGAACACTTCACTTACTGAAGGTAACTCCGAGGAATGTGATCTGTGATTGTCTATAGGGTTCCAGACCTCAGCCAGCTGTTGACTGTGTAACAGAATTTATGATGTTAGTTGTCCAGTTACTTCTGAACCACTAAAATGGGAGGCTGTTATTGAGAACTGGGGAAGTAATGGGTGTAAATGTCCTTGAATTATAGCTGAAAGTGTGCACTTACTGGCATTATCTAATTTCATCTGCAGTATGATGCGCTTGACAACTAAAAAAGCAAGAACTTTGTTGGCATCCAAACATACACCCGTCATTCTGATGTAGTTTCGGCCTGGTTAGTGGTTGAGCAGTATCTGAAGGAGCTGGCCAGTGCACCCTTTTGTAATGGGTGAGCTGTATTCTCCATTATGGATGCCAGCTTGGCCAAAATCCTTCTCGTCCCCCTAGCAGACAATGCAGGAGAAAATGGCTGATGCCACCACAGAATCATAAGTGTGAAAGAGTGGACCCTGTATCCCGTATGACCGGAGCCTCCACAGCTGTGAAGTCTGCTCTGGCCTTTCTTATACAAAGCGTGCATTTTGTCCAACCAGTCCAGTTTGTTGCTCAGATGAACACCCAGGTACTTGTAGGGTCTGACAATCTCTGTGTCTCTTCCCTGGATGTTCACCGCTAAGAGAACTTAGTCCTGTGGAAATCCACCACTGCCCGTGTTGATGAGGAGGAGGTTCTGCTGACACAAGTCCACAAAACTCTTAACTTCTCTGTACTCCCTTTTTTCACCATCCGAGATGTATCCAACAATGGCGGAGTCATCAGAGAATTTCTGTAGATGGCAGGTTGTGGTGTTGTGGGTGGAGTCTGCAGTGTAGAGGGTGAAGAGGAATGAGCCCAGAACCGTTCCCTGTGCTGCCCCCGTGCTGCAGAATATTGTGTGACACAGAGTCCTTAACTCCCACATACTGTGGCCTGTTTGTGAGATAGTGAGATCCAAGTGATCAGATGATGGTCCACCCCTGCACTCTCCAGCTTGCTCCATAGTAGAGTGGTCTGATGGTGTTGAAGGCACTAGACAGATCACAGAACATGATCTACCAGTGCTTGTGCCTTTTCAGCATGAGCAAAGGGTTGGAAATGTCCTTTACTATCCCATACAGCTGGTCTGCGCAGTGTCTCAGGAGTCCAGGATTGATGTTGTCTGAACATACTGCCTTCCTCACCTTAATCTTACTCAGCTTCCTCCTCACTTGTTGTCTGGTGAAGTACAGAGAAGAGCTGGGCTGAGTGCTGGGCTTTGAAAGCAGTGGTGTGAGCTGGTTAGAAGAAGGGACAGATGCCAAATTGAATCTGTTGAGGAAGGCATTTGAGTAGTTTGCTCATTGTGGGTCTCCTTCAGGCTGCCTGTTGGACTCTCTAAATCCTGAGATGGTTTTTAAGCCCCTCCAGACTCCGCTCACATTCTTCTGCTGCAGCTGGCCTTCCATTTTCTTTCTGTAATGGTTCATGCTCTCCCTGATTTTCCTTCTCAGTTCTTTCTGTGTCCTCCTCATTTCCTCCTGGTTTCCTGATCTAAAGGCCGCCGCCTTCTCATTCAGAAGAGCCTTCAGGTCTGAGGTAACCCGGGGCTTGTTATTGGAAAAACATGGTACTGTCTTGGTGGGCACAGTGTTCCCCACACAGAAGTTTATGTAGTGTGTGATGCAGTCTGTAAGCCTCATAGGCCTCATCAGACCAGCTTCTAACTTATTAGTATTGGCTAGATGCCTGTGAACAATGGGTTAGCAGACAGGCAGGAGATGTACCAGGTTGTGGTCAGAGTTGCCCAAGGGAGGGACAGGAGATGTATTATATGCATCTTTAATGTTGGCGTAGAACATGTCCAGTGTTGTATTGTCCCACGCGCTGCTTTAAATTGGGAAGTGTGGAGGACAAGGAGGCATAATTGAAATCTCCAGAGATGAGGATGACAGCCTGTGGATGTTGTGTCTGTGGGTAACTTCACAAACCGTGTTCACATCAGCAGAGGGAACACAGTTATTGCGATAACATGCGAGAATTGCCTCGGTAGATTGTACAGCTTCATGCTAATGGCTAACAGTCCAACATCCTTGCAGCATATTTGTTCTTTGATAGTGATGTGTCCTGAGTTGCACCGTCTATCATTAATAGATCCAGTCCCCCTCCTTTTCTCTTACCGCTGTTTCGTCCTTTCTGTGCACTGGGCTTGGAAGTCATCCAGTGCGATGCTAACATCCGGAGTCAGCTCGGTTAGCCATGTAAAGAGCATTAGGCTACACTGTGATAGTCTAGCTGGTGCAGAGTCATTGCCACTAACACATCCATCTAGTATCATTGCTGTCCATAGAAAAGCATGTAATGTCTATGCTTCATTTAAACACAGCAAAGAAACTTAATGATCAATGGACCAGCAGAAATGGCTTGGAAATAAGAAATGGTTCCACTGGTTCCAAGATTAAGATAACAGGGCCTCTCCTGTAAAGTTGCTATTTTGGAGAACGACAATATATTGACAATATAAGTTGCTGTGCAAAAAACTTTTATTTTTGTATTTTAATACTATTGAAAAGCTCTAGTTATTCGTTCTGTTTAGTGAATATTCATGATGGACAGACCAATAGAATTGGTCTAAAGCTGCTTAATATAAAATCCAGTTCTATCGACCTCTACTGCAAGTCAAGCAAGCTGTTTATCCTCCTGTAAAGTTCCATTTCAGAGGCGTATTAATGTGCACTGCATCATTTCGATGAGTGATATGTTGTAGTTTGAGGTCTTCAGTCATTCTAAATCAAAGCATTAAGCTGAAAATAAGGCACCCTTGTACGAGTGGCCGTGTCCAAGCTGTTGACTGGTTCTGTACATTGTAAGCTTTGTTTAAGTGGAGAAACAGAAATGCTGAGAGTGTGTGAGTGATCTGTCAGAGAGAATGTTGTTTCATGTTTCTCCATCCTCATGATGCGGTGCAAGGCTCCGGCAGCTAACGCATCATCAGTCTGCCGTTTGACATCCTGCCAGCCTCGGCCACTCAGCTGTGTGTGTGTGTTGATGGGGTGCGGCGTTTCTTGTCACAGAAGCGTTTGAAAAGAAAACAAGACACATATGGGCAAGGGAAGTAGAGAGAAGTGGAACAGGACACGAGACCTTTTCACTCCAGTCTTTACTTTTTCCTTCCTCTCTCGCTGGGAAGCGTCACTCGGACGACATTTCTGCTTGAGGTCTTTCCTCTAAACTCTGAAGCGCTAGTCCGTATCAGGGCCTTGGCTTCTACCATGCATCACAAAACACCAGCTGTCAGTCAGCCAATGATCAGGACGCTTTGAAGGGGATTTCAATGCTGCTCATGAACACAGATGAATTCTTAAAGCTGAGGAATTTTAAACCAAGTAAGGTTGAACAATTTAATAATAATAATTTTATGTGAGATTCATGTTATTGCAGCAATCGTGGGGCAGTCGTGGGCTGGAGGTTAGGGAACCAGCCGGTTCGATTCCCTGAACTGACAGTAACGACTGAGGTGCTCTTGAGCAAGGCACCTAACCCCCAACTACTCCTCGGGCGCTGTGGATAGGGCTGCCCACCGCTCTGGATAAGTGTGCTCACTGCCCTCTAGTGTGTGTGTTCACTTGTGAGTGTGTTTGTGGGTGTTTCACTTCACGGATGGGTTAAATGTGGAGACTAAATTTCCCCACTGTGGGATCAACAAGGGATTCATTAAAAATCAATAGAAAACATGTAACCCTTTAAATACTCATTATTAGCTGCTTTAAAAAACAACAGGAAGCAATCAGGTCTCCTGTAGCCTCACATCTGTACGTGGTGGGCAACAAACCCACACAAACTACCTCAGAGCCCCTCACAGAATTGCCCCTTTAACATGTGTACACATTTTGGACTGATCCACAGCAAGTTACTTAGAAGTTCAAACCTTTCCCACCACAGCTGCGGTGCCTTCCAAGAGAGGTTAGTGGGACACTACGATAGTTTTGGCCTACAAAGTATATACCCTTAGGTGGAGAGATGTATTACCCCCAAAAAAGCTCCACCCTCACCATCATTAAGAAGGAATGAATCGATAGAATTGAAACTTGGTGGGTAGGTTTGACACCATGATATGCTGTGCATGTGACGTAAGCAAGGACAGGCTGTATCCCTTGTACCTGGCAGCCATGATTAGACATTCAGTAAGCCCTCCATGAGTCATCCGTTCAGTGGCACCACCTTTGGCAGACTGCTGTACGATGCGGGACTACATGCAGGCAGACCTTTACAATGACTACCGCTGACACCACGTCAGCATCGCCAAAGACTGCAGTGCTGTCGTGCCAGACTGTCATGGAGTGACTCGGAATAGCAGCGGGTCATCTTCATTGACGAGGCCCACTTTTGTCTTGATGGAGACGACCAACTAATCTGTGTGTGGAGGCACCGTGGTCAGCACCAAGATGAGGGGTGTCACACGTCCAGATGGCCTGGTGTCACTCCACCACCACCCCTACTGCACCATCTGCAGGAACTGTATGAGAATATTTAAAGTTAATGGGATGGATTATCACTGGGCACCATTAGGAACCTCTACAACTCCATGCCGAGACATCAGACTGACACCATACTGAGAGAAACACTACTTCTGTGTGTGTAGCTCAGTAAATATTACCCATATCTGTCTATATGTATCATCATTTATTGTTCCTGGTTACCTTTATCTTCCTTTTCCATAGCATTGCAATCCCACACTTCCTTCTGGGTGCAGCTACTCTTTTGATGATGAGCGTATATAATGGCAAGTGTGGGTTTACTGGTGATTTTGGTGGAGTGCACCAATAAGCTATTTCACACCAAACCAGTCTCTGAATGGCTTTATTATGTCATCTAGAAACATTCTTCTTTTATATTTGTTCTGTCTTAAATATAAAAACAAATAACAGCCCTTTCTTTTTCTACTTTTTTTTCCTCCGGCACAGCATTAGTGTTTTTATTAAGGCAGCGTGTGTGGAGAATTAGTTTCTATATCATCTCTGTCTCCGTGTGGGCGTTCGTTTAATTATTTCATGAAGACTGGATGGAAAAAATAGATGTATGTTTAAACACAAAGCCGTTCCCTGTGTGCCTTCTGAACTGCAGATGCTGTTGTACAAACACACGCTTCCTCAGTGTCATAACACTTCACTCTGCCGCCTGGATACCCTTGTGAAAGAGAAAGGCATTTCACGAGAGCATTTAATATGAAAAACACACACTTCTCATGTTAACTCTTCAAACATGCGCTAACGTTTACCACTGTTAAAAGCGGCACAAATATCACGCTGCTTTATTTTCCAGCTGTTGTTGTAGTTTTCTCTTTGCCCTGCTCACTCCCTCGTTCATTTACAAGCACACACACTTCCCCCGGGGTGTTCCCAGCTCTGCCCTTTGCAATATACACTATATTGCCAAAAGTTTCACTCAACCCCAGAAATCATTAAATGCAGGTGTTCCAATTACTTTCATGGCCACAGGTGTATAAAACCCACCACCTAGACATGCAGACTGCTTCTACAGACATTAGTGAGAGAATGGGTGGCTCTCAGGAGCTCAGTGAATCCCAGCGTGGTAGCGTGATAGGATGTCACCTGTGCAACAAGTCCAGCGGTGAAATTTCTCCACTGCTAAATATTCCACAGTAAACTGTCAGTGGTATTACAACAAAGTGGAAGTGATTGGGAACGACAGCAACTGGATACGATGTGGTAGGCCGTGTAAAATGACAGCAGTGTCAGCGGATGCTAAGGCATGCCCAGAGTTTGCTTTTTGTAGGGTCTTTTACTACAGACCACCAAACTTGTGTGTGGCCTTCAGATTAGCTGAAGAACAGCGCATAGAAAGCTCCATGGAATGAGTTTCCATGGCTGAGCATGCACATCAACAACAGAGGTGTAAAGCACGCTGCCACTGGACTCTAGAGCAGTGGAGATGCGTTCTCTGGACTGACAGATCACGCTTCTCCGTCTGGCAAGCGGATGGATTAGTCTGGGTTTGTTGGAGGAGGGATTATGGTGTGGAGTTGTTTTTCAGGAGTTGGGTTCGGCCCCTTACCTCCAGTGAAAGAACTTCTTAATGCCTCAGCAGACCAAGAGATTTTAAGAGATGACCAAGAGGTGGCTCCACCTGGGCATGGTGGAACTCCCCACAGTGTCAGGTTCCTGTGCAACTGGGGGTGATAACAGTTGGAAGTTCACTTTTCTTCACCACCCTTTGCCTTCTCCATTGTCTTTCATTGAGAATCAGTGATGTTGGTGCTGTTTGTGCAACCTATGACCCATGGGGATCCGGTGCTGGTGCTGCATGTTCAGCTTCTCCAGCATTGGTGGCTTTAACTATGACAAGCTAACACACCACCTCCAGAGATCCTCCAACCAGCTTTGATGCTGCATGTTCAGTTATGTACTGGACACCTGGCGGCTTTATTGTTGCCAACTGCAATTGATTAAACCACTGACCCACACTGACTGGCAGCATCACAGGTTGCTTACATTGCCTTCGAGACCCTGCTGGTAATCATTTTGCATTCTCGCATGCACATACAGTAGCTGATGCAGCTGAAACAACTTTTCCAACAACTTACGTTGCACTTAGTTATGTAATTTGTAGACATACCTGTGAATACATCATATTACATTACATTTTACTTTGTTATATTTGATACAGTCCATTTGTAAGGCACCTGCTTCAGAAGGCAGCATTTGTAGTGACCACCATGTTTATTAAACTGTAGGGATGAAAGTCTCGGCTGGTGAACTGCATTATGGGATTGATCTATGTGATGCTACCTTCAAATGTAGTGGAAATAAGCCACCTTAGAAGAAAGCCAATGGAAAAGACCACACCGTATATTGTGTCATATTTCCGCTGTCATATTTCTGATGTTTTTATCCAAAATGATGTAAGACTTTAATCATGTTACAGAGGTAGGTACATAGGTGCTAGGCATCTTTCTCAAAGACTCTTTTTGATGTAGCGTTGTGCTCTTGCTCCAGCAGGAAGCTGAACCCTTGTAGCTGTGTTATGGGCATATTATGCTCACTGGTGCTTTCCTGCTACATTCAGCAAGCAGTGATGCCCTCCATGAGTCATCCTGCTACTACCAGCACCATTGGCAGACCACTGCACGATGCAGGACTACATGCACACAGACTGTTACGCCCTTAACACCACGTCAATGTCACCAAAGACTGCAGTGGTATCATGCCAGACTGTCATTAAGTGACACAGAATGGCACCGGCTCATCTTCAGTGACGATTTCCCATTTTTGTCTTGGCGGTGCCACCCAAGAACCTCTGTGCCAGCCAATGGTGGGACACTACAATAGTTTTAAGGCCGAAAAAGTAAATACATTTAAGGTGGAGAGATATATTGCCCCCTTAAAAAACTGTTTACCATCATTAAGACTGTAAACACTAAATCAAAAAATCGTTGCACCCAGAAGGATGTTGTGAGACATTTAAGTGATGAAGTTTCATCCTCTACTGGGCATGTAATGTAAGCAAGGGCGGGGCTTATCGCTGTACATAACTCACCCAATAGAGACTGTGTGCACTCAGAATGGGAGAATGTGACTCTGTAGTAACAAGTCCTGCTTTGTCTTGGTGGACACGATCAATGAATCCGTGTGTGGAGGCACTATGGTCAGCAGCAAGATGAAGGTTCATTGTTCATCACGTCTGGTGTTACTCCACCTCTACCGCAGGAACTGTGTAAGAATATTCAGGCTGTATTGGATTAATTAGTACCATTAGGAACCTCTACAACTCCATGCAGAGAAGCCTGGCATGTTACAGTTGCAAACATGGCGGTCAGCCCCATACTGAAAAACGCTACTTCTGTATGTGTAGCTCTATAAATATTACACATATCCGTCTAAATGTATCATCATTTACGGTTGCTGGTAATCTTTACCTTCCTTCCCAATAGCCCTGCAATACCACACTTCCTTCTGGGTGCAGCTATTCTTTTGATGATGAGTGTATGGTCATATGTATTGATCGTTAGTTAGTTTGAGTCATATTACAACTAAAATGTGCTTTAGAAGTCACTGCTTTTAAAATCTACTTTTAAACAATACATGTACATTAATAAGAAATAAGAACAGCTTTGTTTAAGCATCCTTCACTATAGTATGGAATACACTTCAAGTTAATTTCCCTACAACATACTTTTTAATGTGTTATTTTATTGGAGTAAATATAAAGAAAAGCATATTTTAAGTGTATATCCATTACAAAATGAAATGCCTATTCTTGGTATCTCCATACACTTCATGTATACTAATGATGTACTTAAGTATGTTTTTTTCTCCCTGCAAGGGTAAAGCACACAGCGTAACCGGAGGAAATGGATTTTAAATGCACTTATATTTGCAGACATGTACAGATGTGTGAATCTCCGCTGTGTAAAAATGGAATGGTGCATGATCTGGAACATTACAGCCCGAAGGGACCTACGGATACAGTGTGTGTCATATAGTCATTAACGCTCAGCAGTGCTGAAGACAGCAGTCATTAGAAGATCATTTCAGCTGGAGTTACATGGAATGTGTTTCAATCTTTTATTGGCTCTGCATGAAATGATAGAGGCTTCTATTTCAATCATTTAATAAAACACTTAATTAAGGAATTCACAGTTTATTCATTTCTTTCTCCACTTTTTATATAGTAATGTGGCAAACAAACGGCTGTACTGATGCTAACCTTAGCTAAGTGTTAAGGGATGTTATGGACACATTTTTAATCAAAATAAGGGTGAAGCAGGCTCTTTATCAACAATCACTGTTTAGCCTGGTGCATCTGAAGAAGTCTGTTTTGTTTTCAAGACAGCAGATACAAAGGAATAGCCAGTCCTCCAATATAAGCCTTGTTCACCAGTCAGATGGAAACAAGCTATAAAATGGCTGCGGTGAAGCATAAACCACTAGTACACTCATCACCAAAAGAATAGCTGCACCCTGAAGGAAGTGTGGGATTGCAGTACTATTGGGAGGGAAGATAAAGGTTACCAGGAACAATAAACGATGATACATTTAGACTGATATGGGTAATATTTACTGAGCTACACCTACAGAAGTAGTGTCTCTCACTATGGGGTTGGGTCACCATGTTTGTTAATCCAATAGGCCAGACATTTCGGCATGTAGTTGTAGAGGTTCCTAATGGTGTGTCCTGGGATAATCCATGCCAAGCAGCTTCCTAATATTCTCACACAGTTCCTGCAGATTGTGCGGTGGAGGTGGAGTGACAGCAGGCCTCCTGGACGTGTGATGCGTGACAACAAACGGCTCATCTCGGTGCTGCCCATGTTCCCTTCACACAGAGACTTATTGGTCGTCCCCACCAAGACAAAAGTTGGACTCATCACTGAAGATGACCCTCCATGACAGTCTGGCACCACACCACTGCAGCCTTTGGCAACAATGAGGTGGTGTTAAGGGCAGTCGCCGTAACGGATTGCATGCATGTACATTTACATTTACGGCATTTAGCTGACGCTCTTATCCAGAGCGACTTACAAGGTTAATGATTACAGAGAGGCCAATGTGGTGTTAGGAATCTTGCCCAAGGACTCTTATTGGTGTAGCAGAGCATAGTCACCCAGACTGGGATTCGAACCCCAGTCTCCCACATGTAGAGGTGGCACACTGAGTAGTGGTGTTACCCACTGAGCTACACCAACCATGTAGTCCTGCTTCGTGCAGTCATCTACTAGGATGAGTCATGGAGGGCATCACTGCTCGCTGAATGCCGTGGCTGTTGGGTCAGGTGTGTTGATAAGGCCCATCCTTGCTTGTCGCATGCACAGCTGAGCATGAAACTTGAATCATTTGTATGTCTCGTGATGTCCAACCTACCCACCAGGTTTCATTCCTGTCAGTTGATTCCTTCTGTGTGCAGCTTTTCTTTTAATAGTGAGTGTAAATCGCTGCTGTCAAAAAATTTATATCACCACATGATAACTTACAGAAGAAAGGAAAACACACTTTACGTTTAACGTCAGTCAGGGTAATTCTTTCTTTTGGTCCATCGTTCATTTTATTCATTCAGTTCAAACACTTACACCTACTTTCATACATAACTTTCATTGAGAGTTGACATATATAGAACGTATAGAAAACCTCTAGAAAGGTTTTAGCATTCAAGGCTGCCATTGTTTTCCTGACTGATGCACGGTGATCGGCTGCCGTTTGAATAAGCCCCGCTATTGTGAATATCAAAGCTCATTTCATCCACCTTTGTCACACCTATTGCAGCGGAGATCCAGAGGTACAGCGCAAAAGTGAAGAGGATACAAAGCTGAATAATCACAATAAGAGATTTGAGGAATTGTTATGCATTAATCTTTTGGAGTGCGATGACAAATACCTGACACTGGAGAGATGTTTCCTATTAACAGAGAAAACTCTAAACTGTGAAATTGTCTAGTGTTGTTCTGGTAGCTTTTTGTACTGGTAGTCCTGAGGCCATTGAAGAAAAACAGCATATTCTCTGCTGCATCAATAGCTGAGAATAGCTTTTCTCTGCAGAGCAGTAATATTGTAGCCTAAGGACGTATGTGTGTGTGTGCGTGTGTGTGTGTGTGATAGAACACTGAAAAACACACTCGTCATAAAATGTTCACGTCACAGTGCAGCGCTGCTGTCGTCTGAATGCAAATGGCAGAAATTAAGAGCAGTTGGAGTCCACTAAAGCAGCTATAAACCCTGCCATAAAAATCGCGCTTTCTGCCTCCTGGCTTACGGCTCTTCAGAACCACAAACAAATTATACTGCCTGGCTTCTGCACAGTCAACACTGGAAAAGAGCAAAACACTTGGCTATTTGTTTACATGAGATAATCTGTCCTTCTTCTTCTTGTTGTTTTTGTGTGTGTGTGTGTGTGTGTGTGTGTGTGTGTGTGTGTGTGTGTGTGTGTTAGTGTGTGTGTGTGTGTGTGTGTGTGTGTATGTTTGTGTATGTGTGTGTGTGTGTATGTGTGTGTGTGTATGTGTATGAGTGTGTGTGTGTGTGTGTATGTTTGTGTATGTGTGTGTGTGTGTATGTGTGTGTGTGTATGTGTATGTGTGTGTGTGTGTGTGTGTGTGTGTGTGTGTTAGGCTTATACGAGTGTGTACAGTATATCTCCGTCTGATTGCACCCCATAGTTGTTGTTGACTGACGGTACCACAATACGGTGCCACCAGCGTATCATCTGAGTTTCTAGCCGGAAATAAGGACATCACGCTCTTCACACTGACAGGCTGAGGATCCACTGTCTCAGCACAGCAGGCTATGCCACTCCACCCTTCCTGCTGAGCCTGTTAGGAATCTTGGAAATCTTGGTTTGGTTTGGTTTGGTCTGGTTGGGTTTTGTTTGGCATTTCTGGTGCCTCTTACTGTGGTCTGGTTGTATGATGTGGTTTAGTTGTGCTTGGTATGGTTTGATTTGTTTTGAAATGTTTGGGTAGCTTTTGTTCTAGGTCTAGTGGGTTTTTGCTTGGGACTGTGTGGTAGCTCTGGTTTATGGTTTATTAGTGTTTTATTATTATTAGTTTTGTTGGTGATTGGTAGTTCTTGGTTTGGTTTATTCTTTTTTTATTAATACTAGTTATATTTCTGTGTAGTGCTTTTCAGCAAAAAAAAAAATTGTATTGATAGATATGTAAACGGAAAATATTCAATATTGGCACTGGTTCGTTTATCCCATATTGGTGCATTCTTAAATGTGGTGAAATAGAGGTAGCTTATTAAACATCCTAACCAATCACAATTCCCAAAGAATTAATCTTAGTGTTTATTTAATATTGATATGGTTCAACAATCTGTGATTATTTTAGACACAACAATGCAGGCTAATCTTTCACCGTGTCACAGTATTAACTAGTAAATGTGTGTTTATATATCGTCACTGTTTAAAAGAAAAACGTGTATTTCCAAAATGGCTACTCTACAGGACAGACCAAAAACCCATTTACTTTGAATGGAAGTCAATGGAACCAGACATCTCTCCAACCAGTTTTGGGCCATTTCTGTTGGTCCATTCTTCATGAAATTTCCGCACAGTGTAAACAGCAGCCCGTGATTAAATGAGGTATAAACATAAAAATCAACAAGAATGGAGAACATGTTTTTCTATGGAAAGTGAAGATGTGCTGTACCAGTGTAATTAAAAACTGATATGCTGTCCATATGATGCAGCTCCAGTGTACCTGTATGTGCTGTGGGGTATTATGTATTTGCTGAAGACTCTTTGCAGCTCAGAGATCGATTTCCACTCCAACTCACTTTAATGTGGCAGCAAAGAAAAGAGGACAAATCAAATAAAGAGCAAAAGTTTGAGCACATCAATCTTCAGCACCTGTCAAACAAGGTGACTTTTCATTAGAGAGGAACAGAGTCGATAGGGAGATCATCCAGAGAGAGAGAGAGGGAGGAGAGAAGGAGAGAGAGAGCCAGCTGTTTTCATTTTCAAGTCCAGCTAAAGTGAGGCACTCTCTCTCTGTCTCTCTGTCTCTCTCGCTAGCTCTCTCCCCTTTCTCCTTCAGTCTTTCACTCTCACCACTACATCTCACCCCTTACCTTTTCTTTCCCTCTCTTTCTATTCTTCTTCCTTATCCTATTTTCCTCTCTTTCTCCCACTTTTGTTCTATCATCTCTATACCTCTTGTTCTCTCATGCCCACTTTTACTCTTTTCCATTCTGCCCGCTCTCCCTCATTCTTTCTTTCCCCCATTACTTTATATGCCTCTCTATTTTACCTCTTGCTTATTACCTCTGCTTTCCCTCCTTTTCTTTTTCTTCCTCTTTCTCCCTCCCTTTATCCACTCTCTCTTATGATCTATTGTACTCTTTCCCTCCCTTTCTCTCTTCCACTCTCTCCCTTTCCCCCTTTTACCATCACTTCCTCTCAACATCTCTTTTTCTTCTCTCACTCTTTCTCCCTGCCATCCCTTTTTCTTTCTCAGGCTTCCTCAGTCTCCTTTTTCTCCTTTCACTCATTTTTTCTCTCTTTTGTCTTGTGTTGCCTTTATCTCAGTTATTTTCTCTTTTCTCTTCTTTTCCAGCTCTCATTTTCTCTCGCTACCACTTTCCTGTCTCTCTGTCTTTTAGTTTCTTGTTTCCCTCCCTCCCTCTCTCTCTCTCTCTCTCTCTCTCTCTCTCTCTCTCCTCCCCAACAACCAAAATGTCACATTTTTATTTTTTTTCATCTAGACTTGGTGATAGACACACCTGAGTGATAGTCAGTGTGTGTAATGATCGTTGGTACGGTAGCAGCTCCCTCATCCATCAATTAAGAAGTGTCCGACTGAGGAGGTAACGGATGTGGCAGAATCAGGCCGAGACTTTAGAGCACTTCAGGTGGAAGGATGGAGCAGCAGGGCTAAAATCATCAGCACAGTGTTAGCAGGTTACTACCAGAACCACAATGTTCAGGCTACAGTTATTTTTCTATAGGCATTTTCTCTTTTGTTAAATTTTCCAGATGTGTTTCACCCCAGAAGTCCAATTATGTGCAATAATCCCACTGTTTATTATAATCAAGCACTTTATCATTTTCCAGTGTTAAGTTTACAGCTACAGTGTTATGTATATATTATGTTACAGTGTGCACTAATATCATCACTTGGATTTTTCTATACAAAGTGAAATATTTCTGTAACTGCAAAGTATAATTTCCTACTTGGTACTTTCCCCCACCCCTTCTAGATTTATACTTATGCATACTTATCTTACTAGTATGTCTTGTGTGTTTGCACTATGTTTACATTTGCACATCAGAGTTTGGAGAAACGCTATCTCGTTCAGCTATGCACTCCTGTTGTAAAATCTAAATGACCTTTGACTTTGACATTGGGGACACAGGCTTACCAACTGAAGGCTGACTATTTAAATGTCTGTATAGAAATAATTCAACTCTCATTTGTTGTTGTCGATGGTCATGGCTGTACATTACTGTCTAAAAGTCAGAGACCACCATACTGTATTTAATTTCCAGTTATTCTGTGTAAAACTATTCTATGTCTATATAACGGAAAGTCAGATTGGTTCCCCAGGGATTGGCAGATTTTATGAGATTAAAGATAACCTAGTTAGAGCTCAGTAAAGTTTCCACTGTTTGGAATGTCCTCTTCCAGCCTTAACAGTTTTATATAGTGTACGAGGAATACAGTGTTTTTCACTGGACTGTGCTGTTTCCAAACAAGTTCTAAATGAACAGGGTAGATTCTTTGGTAGCTCAGTGTCTGGCTTGAATGGATTTTTACTGTGGTGGTGCCAAAATGAATAAGTCCAGTAAATCTGCTGAACCGAACATCCAGTTTTTTAGAGAGTAATGGCTCTGAGTGCTGGAGAAATGCCCCCTTGCCTCGCTCTTACCTCAGTATCTGAAAACATGCACAGGTGTTTCTGTCCATCCTTCCACTGTAAGACCTCTTAACATGATGGGTCTGAAGGATGTGTAGCTGTAGATCTTACTGGAAAAATGAGATCGACACATCAAACAAAGAAGCTGCTGGTGTTCAGAACAATGGGCCAACCACCCCAAAGTCCAGACCTCAACATCACTGAATGTTACTTGGGTGGCCTTTCAAAGTTGAACTTTGGAGAGAGATGCCTCTGAAGATTGGAAGCTGGATACTAAAAAAGAATAACATACTTGATAATTTTTCCTGGAAATGAAGTCTCTGGCTTTGGAATGTCTGCACTGAGCATCTTCTAAAGTCATTGAACTTCTAAATTGTACATGTATCACTGATCCTTTCGGTCTGCTAGCGATGCTAGAGATGCTACCTGGTGAAAAGTTAATACTAGCAACAGGACTTTTTGGCTTTCATAAAAGCTTCTCCAGTGATTTCATAAGGCTGTTATTCAGCACCGTAGAAGGAAGAAGCACTGTAGAGAACCATCAGCGTGACACATTCTGAAGTGCTTCTTCAATCCGGAGGCGCCAGCACTTTTGGAAAACGCTTGGGGAAGAGCGGCTTTGTGAGAGCGGAAGTGAAACGTGTCTGAGGGGTTTAGGAGAGGACTTTTGATTAACATCAATCAGGCAGAAAGTCATTATCGAGGCACTACACACAGTCTGGGAATGATATGATTCGACAGAAACGGTGGAGCAGAGCTATGACAATCGGATTTCCACCAAGCTGATTGATTAGGCTATCAATGGTGTTTAGTTTAGCCATCTCAGATGCAATAACGAAAGCATGCCGTGATTTTATATGAATTAGTTCCGACTCGTAGTGATTGCAAGGCACTGTGGGCCAAGTGCAGATTATAAACTTTATTATTTTATTAGGATTTGAATGTGATAACGTTATTGCTTTATTGTTTGCTGAAAGAAGGCAATACTCACTCCCCCATCATTCATTCATGCTATGCGCTTGTCATTCTCTTGTCTTTTATAAAGTCAGAAAGCAGCAAAAAACTGAGGACTGTAGCGCTGTCACTTTACACCGAGAAGGGCCTGGATTTGATTCCCGGCTGGTGCGTCCAGGATCCTTTCTGCGTGGAGTTGGCATGGTCTCCTTGTGTGTATGGGTTTCCTCAGGGTGCGCTAGTTGTCAGTCAGGTGAACTGCAAATGCTAAATGGCCCCCTAGGTGTGAGTGTGTGAATGAGTGTTGGCCGTGCAAAGAATTGGCGGCCTGTTCGGGGCATTTCCTGTCTTATGCCCATTGAACTTCACACAACTTTCCTACTTTGACCAATCAGAAGCAGCGCAGGATACAGTCCAGCTGCAGCATACTGTGGGGTTCAGTATAGCTTTGAGGTGAAACCCTCAGTAGACAGTGCTCACGGGGGGAACTATGAATACAGTAAGCAAAGTGGAGCTCGGGTCCCCCTGTGAGAACCTTCACTATAACAAGGATCTCTGACACAAGGACAGAGACAGGCTGCAGTCACAGAGAAGCCAAACCACTGACATTGCCTCTTCATTAGGTAGCCCTCTTTGTTTCCTCTCATAGCACCGCTGTGTCCGAGATCAGTCTTGAGTACTATAGAGCAAGAAACCACATTTAGCCGTAACAAAAGAAGTGCTATGAATAGAAGCAGAATAGCAGTTAACCTTGGTGCTGCTAACAGCTGCTAATGCTAACAGTGAGGAGTGTGTGTTTCTTAGCAAAGGGGTGGACCACAACCTTCCGGTGATATCTTGCCCTTTATTGCTTGAAGTAGGAATTCAACATCTTACAAATTCCTCATTAATCAGAATAAATCTGAGCATGTGGCAATGTGCTGTTGTTTAATGCTACACTAATACAGTTATATTATAATAACTCTATTTACATTTTGTCCATGTTGAAAACAACAAAACTTTCTATATTGATTCCTTTTTTAACATATATTTTTCTTAAACTAATAATGTAATGTCAAGTAAGTAATATTACTAATCTACCACACAGGGAGTAATTACATGACATGGTTATAAATATGCTGCCAGATTTGAGAATATTCTTTTTAAATTTGCCACTATTTTACCATCATGAACATCGTGCCTAACAAATGGCCATTCTGTGTTGGTGACCCGTGGTTCCTATCACCACCACTATACAAAATTTCTATAGTCTATGCAATAAACCATTTGAGATCAAACCACTCTGAATGATGTGGTTTACATCTGACCCACTGGAAAATTGGGTGGTTGAACCACTGTAAAACTGGGTGGTTGGGTGGTTGAACCACTGAAAGACTGGGTGGTTGGACCACTGGAAGACTGTGTGGTTGGGTGATTAAACCACTGGAAGACTGGGTGGTTAAACCCCTGGAAGACTGGGTGGTTGGAGGGTTGAACCACTGGGAGACTGGGTGGTTGAACCACTGTAAAACCGGGTTGGCTGAACCACTAGAAGACTGGGTGGTTGAACCACTGGAAGACTGGGTGGTTGAACCACTAGAAGATTGGGTGGTTGAACCACTAGAAGACTGGGTGGTTGAACCACTAGAAGACTGGGTGGTTGGGTGGTTGAACCACTAGAAGACTGGGTGGTTGGGTGGTTGGGTGGTTGAACCACTAGAAGACTGGGTGGTTGAACCACTAGAAGACTGGGTGGTTGGGTGGTTGAACCACTAGAGGACTGGGTGGTTGAACCGCTGGAAAACTGGGTGGTTGGGTGGTTGAACCTCTGGAAGACTGGGTGGTTGAACCACTGGAAGACTGGGTGGTTGAACCTCTGGAAGACTGGGTGGTTGAACCACTGGAAAACTGGGTGGTTGGGTGGTTGAACCACTGGGTGGTTGTGTAGTTGAACGACTGGAAGACTGGGTGGTTGGGTGGTGAACCACCGGAAAATGCGTTCTTGTTTGGTTTTACTGTGGTTTTGTCTGTTTGTTTTAAATTAGGGTTCTTGGCTGCCTGAAGGTTTCACAAGGCACTGTCAACACCAAGTATTAACCAGTGATTTAACACCTATATTACAGTATCTAAAATGGTCCAAATCTAAAGTTCTGGTATATTAGGATATGAAAGTGTCAGAGTTGAATATGCAACGAGTCATGTTTTTTTTCCTGTAATGAGCACAGTTTGAAAACCGCAGGCTGGTCAGCGATTAATTTTTAATCTGAGACAATCAGGGAAATTTAATACTCAGTATTTCAGCAAACATTAATGGTTGAAAAGGGATTGTTTACCCAGTGGAATAGCTTCATCTGCGAAACGAATCATTAATTTGATAGAATACAGCGCTCTGTTTAACGCTTATAACACTGACATTGCTCTGGACCTCCAGCTGAGACCAAATTGCGCTATTTACAAAGATGAAAAGTAATTGAACAGTAAATTGAAACGATACGAGACAATCATTTGATGCTTTGAACAAAATGGGGCCGAGTGGGATATTATATTCCATTATAAAGATGAAATTTGATATCTTGAAACTCATCTGACTGTGATAAAAATCAACTGGGGGAAAATATACTGTTTATTATGCAGTCAATAAGAAAGAGATCAGATACCGTAGGTTCCCATCTGTGTTTTTACTTTGAAAATATGGCAGTTTCATTTAAACATTGATAAATAATTGACTTTTGATCTAGAGAGAGGTGTGCTGAGGAAGGTAAACACCAATCCCAAATTTGAATAGATTATTTGGTTCAGAATGTTAGTCAGCTGTATGGCTGCGTCACTGCTGTATTGCAGTGGTAGGTCATATGTACCTACTTATTATAACCCTGAAGGCACCTCTCAATAACTGCAGCACCGTTTAAGGTGGAACGGAAACATAAATATGATAGTCAAGGAGCTACGTTCATCTTTATACATAGTAAGCATCACTTCTGGTTGGCAATATACAGCCATCATGACAAGATCATCCTGTTTGTGCCAGCACCGTTGGCAGATGACTGCACGACGCAGGACTACATGCATGCAGTCTGTTAAAATGATTGCCCTTAACACTATGTCAACATTGTCAAAGACTGCAATGGTGTCATGCCAGACTGTCAACCATACCATCACCTGCCTAAACACCTACCGCCCCATTGCACTGACATCAACAGCCATGAAGCTTTGAGCGGCTGGTCAAAACCAGTGGTGGACACAGTATACAAACCATGTCCTTGAGTTAAAGTAGAGATACCCAATGTAAAATATTACTCCAGGAAAAGTCCTCCATTAAGATAATCACTTGAGTAAAAGTACTAAAGTATTTACCTTCAAGTGTACCTAAGTATGGAGAGTAAAAGTAGCATGATTTATTATGGCTCTAATATCTTATCATTGCAACAAGACTCTTTGCAACTTAGTTTAAGTTTAATAAAAAATGCTTTAAACAGGATTACAAATGAGTTTTCCTTTATTATACCTCTCTGTTCATAGACATGAACTAGCCAAAACACATTTACTATAAAAGGAAATACTGTTTGTATAATTCAGAAAAAGATACTCTCCAGTCACAAGTGCATGTGTACATACAGTGGGGTGCAAAAGTTTGGGCAGCCTTGTTCATTTTCCTGATTTACCTTTATAAAGCATTGATTGTTTGGATAAAAAAAATCTGTTAAATATATCATAAGGGGAAAAACACAGTGATATTTGTGAAATGAAGTTTATATGATTTACAGAAAGTGTGCAATAATTGTCTAAACAAAATTAGGCAGGTGCATAAATTTGGGCACCAAAAAAAAAAAAACCTTAACTCAGTATTTAGTAGATCCTCCTTTCGCAGAAATAACAGCCTCTAAACGCTTCCTATAGCTTCTAATGAGAGTCTGGCTTGTGGCTGAAGGTATTTTAGACCGTTCTTCTTTACAAAACTTCTCTAGTTAATTCAGGTTTGATGGTTTCCTAGGAATGGACAGCTTTCTTTAAGTGACACCACAGATTTTCAATAATATTCAGGTCTGCGGACTGAGATGGCCATTCCAGAACGTTGTACTTGTTTCTCTGCATGAATGCATTAGTAGATTTTGAGCAGTGTTTAGGGTCGTTCCAGGAAGATCCAGCCCTGGCGCAGCTTCAGTTTTGTCACTGATTCCTGGACATTGGTCTCCAGAATCTGCTGATATTGATTGGAATCCATGTGTCCCTCAATTTTAACAAGATTCCCAGTCCCTGTACTGGCCACACAGCCCCACAGCATGACGGAACCACCACCAAATTTTATGTGCTCACAAGCCGAAAAGGAACGACAAAAGTGGCATAATGTTGTGGAGTAAAAAGTAAGATATTTGAGTTTGAAATGTAGCGCCGTTAAAGTATAAAGTCCTCCAAAGTGTAAATATTTAAGTAACGTATCTAATTACATTTACTTAGTTACTGTCCTTCACTGGTCAAAACCCACATCTGTTCCATGCTTCCAGCCATCATGGACCCTTACCGAATTGCATACTGCTCCAACAAATCTAAAGACAACGCACTGACCGTACACACTGCCCTGACACACTTAAACAGAAAGAACACATTTATGAGAATGCTGTTCATACATTATAGCTCTGCATCATCCCTGCTAAACTCATCCCCAAGCTCACAGACTTGGGTTTGAACTCTCAACTGTGTAACTGGATTCACACCACTACAACAAGTCAAAATAAGAAAACTAGATAGATCTATAATTATATTCATCATTTTTGCTGTACACATATAATCCATGCATTGTCAGGCCATGATTTCATATTGCTTTAGATAAATAAGTACAGGGTTGTTGTTGAAATTCATGTTAAACACAAGGGAAATGACATGTCAAACACAAACTGCAGTCATGTACACTGTTATTACTCTTATTAACATGCCTGCTGCCTTTCACAAGGAGAAAAAGTGAAAATTAGAGGTTTGAGATGTAAGCAGGCATGCATGGCTGCTCACTCGATGAAATAAAAAAAAATCTTCTCAGATTACCTTATTCAGCTCTGTTTATCAAACAGCCCTTGATTGTCAAGATAATTTGACCGAATATTTAAATATCCTGTTTCACCATCTTTAACCCTGATCAGTCAAGACATATTTGTTTTCTGAAGTTTGCACTGGAGCTACGAGGTTAATGTATTGAACAAGTCTTGGTTCTGATCCAGAATTGACTACCACAAAGTCTTAGTCTTGACCTAGACCTGACTACTGCAAAGTTATGGTTTTGACTTAGACTGGACTACTACAAAGTCTTGATCCTTGCTCAGACTTGACTACTCAAATTTTGCTAAATTTCCTTCAGGATCAATAAAGTATCTATCTATCTATCTATCTATCTATCTATCTATCTATCTATCTATCTATTATCTCAAACTCGACTACTACAAAGTCTCAGCCTTGACTTACACTCCACTTCTACAAAGTCTCAGTCTTGACCTGGACTCAACAACTACAACATCTCAGCCTTGACTCAGACTTGACTACTACAAAGTTTTGATCTTGGCCTAGACCTGACTAACACAAAGTCTTAGTCTTGATTCAGACTTGACTACTACAAAGTCTTAGTCTTGACCTGGACTCAACGACTACAAAGTCTCAGCCTTGACTCAGACTGGACTACTACAAAGTCTTGATCTTTGCTCAGACTAGACTACTCAGACTTTGCTAAATTTCCTTCAGGATCAATAAAGTATCTATCTATCTATCTATATATCTATCTATATACAAGTTTCAGTCTTGGCTCAAACTCGACTACTACAAAGTCTCAGCCTTGACTTACACTCCTCTTCTACAAAGTCTCAGTCTTGACCTGGACTCAACAACTACAATGTCTCAGCCTTGACTCAGACTGGACTACTACAAACTTTTGATCTTTGCTCAGACTTGACTACTACAAAGTCTCAGTCTTGACTCATACTTGACTCCAACAAAGTCTCAGTCTTGTCCCAGACTCGACTACTCCAAAGTCTCAGACTTGACTACTGCAAAGTTTTGATCTTGGCTCAGACTTGACTAACACAAAGTCTCAGTCTTGACTCATACTAGACTACTACAAAGTCTCAGGCTTGGCTCAGACTCCACTACTACAATATCTCAGTCTTAACCTGGACTCAATGACTACAAAGTCTCAGTCTTAATCTGGACTCAATGACTACAAAATTTCAGTCTTGACACAGACTTGACTACTAGACTTGGCCATGACCTCGACTACTGCAAAGTCTCAGTCTTAAGAGCTTGATCTTGAGCTTGCCTTGTTTGTGTGTTACAGAGAGAAATGCTTTGCTTCTTGTTTTCAGTAAGTTCTGTTTCTTGCTGAAGGTTGCACAGCTGGAGAAAGAGCTTTAGAAGCAGCCTTTTGTTTTCTGTTGATTATGTGCTAGAGAGAGAGGATGAGAGAGAGAGAAAGAGAGAGAGTGAGAGGGAGGAAAATTATGGAAAGATAATTAATCCTTTCAGGGTAAACAAACACGACTCTCTAACCATTATTTTGAAAGCAGCGCGGACGGCTATTATGGTAATTCGGTGTCATCTCGGTTGTTTAAAATTGTAATTAAAAGCTGTTGTAGGGCCCCCCTAACGAAGCCCCTCACCTTTAAGTATTAATGAACGACCACAATTAGTGTGCAAACGAGGACCCTTCAATCCGGAGGCACCGAAATGTTTCTGGACTTGACGGTTTCCTCCAGAGACTCTGTGATTGTTTTGTTTTGAGTGGATCTCTCAGTGTGTGCGTGATTACGTCCGCTGGGACCTGACGAAGGTGTCTGTATTGATCTTGCTCTAGCGCAACTTTGCATCAGGCTTTAATGTCAGAAGCTTTTAGTTTCCTCAGACAAATCATTTGTCTTTGAACAGATGCTGTATTGAGAGAATGGCAAGGGCCGGAAATGCCACTTTATATTACATACGAATGCATGTTTTAATATACATATACATATTAACATCATATAGCTATATATATTATTCATAAGTAATATAAGGCACTGCAGAAGTCAGAGACTCCCTTCATTTATTTATTTTCCAGTCACAATGACCGTTAATCCCAAGACATATCAGTCCACTGGCTTGATTAGGTCGGCACCCCACTGATTGGCTGCCATTCTTGGTCCACACTTGGACCATCCAACTGCCCTATGCACAAGATCTAACTATTATCTAACAAACTAATTTGAAATAGGCACAGAACTGTATTTTGGAAAACATACTAAGACAAATATTGTTAGGTCTGATTTTAAATGATTTAGGTGCAAATGTTGCTTAAACTGAAAATATGAAAGATAATGAATGAAAAAGATGGAAAAATAAGTACAGTCAAAATCAAGCAATGAAAGTGGAATTTTATCTAAGGCTCTGCTTAACCAGTGGCAAGGTTCCCTGAGCAAAACACTGTAGCACCACCAACTTTGGCATTAGGGCCAGTGGTGGTCCACAGAGCTCTTGCAATCAGGGATCATGACCACATAAACAGACAATTCCTCAGAACAACAATAATACAATATCAGGTACATTTAGTGTATTCAGTGTTAGGTGTGGTTAGTTTAGTGTGTTCACTCTGCTTACTGTCCTCCTTCCATTCTTTTCAGACCAGTGGACTTACTTTCAGTCTAAAATCTAGCATCACGCCTACAACGCTCAGTCATAGAAGTTAGTTGGACTTTCTGCTTCTCGCCATCCTGAGGTCTGGACTCTGGCATGGTCAGTTCAGCTATGACATGGTTGTTAATGTTTTTACCATGATACACAAGTTAATGGCACTCCATCACAGTTTTAATAGACTAAGTCCACATGCATCCCTACAAACAGGACTCAATGAACATTCTGCATTCCCAAAACAAGACAGGGACAATTCAGCCCAGATTCATCATTTTGGAAAAGCAATCTTGTGTTTTTATCGGCGAGTTGGTGACTGTAAGCTAGTGTTTATGGATGGAGGGTATGAAAGGTAATGTTCTTGTTGGTGCTATGCTGTTGCTATGGATACCTGTTTAGTGGAGCGTCAGTACCGAATGTAGAAGGTGGAGCGACTCAATCGCAGCTTTTCTGTACAGCAGATAGAATATAACTGTACTGTTTCTCGTTTCTTGGGCTTTCCCAACCAAAACTGTAGCTGAAATTCATCCAATGGTTTTCTTTCATTTTCTTTGAGCTCTTTGGGAGTCGAACCATGAGTACATGGTACATATTCTACAAGAGGCGTTTAACACAGCCATACCTGGGAAAGTTGGAGAGCCATAACAGTGGTTCTAGACCTCCAGAGTAGCATATGTATTGTCACTGTCCAAAGAAAACAAAAGGTGTCTTCCAAATGGCAACTTTTAATCCAAGTCAGTGTAAAGAGATTAGATTCCAGGTCATATCTACTGGTCCAGTCATGATACATAGCACATAAAAGGATATAAACATAGTAAAGAGACAGCTGCTGAGCTCAGATCATTAAGATAACCAACATCACAAAAAATAGGACACGTCTTTGAGGGTATACTTTGTTTAACTTTAATACTAGGAAAATGAGAAAAGTAGTTATCGTAGAATGTGCAAAAGCCAGGACGCCCTACCAAGTACCCTTTTAGCAGATATCACCCCAGAGTCTTTCTAGCATTTTCCTTCCTTGTTTTGCATGCACAATATATTCAAGATCTATCCACAGCTTTTTAACTGGCACTGTCAGGCAATACCAAACCTGTTACAGAAACCATTAGCTTCCAGAGATGGCTAAATCCATTCTTCCCTCCACATACACAATGCAACCTATGCCACAGAATAATAATAATAATAAAGCAACTTTACAAGGCAGAGTATTCTTTTCATTAAGAGCTGGTACAGCTTTTCTCCAGTCATGCATGGTGACAGTAGTCAGAGTGTTACATTTTTACTCCATCAGTTCACATCACATGTTTCTAAAATGCCTTGTTTCACAAACGCTACATGTTGATCTTTGTGATGAGGTGGCAGGACAGACTTCCTTCTGATGGCTCTCCTGTGCAGATCATGTTTGTGCAAGCAGCACTGCGTAGTAGAATGGAGCACCACCGCTCCTGTGTCCGCTAAAATGTGGGGGTTTCGCGTGGCCTTTCTGGCCAGTATACAAGCAGCTTTTATCAGGGCCCATCGGGAAGCCGTCTTAAGCTAAACTTTCACAGTTCCCTTTAACTGTTGTTTTGTACGGATATCTGTTCATATCTTTGTAGGCATCAACAGACTAAGACAACTAGCAGATGAACTAACAGATTAGGATGACTAGATGAATGCTGCTAAATAGGCATTGTATATATCGACATCCAGCTGTCTTTCGAATGTTCTCCCTTACTGAACAGCTATGGAGTATACGAAGTATTTATGAGAGGTATTTATGAAACAGCTGTATTTGTATTGCAGATATTGTGACCCCTGGTTCACTCCGAGTCTCTGCAATTAATAATTTCACCTCAAACTGCTCTGAATAACACTGTGTACATCTCAAAACGGAGGTGATTGGCCTAATTTAATCAAGTCAAGAGGCTCTTATTGTCTTTCCGTCCATGTACAAGTACACAGTGGCGTGAAATTACATTCCTCCAGAAACAAAGTGCAACATGGAACAAGGGAGTGCAAAGTGCATATGTGCAGACATGTGTGTGCAAACAAAAAAAATGTAACTAGGAAGCAGGATAGGATAAATTAAACAGACGTTAGACACAGTAAACATACAGGACAGTGCAGCACCAACACAGCACTCATTAACCGGACATGAGGTAGTGGAATTTACCCAGTCAGATAACATACTTAAACACAGCAGTTACTGAGGTAGTCCTAGAGTAAACAGTGTAAACTGTGTAGCAGTCATGTTCCAGTGCAAGTGGAGCATCAAAGGAGGTGTGTGTGAGTGTAGAGTGTGTCTGTGAGTGGGGGTTTCACATCAGTCCTTGTGGGTTTAGAAACCTAATCGTTTGAGGAACAAAGCTGTTGCAGAGTCTGGCGGTGATGGCATGGATGCTCTGGTACCTTAGGCCAGACAGCAGCAGTGAAAAAAGTCAGTGTGAGGGATGGATGGGGTTGTTGGTTTTGCACCAGTCCGTAAGCCGCTGCACCTCCTCTTTGTATGCTGACTCATCATTCTGACGCACCACAGTTGTGTCATCAGCAAACTTGATGATGTGGTTTGAGCTGTGCTTCGCAGTACAGTCGTGAGTCAGTAGAGTGAACAACAGAGGACCAAGTATACAACCCTGAGGGGTGCTGGTGCTCAGGGTGGTGGTGCTGGAGATGTTATTACCTATCCTGACTAACTCAGGTCTCTCAGTCAGTCCAGGATCCAGTTACCGAGGGAGGTGTTCAGGCCCATGAGGTTCAGTTTTCCAATCAGCTGCTGAGGGATGATGGTGTTGAATGCTGAACTGAAGTCTATGATGTCTTATGATCTCTATGAAGTTGGTGATGGCCTGGATGCCTTGCCACATGCACTGTGTGTCAACAGTGTTTTGAAAATGTTCATGGATTGTCTTTGAGTAGGCATGCTTAGCCTTTTTGATGGCCTGGGAAAGCTTGGCTCTTGCTATCCTGAGGCGTGCTTCAACCCCTGACTTGAAGGCCTTGTCACGGGTTCTCAGGAGTTTGTGCACCTCTGCAGTCATCCATGGGTTCTGGTTGGGGTGAGTTGTGACGGGTTTGGAGGCAGTATCATCAACAATACACTGGGTGATGTAGCCAGTCACTGATTCAGTATACTCCTCCAGGTTGATGGAGTCACCAGAAGCAGCTCATTCAGTGCAGCGTTAGCATTAGCTCTGGGGCCTGGCTCTTGACATTTGCCAGCGATAAGCAGTGACTAGAGACAAGCACCATGTCTTTGCACCATACAGTGTTAATGTAAACACACAGTCCGCCACCTCGGTCTTACTGCACAGCTCAGCGTCTCTGTCCGGGCAGAAGCACAACAGGCCTTTGAGCTGAATGGGTTTAATGTCCTATGGTTTAATGGCTAAGTCCGGAGTGAAGCCCGTCATCCATGTCTCCATAAAAATGAAAACACAGCAGTCTCTGACCGCACGCTGGGTAGCCTGCTAAATCTGGAGGTGATCCACTTTATTGTTCAGGTAGCAACGTTAGAGAGAAGAGAGAGAACAGCTGGTCATCTGGAGTTAGCCATTAGCCTAGTGCGCACCCCGGCTCGCTTGTCTCGCTTTCGCCTTCTCGCGCATCACTTTCAGCCAGCAGGTTCACGCACTGCCATGGATTGTAGCAGGCCTAGCACGCCCAGCTTATCCTTCAGTTTGATTGGAAGCAGAGATTGTGGCTGATTTCCCAGCTTTAGCAGGCTCTGGTGATGGTAGACATTGGTGCTGGTTGTACAAAGGTCATGATTGTGCATTTTTGAGTTTTGGTCGGGTTACACGACATATAGTAAACAAAGTGTCGTTTTGATGTTCCCAAAGTGGCCACTGCAGCTACCCGCCGCCCCGCCAGGACTGGAGTTGAATCATCTAATCTGGCTAATTAAGGTTTACAGGAACATCTAAGTGTGTCAGATTAGGATTAATACTTTACTAGAGCAAGAAAGGGCTGCATCCACCATCACATTTTAAGTGTTACTGTTTGGCTTAGAACATTTCAGCCCCTTTATGTTTTATGTTGTTCAGTCACCTTAACCCAGCTTTCCTTTTTCTAGCATTTCAGGGCTTCTGCGTAATAAATGCAGACTCTAATGCTTTTTTAGCATTACAGAAACCTTTCAGTTTCTGGAAAGGGTTTTACAAAGCTGAATCGCAGGTGGCAGAATGAATCTTTGGGCTGGGTTATGTCCTTCAGTATGATGTAGTGAACATTTACTTTTGCTACTCCTCTCTTACTGTACTTTCCTAAAGAGTCTCCCAGTGGCACCACCCTCAGTATGTAGTAACTAATAGCATGTTATTACAATAACTCTCTTCAGTAATTTATTCAATAAGTAAACAGAATAATTAATACAACGCTTGAAAACAATGTTGTCATCTATTGAATTCGACTTTGCTAAATGCCTAGAGTCACAACGTTTATGTAAAAACGTCATTACTGGTAAGCGCAGCACAGTTATTAACAAGCTTCAGGAACACCTTTAAAAACTACATTGACTTTTAAAATGATTCACATATTGGCTGTTGGTAGTAGCATGCTTTCACAGAGATGATACAGAATCTAAAGTGATGCTGAATTGATAATACACATTCCGCCTTAGCATTTAGAGCATTTACAGCTAACAAAATGACTAATAGGACAAAATCCAGGATGGTGCTTGATGTTTAGAAGTAAAGTGATCCCATATGGAGGTAAAATGACACATACTGTATTTACCATTCTGAGTCACTCCATGGTAGTTTGGCACGACACCATTACATTGTTGTTGGTGATGTTGAAGTGGTGTTAAGGCCAGTCGTTGTAACGGTTTGTGTGCAGGTAGTCCTGGGAATTGCAGCCACCTGCCATCGGTTCTGGCATTAACAGGATGACTCATGGAGAGCGTCACTGCTCGCTTAATGATCATCAGTCAGGTACAGTGATAAGGCCTGTCTTTGCTTACACCACAAGCACTGTGAGCATGAAACTTGAATCATTCACATCTCTCACAATGTCTGACCCACCCAGCAAGTATTATTCCAGTCGGTTGATTCCTTTGAGGTGCAGCTATTTTTTTCATAATGAGTTCTTGTCAGTATTTATGTTACTATTTTAAAATATGCAATTTATTAGAAGGTTTTTTTTCATAAATTCTTAAGAATGTATTTAGTCATTGAGAGATATGAGGTTTTGTTCTGAAAGTGAAGATATGCACATAATTCTAAACATACTGAACATTATTTAAACACAGCAGCTGCTCTTTACATTATTTAAATTATGATGGATGGATGAATAGCAATGCTCCGAATGCTAAACCTGCCTCTGAATGCTCTGGTTTACACTTCATTTAAACCCAGTATTTTATTGGCATTAGTACAAAGAGCACACACCCCACTCTGGAAGCATAGGGAACTGGGGAAAGTAAAATGTACTCCCATCAAAATAGGGTTTCAGCTGCTCAGGAGTATCCTTTGTTTAGGTTTTTCATAATGCTGCAAATGTTTTCAAAGCATGACAAGTCTGGACAAAGATTGATGATGTGGTAAGACGTGCAGAATGTGGTTTGTCAGTGTCTCGCTGAAATAAGCCAGGCCTTCACTGAAAAAGACGTCATCTAGATGGCAACCTATGTTGCTCCAGGACCTATATATATTCTTCAGCATTGATGACTTTAGTGCTGTGTGCACTAATACATCTAGTACCATCACAGATGCAGGATTTTGAGCAGTGCGCTGATAAGTCAGATGGTTCCTATCCTCTCTAGCCCAGTGGATGCAGGGTCCATGATTTCCAAAATCTTTGTCTAGGTAAGGCATTTCATTCTATCATAGACACCAAATGTAATGGGACCTACTCGTTATCGACCACAGTCTTTACGTAATTTGACCAGCAGTGTAAATAAGGGCTTTACCTCAGATGCTTCAAACTACATCTCCCAAAATTCAACTCTGCATGACATCATCACCATGTGTCTACATTATGCCAATCAAAGATAACTTATTTCGTGCTCGTCCCCTGGATACTGATTCAGCTCACCAGTTTGTCATTACCCTCTCTGTATACATGCTCCTTTGTTTGCCATTTCCTGTTGTGAGGTATAGCCAACCCTAGCCTCTGCCTCGTTTCTATCCTTGTTTGTATTTTGGTTTAGTCTTTTAGATTTTCCTTCTACTTGATTTGTACTTGGTTTGGTTTTTAAACTCTGCAAGTGTGGAATTAAGTGTGTCAATAGTTACGATAGCAATTTTTTTCAAATAAATTATAATTTTGACCAAAAAAAAATTATGTAATTTGACATAATTGTTCATTTTCATGCTTCCCATTGACACACTTTGAAGTAATCCTCCTTCCATCTTACTGGAAGACTTCAGAAGCTATGAACTACACCTACATCACTGGGGGTCACAATACCTGCACCTACAATCTGCTCCACAGCTCCATGTTACCCAAATACTGCTTGCACCTGTTTGTCCTTTTCTCTCCATGTCTTTTCATGAATACTTGTTTGTCACATCATGTCTTGATGTGACACCCCATTCGTTGATGGGCAAAAGTAGCAGGCCTTATGTGCCAAATGCCATTCTATTTGATGAAGTTGTCAACACTGTGCTTATAAAACAGGGATCGTTGTCAGAGACTAAAGGTCACAGCAATCCAAAAACACTGATACTCTGTGGTATATTTTCATTTTCATTGTCATGTCTTGTTTGGCCATCTTGAATGTGTGTCCCCTTGTACCCGGAAAGATCCTTTCCAGGAATGGCGTAGTCAAGCTGAATTCTAGATTATAGGGTCTCAGGCTACTCCCAGGGGTGCAGTGGCGTGGTGGGGGTGCTTTCTGATGACTTTGGCATTGTTCACAGGATCGGATATGCACTTTGTCCATCTGTCTTTGTCCATTTCTAGCCAGCCACTAACATCACAAAGATCACAGATGTTTAATTCTAACCTTCTTTGTTAGTAAAGTGCAAGTTGCAGTTCTGTAGCACCTATTCATTTCCCTGTAAAAGGATTAGTAGCTGTCAATCACTTGATCCCACAACCTTTGTACTGTCCGTCTGTAATTGTTATACTATGTAAGCAGCTCCATCACACATCCAATCACACATTTAACAAACGTGCATCTTCGGACACCTTTGGTTTTGTGATCAAAATGTTACCAGGATTTGCTGATGGTTTGGGGACATATTGACTTAATGTTCGTTTAAGGCTTGTCCACGATGATCGTCTCCTCACAGCAAAGTATGTGTAGTATCTTGGTTTACACAATACACAAAAGGCAGGAATGCATGTTATACTTTCATTTTCCAGAGTTCACACATCCCTAAATGTCTAGTCAAAAAACACTTGCTGTTCTTCTGTGCGGATAAAAAAATGTCAGTTAGGTTTAATTCTTCCCAGCAGGTGACCATTAGCAAAGTTAGCAAGTGCCCTGAACAGCACAACTAGCAAACAGACACAACGTCGTACAATCATCATCAAAAGAATAGAATAAAATCAACCAACAGGAATGAAACTTGGTGGGTAGGTTTGACATCGGGAGACATGAGAATGAGTCAAGTTTCACACTCGGCTGCACATGTGGCATAAGTACGGACAGGCCTTATCACTATCCCTGATTGACCCAATAGCCAAAATTCTTCACATCAGCAAGCAGTGAAGCTTCTCATGAGTTATCCTGTTAGTGCCAGCACTGTTGGTAGACAGCTGCACAATGGAGGACTACATGCACATTGACCGTTACGGCAATTGGCCCTAACAACTTATCAATGCTGCCAAAGACTACAATGGTGCCAGACTGTCGTAGAGTGGCTCAGAATGGCAGAGGACCATCTTCAGTGACAAGTCCTGCTTTTGTTTTGGTGGAGACCACCAACAAATCAGTGTGTGGAGGCACCGTGGTCAGTGCCCAGATGAATAGTTTGTTGTCCCACGTCCAGAAGACTTGGTGTCACTCCATCTCCACCCCTACCACAAAATCTGCAGGAACTGTGGGAGAATATTTAAGATGCATGGGATGGATTATCACGGGACACCATTAGGAACCTCTACAGCTTTAAATTGACCATTTTTGAACATAACTGTAAGCAGATCTGTCCTACTCCAGCCCCATGTTCACCCTTAGGTACAGTTTTACCCTCTTTTGAGCCATTGCCTCATTCAAAACAGCACACAACTAGCAGGGCAATTCAGCTGAAGTTGAACATTTGATTGACTGGAGGAGAATGGTCAGGCTGTTTGAATTACTGGTTCATTTAGGAACGCAGTGGTAGCCGTAGCTATTATTTACATTGTGCCCGGAAGTCTGCTGTATTTAAGCTTCTGCAGTGACAGATGTGGAAGTGTGAGAATGGTCAAATTTGTCAGATTTTCCTAAGTGCCTTATTTGGGCTCATTTTTCATTTAAACTGTCTCTGTCTGCTTGCGTTCCTTTCTCCTCCACACTTTGAGTGTGTGAATGTGTCATATGTGCTTAGTCTTTTTGATCTGAAAAGCATTTAGGTGAAGGTTTATTGGTAATCAATAACCCTCATTCGTCACACAGTTTCTGAAAGCTATTGGACTGGTTTGAAAGAAAGAGCCGACCCCCAGGCCTTCAAAAACCTGATTAATGCTCACTCTGTCTTGGTCAGTCTATTGACTGCATAATGTATTGGTTAGATTGCATAACTAAGCAGACTCAGGCCTGTTTGTATCAGGAGCACATATATACTCTGTTCCTGTTACCTGGCCTTCGTCACATTTCACTGTCGTCTTTGTTTTATACAAGTGTACAGTTGTGATATGGAACCAACCAGAAGCTTATTTGCAGTGCTGTCTTAGATTTCATTCCTGACTGAGTTTAGTACCCCAACATACATATTCAGGCTGTGATTAATCCAGGTTTAGATACTCAGGCTGTGATTAATCCAGGTTTAGATACTCAGGCTGTGATTTAATCTGGGTTTAGACACTCAGGCTGTAATTAATCCAGGTTTAGATACTCAGGCTGTGATTTAATCCAGGTTTAGATACCCAGGCTGTGATTTAATCCAGGTTTAGATACCCAGGCTGTGATTAATCCAGGTTTAGATACTCAGGCTGTAATTAATCCAGGTTTAGATACTCAGTCTGTGAATTAATCCAGGTTTAGATACTCAGTCTGTGATTATTCCAGGTTTAGATACTCAGACTGTGATTAATCCAGGTTTAGATACTCAGTCTGTGATTAATCCAGGTTTAGATACTCAGTCTGTGATTATTCCAGGTTTAGATACTCAGACTGTGATTATTCCAGGTTTAGATACTCAGACTGTGATTATTCCAGGTTTAGATACTCAGGCTGTGATTAATCCAGGTTTAGATACTCAGGCTGTGATTAATCCAGGTTTAGATACTCAGTCTGTAATTAATTCAGTTTTAGATACTCAGGCTGTGATTAATCCAGGTTTAGATACTCAGTCTATGAATTAATCCAGGTTTAGATACCCAGGCTGTGATTAATCCAGGTTTAGATACTCAGGCTGTAATTAATCCAGGTTTAGATACTCAGTCTGTGAATTAATCCAGGTTTAGATACTCAGTCTGTGATTATTCCAGGTTTAGATACTCAGACTGTGATTAATCCAGGTTTAGATACTCAGGCTGTGATTAATCTAGGTTTAGATACTTAGTCTATGAATTAATCCAGGTTTAGATACTCAGGCTGTAATTAATCCAAGTTTAGATACTCAGGCTGTGATTAATCCAAGTTTAGATACTCAGGCTGTGATTAATCCAGGTTTAGATACTTAGTCTATGAATTAATCCAGGTTTAGATACTCAGGCTATGAATTAATCCAGGTTTAGATACTCAGGCTGTGATTATTCCAGGTTTAGATACTAATTCATAGATTTAATCCAGGTTTAGATACTCAGGCTGTGATTAATCCAGGTTTAGATACTCAGCCTATGAATTAATTCAGGTTTAGATACTAAGGCTGTGATTTAATCCAGGTTTAGATACTAATTCATAGATTTAATCCAGGTTTAGATACTCAGGCTGTGATTATTCCAGGTTTAGATACTAATTCATAGATTTAATCCAGGTTTAGATACTCAGGCTGTGATTAATCCAGGTTTAGATACTCAGGCTGTGATTAATCCAGGTTTAGATACTAGGCTGTGATTATTCCAGGTTTAGATACTAATTCATAGATTTAATCCAGGTTTAGATACTCAGGCTGTGATTATTCCAGGTTTAGATACTAATTCATAGATTTAATCCAGGTTTAGATACTCAGGCTGTGATTAATCCAGGTTTAGATACTCAGCCTATGAATTAATTCAGGTTTAGATACTAAGGCTGTGATTTAATCCAGGTTTAGATACTCAGCCTATGATTTAATCCCGGTTTAGGTACTCAGGCTGTAATTATTCCAGGCTTAGATACTCAGACTGTAATTAATCCAAGTTTAGATACTCAGGCTGTGATTAATCCAGGTTTAGATACTCAGACTGTAATTAATCCAGGTTTAGATACTCAGACTGTAATTAACCCAGGTGTAATTTCTGTGTGAAAATCTGAGGATATCTGCAGTTATTCAATTACTCAGTCTGTCTGTATCTGTCTTTTATCAGTCTACCTGTGTGTTTAGGGTTCTAATCTGTCATCTGTATGTTAAGCCCTTGTTAAAGCTGTCATTACGGCTAAGGCTATCAGATAAAATTTATCACTGCCTCGGGTTCATAAGGTGCTGTGCATCTAAAAACAAGATATTTTCCATTTTTCCATCACAGTGGAGGTGCTATATAGATATCGAAGCCTGAGGGAATCCAAAAATTATTATATTTTCATGATTTTACATCTCATGGGAACCATCAGGTCATTTAATCTGTAAGGAAAGTGCTGAGACAATACGACAGCATGTTGCAGTTTTGGAACTCTGCAGCAGACACAGTGGGGAATTTACTCTACCGTATGACTCAACACACCCCAACAAACCTCCAGACTGTTTCAAGAGAGTTAAAGATTGTATTTCCATGTTATTCGTTATTACTGAGTAAGCTGAATAAGTACTTTCTAGTTCTCTTTCCTAATTCACATCCTTTGAAGTATTGTCGTCACGTGTACTGTATCTAATTACAGCACCCCGGCCCTGTCCAAGCTGAGTTACTGACTATAGCTACAATGCTAACTGAGCACAGTGGTTCTAAATCCAAAGCTTCAGCACGCACCTTAGTACATAAGTGACTGAAATAGCCAGAGCTGGCCTCACTTCATATTTCATATTCCTCATACACAGCAATGATAGCCATGAGAGGGCTGGCCTTGTGGATGATGAGATTATATGTCCAAAACACAAACGAGGAATTCTATAGAAGAAAGAATGTTTGTAAACAAAATGATTCACTTGCCCAGAAACCTTTCCATTAGTTTCTCCGCCTGTCTTAAATTCAGTGTTATCATATATAAACCATGATTTGTTTTTCATGGACAGCACAACTTGTGTTTCAGAAATTGGAGTTCTTCACCAAATATCATCAATCAATTGATCTGCATCTAACACCATCATTCTCCAATAAATACAATGATGTCCCATCAAAGACCATTACATTCTATTAAACACCATCATTCTCTAGCAGACACCATCTTTGTCCATCAGAACACCACAAACATCATCACTCTTCACCAAACACCAACATTCTCCATCCTCCTTTAAAACACAACCATACTCCATTAAAAAAAAAACATTCTATATCTAACACCATCATTCACAATCATGCTTCACCAAATATTCTCTAACACCATCATTCATAATCATACTGCACCAAATATTCTCTAAAACCATCATTCATAATCATACTTCAACAAATATTCTCTAACACCATCATTCATAATCATACTTCACCAAATATTCTCTAACACCATCATTCATAATCATACTTCACCAAATATTCTCTAACACCATCATTCATAATCATACTTCACCAAATATTCTCTAACACCATCATCATTATAATCATAAGCACCAAAATATTCTCTAAACACCATCATTCATAATCATACTTCACCAAATATTCTCTAACACCATCATTCATAATCATACTTCACCAAATATTCTCTAAAACCATCATTCATAATCATACTTCACCAAATATTCTCTAACACCATCATTCATAATCATACTGCACCAAATATTCTCTAAAACCATCATTCATAATCATACTTCACCAAATATTCTCTAACACCATCATTCATAATCATACTTCACCAAATATTCTCTAACACCATCATTCATAATCATACTTCACCAAATATTCTCTAAAACCATCATTCATAATCATACTTCACCAAATATTCTCTAACACCATCATTCATAATCATACTTCACCAAATATTCTCTAACACCATCATTCATAATCATACTTCACCAAATATTCTCTAACACCATCATTCTGAACCCAACATTTCTACACTGAACCCAACTATTCTACACTAGGCATCATTATTCTCCACCAAACACCAGCATTCTCCATCCTCCTTTAAAACACAACCATACTCCATTAAAAACAACCATTCTATATCTAACACCATCATTCACAATCATACTTCACCAAATATTCTCTAACACCATCATTCTGAACCCAACATGACTATTATACACTAGGCATTATTATTCTCCACCAAACACCATCATTCTCCATCCTCCTTTAAAACACAACCAAACTCCATTAAAAACAACCATTCTATATCTAACACCATCATTCACAATCATACTTCACCAAATATTCTCTAACACCATCATTCATAATCATACTTCAACAAATATTCTCTAACACCATCATTCATAATCATACTTCAACAAATATTCTCTAACACCATCATTCACAATCATACTTCACCAAATATTCTCTAACACCATCATTCTGAACCCAACATGACTATTATACACTAGGCATTATTATTCTCCACCAAACACCATCATTCTCCATAATCATCCTTCACCAAAATCTCTACAACATCAAAAACATTTTCTTAAAAACCCCAACCATTCTATATGTGCATCTTATTCACCATCATTTATAATCATACTTCACCAAATATTCTCTAACACCATCATTCATAATCATACTTCAACAAATATTCTCTAACACCATCATTCTGAACCCAACATTACTATTATACACTAGGCATTACTATTCTCCACCAAACACCAACATTCTCCATTAGATACCATTATTTTCCAACAAACACCAGCTCCAATCATATTCCATCAAACCCTAACGTCCTTTAACAAACACACACTTGCAGAGAACTCTGCATTCACAGAAAGCAAACTTCACTACTTTCATTTCTCATTCATCATCACACTTCATATGCCCAGGTAGCAATCACAACACATGATGGTTCAGAGGTGACAGGGGAAAGCCAAGAATTAGAGATGAGCTCCATAGCTTCTATTACAAGAACAGGCTCAAAAGTTCCTCATCTGGCATAGCTGCAGCCAAGGTTCATGCTTAGATGAATACTGCCAAAGTCAAGGCTGTATATCACAGAAGGAATCCAAAGTCATGCTCAGAAAGGCTCAGTTGAAAGTGACAGACGTAAGCAACTCAAGCACCTCTAAAACAGGAAAGTAAGGTAACCGCAGCCATGGCTGAAATAAAAGTGTTGGAGGCAGCACCGGAAAAAGCGAGGACGGAGGAGAGAGCCTTCAGATGCATCCATGAATACATTCCGAGGCATTAGGGTCAGAGTCAATAACTTCTGTTGTGATTGAGCCATATCAACCACCCTTAGAGCCCATCATCTAGCTCAGAGCTGAAACACCATTGAGGCAGCTCTACAACTCCAAAGGATAAACAAGCCGTCCTAGACTTCAAAGAAAGACCTGTTTCAGAAACAGTTCCTCCCGCGTCAACCAAAGACTGACAGCTTGAATCTTTCCAGTGATCTTTGTCCATAATTACAATTATGTAAAGAGTGGTATCCGATAAATACCAGGTGTCCTGGTGGTTTGTTGTAACAGAGTTTAAGTACAGTGTTTTTTTTAAAAGTCAGCACCGTTCACTAATCTCTCCATGCCGTCAGACGGGCTGTCATGCATCCCTCTGACTGAGCACTCTGGGCACTCTATTTCCCAGGATACCTGGGGTGATCATGTGACCTCCAGCAAGCAGCTTATCGCAGATTGGCCTCACCCAATTACTGATTGTTGTAGCTGTTTCATGATCTATGTAAGCTGTTTGGTTTGTTCAGTTCTTTGTGTAGCACCAATACTTAGTACTACACAAAGAGCTGAACAAACCAAACAGCCTAACAAACCAAACAGCTTAACAAACCAAACAGCCGAACAAACCAAACAGCTTAACAAACCAAACAAGCCGAAACAACCCAAACAGCCGAGTACAAACCCGAACAGCCGAAACAACCCAAACAAACCAAACAGAGCTGAACAAACCAAACAGCTGAACAAACCAAACAGCTTAACAAACCAAACAGCCGAACAAACCAAACAGCTTAACAAACCAAACAGCCTAACAAACCAAACAGCCGAACAAACCAAACAGCTTAACAAACCAAACAGCCGAACAAACCAAACAGCTGAACAAACCAAACAGCTTAACAAACCAAACAGCTTAACAACCCAAACAGCCGAACAACCCAAACAGCCGAACAACCCAAACAGCCGAACAACCCAAACAGCCGAACAACCCAAACAGCCGAACAAAACCAAACAACCGAACAACCCAAACAGCCGAACAACCCAAACAGCCGAACAACCCAAACAGCTTAACAAACCAAACAGCCGAACAAACCAAACAGCTGAACAAACCAAACAGCTTAACAAACCAAACAGCTTAACAAACCAAACAGCTTAACAACCCAAACAGCCGAACAACCCAAACAGCCGAACAACCCAAACAGCCGAACAACCCAAACAGCCGAACAACCCAAACAGCCGAACAACCCAAACAGCCGAACAAAACCAAACAACCGAACAACCCAAACAGCCGAACAACCCAAACAGCCGAACAACCCAAACAGCTTAACAAACCAAAAAGCTGAACAAACCAAACAGCTTAACCGGTCTTTGGCTGTCGCTGCCTTTTTGACTCTCCTGTCGCTGCCTTTTTGACTCTCCTGTCGCTGCCTTTTTGACTCTCCTGTCGCTGCCTTTTTGACTCTCCTGTCGCTGCCTTTTTGACTCTCCTGTCGCTGCCTTTTTGACTCTCCTGTCGCTGCCTTTTTGACTCTCCTGTCGCTGTCTTTTTGACTCTCCTGTCGCTGTCTTTTTGACTCTCCTGTCGCTGTCTTTTTGACTCTCCTGTCGCTGTCTTTTTGACTCTCCTGTCGCTGCCTTTTTGACTTTCCTGTTGCTGCCTTTTTGACTCTCCTGTTGCTGCCTTTTTGACTCTCCTGTTGCTGCCTTTTTGACTCTCCTGTTGCTGCCTTTTTGACTCTCCTGTCGCTGCCTTTTTGACTCTCCTGTCGCTGCCTTTTTGACTCTCCTGTCGCTGCCTTTTTGACTCTCCTGTCGCTGCCTTTTTGACTCTCCTGTCGCTGCCTTTTTGACTCTCCTGTCGCTGCCTTTTTGACTCTCCTGTCGCAGCCTTTTTGACTCTCCTGTCGCAGCCTTTTTGGCTCTCCTGTCGCAGCCTTTTTGACTCTCCTGTCGCAGCCTTTTTGACTCTCCTGTCGCTGTCTTTTTGACTCTCCTGTCGCTGTCTTTTTGACTCTCCTGTCGCTGTCTTTTTGACTCTCCTGTCGCTGCCTTTTTGACTCTCCTGTCGCAGCCTTTTTGACTCTCCTGTCGCAGCCTTTTTGACTCTCCTGTCACTGTCTTTTTGACTCTCCTGTCGCTGCCTTTTTGACTCTCCTGTCGCAGCCTTTTTGACTCTCCTGTCGCTGTCTTTTTGACTCTCCTGTCGCTGTCTTTTTGACTCTCTTGTTGCTTCCTTGTTCCTGGATGGTTATGTTTAACCAGTACCCTGTACCTTGAGTTACTCACTATGTTATTGGCATCAAACACATCAACATCATATTCCACAAAACACTCATTCTCCATCTCCACCAAACCCAACAAGACCTGCTAGACCACCAAAACTGGCCCCATTATATAAACAGCACTTAAAGCTTTCTTCTTTGAGAGGGAGGGGAAATTCAAGCTCCTTTCTTACTTCAGATCTGAAAACATCCCCCAAGTGTTTCAGCCCCATCCTTCCTTCCTTTTTGAGAATACCACTCAACTCTGTGGGTGAAGGGATGGGAAGTTGTTAAGAAGCTCTTACTGAGAAAAGTAAGTGTTCTCAGAACAATGGACTGACCAGTTCAGAGTCCAGATCTGAAAGGCAGAAAGTAGACACACCTAATGCTTCAACATCTGATACAATATGAAGTTGTTGTTCTGTGGTTTTGTGGCCATGCTGGAATCTATGATCTTTTATATGGTGTCTACACTACAATCTCTGGAGAGACAAATGAGGACAGCATATGTTTATCACATGACGCTGAATAAAATATAATGTGTGCTTGTTTGCGCAGTAAAGAATATTGTAAATTATGCAGCATAGTCTTACCAAGTCTGGCCAAGCTCTAATTTAAAGAGATGTCTCTTGATGCCTGTGCGTGTGTAGGTGTGCATCTGTGCGTGTGTCCTGTCACTGGAGAACACATAATGCGGTGACGTGCTGAAAGTGGGCAGTCAGTGAGTAAACGCTGCTGTCACCCTCTAATTGCCCCGTCACACAGCACAACTAATTGAGGCCCATCTCCATCTTCTCTCTCATCTAACACAGCGATCTACAGCCACTGGTACAGCATACATATGACCAAGACCATGTTTAACCCTCAGAAGGCACAGGTATTACCAGCACTAACAAAAGCATACTGTCCTCATCCCCTCATATTGGACTGATGGTGGACTCAACCCTACAGTGACTCACTGTTACCTCTTGAGATTCAAAGTAGTATTAAGAGACAGGACAGAGCAGAGTTGCTGGTATGCTAACATGCTAACTACTACAGCTAGCTGCTAATGCTAGCATGCTAATTTCTGTAAATCTCATGATCTTTGACACGCTGTGCAAATTGTCATTTTTTAACATTCTGCCGGCTCCTTAGTTTCAGTGACAGAGACTCTTAATCAGGAGATTTTGGACAATTTCATGCTTCCAACTTTGTGGGAACAGTTTGGGAATGGTCCCTTCCTTTCCCCACATGACTGTGCACCAGTGCACAAAGCAAGGTCTATAAAGACATGGATGAACAAGTTTGTTTTGAATGACTTGACTCGCCTGCACAGAGTCCTGACCTTATCTTACCAGAAAACCTTTAGGAGGAATTAGAGTGGAGACCGCAGGCCAGGCCTTCTCGTCCAACATTCTGGAGGAATGGTCAAAAATTCCCAGAAACACATTCCTAAACCATGTGGAAATTGGGAATCGCCTGATATATGTAGAGTTTTCGGTTATCTGATTACCTTCATATAAAAGCGGTGATTACTAACAAAATCTGATTTATTGGATGATTAAGTGCATACAAAGCATTGCTTTCTGAATTTTTATGTGAAGATATTGGCCAAAAAACATATTAATGGTGGAAAGGAACATGCAGTATGATGTGGGGCAAAAAATTCCCAAAGAAAACCCATGGTTTTCAGACTCACCACTATTTTGCCTTCATTTGATGCGTTATGTATAAAGCTCAAAAGACACATGCAGGTTCACTAGTGCTTTTGGATGATACTCCTGTTGTAGACATGGTGACCCCTGCTTCCTCTCGCCACCACTGTATAGTGGTCTGTACAATGAACCACTTCACACTGAACTACTCTGAATGACTCTGGAATTATACAGGCATTTGTGAGTGCACCAAATATCATCTCTTTGAGAGCCCTTGCAGACTATTGCACTCAGAATGTGTTCTGCTGTAGTATGGACCTACAGCTCAGGAAGACATGCGTTAACAGGTAAGAAGATACAGCATTAGAAGTAGTTTTTGTTTAGGGAAATTAAATCTCTTTAGAAGGCCACCTCGGGGTCACATGTGTGATCGTACATCAGCCTGTGCGTGCCACATCAATTAGGATTATACACAAAGGCTGAAGGTGCCAGACTGCTGTCTGCACTTTAACACCGCCGCCAACGTGTCAAAGCATGAGTAGACTATAAAGCACACCGTGGTATAATACTACATCACTGCGGGACCTGTATTATGATACAGTACAGTACATTACTGTTATGTGCATATCATGACAATGAAGAGTAGAACTGAGCTTAGTAACTTCATTTGTTAAGTTGTCAAAAAAAAATTTTTTGCACATTTGCTTAGCCCTATCTACTAGACAGCTGAAATCTACTTTTATATATATATGTGTATATATATATATATATATATATATATATATATATATATATATATATATATATTATATAATCTGACATATATATTATTTTATTATAATATTATATTATACTAATTATATTAAATTATATATTATATTATATTATACTATATATGTACTAAAGCAATGCAATGTGTGAATGTTGACTATTTAATTTATTTATTGAACATTCTTTTTGTAAAAAAAAATTGTAAATTGTATATGTTTTGTAAATCATTGTTGCTGATATTTGTGTATTTTAATCAGGAAGATGCATTAATGTTTGTGAATTCTTCATCTTTTTTGTATTTGTCATATTGTCATGTTTTATTTTTTTTTATTAATATGAACTTATTTTCACTTATAAAATCAACGATATAGTCAACAAAATACACAGACATATGAGTCAATGGCAAATACATTTAAAACAAAAAGGAAAAATGTATATTCATAGCAGCATACATATTTAAATGTATATCTTTGAACATTTTAGATCTTAACGATATTTAGTATTATCAAGACTTTTAATTTTCTATTTCAGTTTTTAAAAGAGCTGCTGACATTGGCATTGCACCATGAAGGTCACCTGGGGTCTTCTGTATGATGCCATACCCTAGCCCCTCTTTCGCAAAACAAAAGTAAAAAAATAAAAGTCTGTTTTTTTAGCTTGTGCTGCCTGACATTTGAGGACATAAGAGGTCATTATTTTAAGGTAATAATATTATAATATTTATTATTATATATTATATATATTATATATTATATATATAAAATTGTGCCCAACTATTTTATTTACATATATTTTTTTTATTTCTCCTATATAAAGTATGTATAAGAGACCTAAAGATCTTTCCTTTTTCCTTCCTCCAAAGCCCCTGATGATGTTTGTGAGCTAAAGTAGTGCTACTGCCCATTTTCTCAGGCTCTGCCTCGGATCCACATTAAACACCCATCGATTATCCAAACTCTGCAGTGTAATCCAAACGTAAAGAGGAGGAAAATAAATAAATAAATAAGCAGCATATAGATTCTCTCCCAGCTAAGAGCCGGGGGGAACAGGGCCGGCAATCAATAGCAGTGATCGGGTATAAAATAACCTTTTGATGACCAGAGGAAATGCGATCCGTTCCTGCCGCTGCTATCGACCCGCAGCGCCATACGCCACAGAATCTTTTTATTTTCTGGAGAATTCTGCAGGACCTGGGAGATGGGAGGATGGATAGATAGATAGATAGATAGATAGATAGATAGATAGATAGATAGATAGATGCAAAAACATACTTTTAATGTAAGTCAATATTGCCACCTAAGGTAAAAACTGAATGATCTTGTTCTAACAGGACCTAAGAATAGTTCTTATCCTTATTACCATATGCCCAGTATATAAGATTAGTTACTGTAACCAGATTAAACTGTAATTCACACTCCCAACTACTCTAAACAGAGTTATACGAGTCATATATATTTAATTGAGCCATGTAAAAACCTCTGAGTTAACAACAGAAGGAAACTTACAAGCAAGGTATAAGCAGACATGGTAAGCACAGGGGGTCCATGCTAAACAAAAGAGCAGGATAAATAAGATAAGAAATGATAAATACAAGCAAAGCAAGAAGGCAAAGGCCTTACAGCAGAATACAGACATTCAGTGACAACAGTGGGCCCAAACAGAGGAGTATACATACACCAAGACTGACATGGAACACCTAGGAAGGAGAGGACTAGAGATAGGTGAGGGGCATGGCAAAAGGGCAGAGACAAGGAGGAGCTACAAACCAAACAAGCAAAGGCAACATGTATCTGTACAGTACCAGTCATTTAGCATTTAGACATGGCTACTCGTAGCAGGTTCTCCTTCTGTTTATCTGTATTATTTCCTTTATAATAAAAATAAAGACATCAAACTATAAAATGGCACTCGTACAATTATGCAGTCACCTTAAACAACATCCAGAATGGAATTTTACAGAAGGATAAACAGGTTTCTCAATGAATGTTAATATGTTGGTCTATCCATCATGAATATTCACAAAACTGAAAGGGTAAGTACAGCTTAAAAATAGTACAGGTTTCCATTTTCCAAATATTCACCTATAGGACCTGAATGAGAACCACAGAACACTCTACTAAAGAACCCCAGAGAGATCTTTCTCCTAAAGGACCTGAATGAAAACTATAGAATACTCTACTAAAGGACCTCAGAGAGATCTTTCTCCTATAGGACCTGAATGAAAACTATAGAATACGCTACTAAAGGACCTCAGAGAGATCCTTCTCCTATAGGACCTGAATGAAAACTATAGAATACTCTACTAAAGGACCTCAGAGAGATCCTTCTCCTATAGGACCTGAATGAAAACTATAGAATACTCTACTAAAGGACCCCAGAGAGATCTTTTTCCTATAAGACCTGAATTGACCCTGAATGAAAGGACCTCAGAGAGATATTTCTCCTATAGGACCTGAATGAAAACTATAGAATACTCTACTAAAGTACCCCAGAGAGATCCTTCTCCTAAAGGACCTGAATGAAAACTACAGAACACTCTACTAGAGGACCCCAGAGAGATATTTCTCCTAAAGGACCTGAATGACAACTACAGAACACTCTACTAAAGGACCTCAGAGAGATCTTTCTCCTATAGGACCTGAATGAAAACTATAGAACACTCTACTAGAGGACCCCAGAGAGATCTTTCTCCTATAGGACTTGAATGAGAACTTGAGAATTTTCTTCTTAATGACCTCAAATGGAGCTTTCTTCTACAGGACCTAAATGAGAACTTTCACCTAAGGGATCAGAGATCACTATCTACTGAAGAACGTACTCTTAAACCTTATGATGTCCATATCTAAATAATTTCTGTTCTCTATTTAAACAAATGTATAGAATGTTATGAAATAGCCAAACAGTGCTTATCATATTTAATACTTTACTCAAATGGGATTACTGACAATTAACCCAACAGAATAAACACCCTATTTAATTGTGAATAGGATTTCTCTTCTGCACAGCATTTGGACTTGAATGGGTTAACGGGAGAAGGGGGAGAGTTTATGATGTGCGCGCTGAGCCGAAAGGTGATTTCTGCCATTTTCTCTCAAATGTGTTTAGCCATTTTACTGTCAGATAACACTCCCAGCAAAACAATGTTTTTGTCCAGAGCGGAGAGAGAAATGATGATAGAGAGGCACGCAGATAGAGAGCGAGCGAGAGAGCTGTAGTTGTGCTTGAAGGGACTCAAATTGATTTCAGACTTAGTGTTGGATCAGTTATGAGAGAAAGTTTATGTAATAATTTGCTTTGTTGTTGTTTTGTACCCCAGAAAAAATCGAGCTTATTTTCCTCTGTGGACGATTCTTGTGTAAGCGCTAAATCAAAAGTGCTGTTTTGTGCCTCCCCAACAGAAGAGAGAACTCGACTTCTAACAGACCCAGAAAAATACCTTGCGCGTATTCACCCCAAATGCAGTCCGCCAAGACCACGGGCTCGCTGTCTGAAGTTTGCTGCTGTAGTTTTGGCCCCTGGAACAACTAGGGAGTAATAGAAGCTAGAGAGTGTGGATAGCATGCTGCTAACTGCAAGCCTACACCGTCACAGTCCTGCCTCCACCTGTGTTGGATTGTTAAGTAAGCGAGCTTCTCTAACAGGCTTGCTGTTTCTGACACTGTATGACAGACTGCTATTTATAAACACTGAGTAGGCTAGCATAGCTAAAAACAGTAGCCATCAGCTAACAGACGCCCGCATCGCATAGAGTGATGGGAGAGATGCAGGACCATCCTCCCCGCCCAGAGAGAGAGAGCGAGAGAAAGAGAGAGAGGACAATTATGCTGTCTTGATCCCTTAAAGATGAATATAAATACACCTGATCTACCTACCGATGCAGCCTTTAATCAAACACTGCTCAATCAAAGAACCTTCCTCTCTGACTGGCATTCTCCTTCTGTATGGCTTTGTTCTCTCTTTTACTTTATTCCTATGTTTTTTCTCTCTCTCTCATCTCTCCGTCTCGTAATACGTCGTCTCCAGTGCCTGAGGGAAATCCCAGGTTGTCTCGCTCCTTGCAACCTCTCTCATCTACTGTCATATTCTGATCTTTTGTCTCCTTGAAAATTTCTCCACTCAGCTCGTGAATTTTATATAACTCTCTTAGCGTCACTCTCTGTCGATCCGCTTTTATAATGGAGTTGTGTGTGAATAAACATGTGCCACTCAGTGGCCGTGCAGAGGGAAAATGAGGAGGGGAGGAAGATAACAGAGAGATGAGCGAGAAAGAGAAAGAGATGAGAAAGACAAGATGTACAGATGGAGACAGACAAAGGTGAGACAGAGGGATGGAACGGGAATCAAAGAAAGCAAGTCAGACAGGGCAGGAGAGAGTTGATGGAGAGAAAGAGGTTGATGAAGAAAAGAGAGGAGTAGAGTATATACGATGTCGCTGCATTCTACTTATTACGGAGCTGTAATGTTTCTGTGAATTGTTCTCCTTCTGATTCTTGCTGGATCTGTGATCACAGAGAGACAGAGGTAAGATCCTGCAGAGTGTGCGGTGATACACAGGTGTTTGTTGTGATGGGGTGTGGGTAGGGGGAGGGTGTTGGGGGGTTTGTGTGTGTGTGTAAAGTGTTTGAGTTTAGAGAAGAAAGAGAGAGGGACATAGTAAGAGAGACAGTAACAATTGGGATGTACAGGACTCCTCAAAGTTTAACACTACAATAGTGAGTTTAAACTGAGTTTAAATAAAGGGACATTGCCGGAGACTGCAGTGAGAACTTGAGAATTTTCTCCTAAAGGACCTGAGTGAGAACAATGAGAGATTTTTCACCATTGGACTTGTGAGAACTTTCACCTAGGGGATGGGAAATAGCTAGCTTCTGCAGGACCTAGGAGAGAATGTTCTTCTAAATGCCTGAAAAAAACTTTCTCTAAACAACCTGAGAAAGCTTTTGCCTAAATGACCTGAATGAGACCTAAGGAATATTCTACTGAAGGACCTGAACGTTCCTAATAGTAGAGGTTCCTATTGGTGTCTTGTGATAATCCATCCCATGCAGATTAAATATTCTCACCCAGTTCCTGCAGGTTTTGTGGTAGGGGTGGGGGTGGACTGACACCAGGCCTTCTGGACATGTGACGCGTGACAACGAACCATTCATCTTGGAGCTGACCAGCGTGCCCCAACACAGGGATTCCCCACCAAGACCCACTGCCATTCTGAGTTACTCCATGACAGTGGTAGTGACGACTGGCACGACACCATTGCAGTCTTTGGTGACGTTGATGCGGTGTTAAGGGAAGTCATTGTAATGGTCTGCCTGCATGTAGTCCTGTCTCGTACAGCCATCTGCCAGTGGTGCTAGCACTAGCAGGATGACTCATGGAGGCATCACTGTTCTCTGATTGTCTGCAGTCTTGGCTGTTGGGTCAGTCAGGTACGGTGACCAGGCCTATCCTTGCCTATGTCACATGTGCAGCTAAGCGTGAACCTTGATCCTTTCGCGTGTCTTAGAGAGAACCTAGTTGTACATGCTATACTATATGATATAATGGGCTATAGGCTATATGTATAGCTATATGTAGACTAGCAGGGAAATAAGAACAATAAGATTCACAGCCCAGGCTCCACCTACTTACCACTCTCTAGTGCTCTGTTTCACCGCCTACTGATCACCAGCTCCGCCCATTCTTGGGCTAGTTCCTCTCTGTCCTTTAAAAACCCTCACCAAGTTTTCCCAGGTTGTGACTTTGCAGAGTATCGGAGCGTTGCAGAGTATCTCCTGCCAGTGGATTTAGATGCTGGACGGTGTCTTGGTTTATGAGACTGTCTGCCCTGTTTTGGATAAAGTTTGCTGGCTGTAATTTTCTTTTGTTTTTTTTTTTTGATGTCGTTAAAGCCTTCTGGACTTGCATCCAGTTTCCAACTCATTCCTGACAAAGATAAAAAATAAAGTGTTCTAGACATCAGTGAAGAGCATTTTATTAGTAGAGCTAACAGCAGGGGGCTAACGGCACATGCTGGGCCTTCATTTTTATATCCAGAGCGTGAAGTTTATTCCCTGGATGAAAGTTCACAGTATCCTATCTTATTTACATTACTAAAGAGTCTAGTTTGTAGCTGTTAGTCGGTAGTACACGAGATATGCTTGGGTGTTTGCCAACAAGTACAACAGGTCACCTAAAAATCAAACCTCATTGATTTGTCTACATGCCTGTATGAGGAATAGGCATTGACTGGTAGAACCAATTCAGAAACGGTGCTTAAACAAATAGCTGCACCCAGAAAAAATCAACCCACAGGAATAAAACTTGGCCCTCCTGTTAGTGCTAGCACCACTGGTAGATGTTTGCATGGTGGAGGACTACATGAACGCAGATCGACGACTGCCCTTAACACCATGTCATTGTAAAAATCGCCACAGGCTGCAATGGACTCATGCCACACTGGCATGGAGTGACTCAGAATGGCAGCAGGTCATCTTCAGTGACGAGTCCTACTTTTGTCTTGGTGGAGGTGGCCAACTAATCCATGTGTGGAGGCACCATAGTCAGTGCCAAGCATCACACATCTACAAGGCCTGGAGTCACACCACCTCCACTCCTACCAGAAAAAGGGACTGCAGGAACTGTGTGAGGATATTCAGGCTGCATGGCATAAATTATCACAGGACACCATAAGGAACCTCTACAACTCCTTGCTGAGACGTCTGGCATGTTGCATTAACAAAGATGGCTGCCCAACCTCATACTGAGAGACACTACTTCTGTATGTGTGTGTAGCTCAGTAAATATTCCCCATATCAGTCTAAACATATCATCATATCATCATTTATTGTTCCTGTTGACCTTAATCTTCCTTCATATTCTTGTTCTTTCTTTTTTAACCTCTCTCTCTCTCTCTCTCTCTGTCTGTCTGTCTGTCTGTCTCTCTGTCTCTCTCTCTCTCTCTGTCTCTCTCTCTCTCTCTCTCTCTCTCTCTCTCTGTCTGTCTCTCTGTCTCTCTCTCTCTCTCTCTCTGTCTCTCTATCTCTCTCTGTCTCTCTCTGTCTGTCTATCTGTCCTGGTCTCTCTCTCTCTGTCTACTCTCTCTCTCTCTCTGTCTGTCTGTCCTGTCTGTCTGTCTCTCTCTCTCTCTCTTATCTCTGTCTGTCTGTCTGTCTGTTGTCTGTCTGTTCTTGTCTCTGTTGTCAGGGGCTCTCTACAGCTCTCTCTGTCCTTCTTTCTGTCGGACTCTGTGTCTCTCTCTCTCTCTGTCTCTCTGTCTCTCTCTCTGTCTGTGTCTCTCTCTGTGTGTCTGTCTGTTTGTCTGTCTCTCTCTCTCTCTCTCTCTCTCTCTCTCTCTCTCTGTCTCTGTCTCTCTCTGTCTCTCTCTCTCTGTCTGTCTGTCTGTCTGTCTGTCTCTCTCTCTCTCTCTCTCTCTCTCTCTCTCTGTCTGTCTGTCTGTCTGTCTGTCTGTCTGTCTCTCTCTCTCTCTCTCTCTCTCTCTCTCTGTGTCTGTCTGTCTGTTTGTCTGTCTGTCTGTCTGTCTGTCTGTGTCTCTCTCTCTGTCTCTCTGTCTCTCTCTCTGTCTGTGTCTCTCTCTGTGTGTCTGTCTGTTTGTCTGTCTGTCTGTCTCTCTCTCTCTCTCTCGCTCTCTCTCTCTCTCTCTCTCTCTCTCTGTCTCTCTGTCTGTCTCTCTCTCTCTCGCTCTCTCTCTCTCTCTCTCTCTCTCTCTCTCTCTCTCTGTCTCGCGCTCTCTCTCTCTGTCTCTCTGACTTTGTCTCTCTCTCTCTCTCTCTGTCTTTATTATCTGTATGTGAGGTAAGAGGAGAACTTAATTAAGTTAATGTGTCGGGGGAGTGAGAAAGAGGTTGTGTGATGTTGGAGATAAGGGGGGGGGGGGGGGGGGGGGGGGGGGGCCCACCCAGAGATAGCAGAAAAGAGAAAGAGAGGAGAAGAACAGAAAGAGCAGAAGTATGCCAGAGGAGATAAAGAGAAGGAGAAGAGTATAGACAACAGACAGAGCAGGAGAGAAGAAAGCAAATAAAGGTGAGGCATCGAGAGATATGAATGAGGAGGAGAAGAGAGAGTGAAGGAAAGAGGAAAAGAAAGAAAAGGTAAGATAGAGAAGAAAGAAAGGAAAATAAAGAGGGAGGGTGTGTAGGTGAGAGACAGGAAGAAGAGAGCGTGAGAAAAGAGAAACAGAAGATGGTGTGAGAGAGAGAAAACACAGAGGAGGGAGAAGAGAGATTTATCACTGCTTTTAAGTCGTGGTTCTACGTGACACGATTAGCTAGAGGTGCCAAAGAGCCGTCAGCTGAAGGACAAAACACACACACCCAGCTGCACTAAGGCCACAATGGAATTACAGCACTATGCAAAAGACAGAGACCCCGTTAATGTATCAGTTAATATATATTACTTATTATATTTTAGTTCCATTTGATTAACCTCACTTAAAGATAACCCTATATGGTGTTTATATTATTTCATTCTATCGTTGTTTATTAGAGTTCACAGAAATGCTTAGTCTAAGTTCCAAATGAGGAGCTAGTCAACAGCCATTATGGCTATACATGCTCCCTCGGAGCAAGAGGAGTGCCAATACCCCAAAGGAAAACACTGTGCTCCAGCAACAATGAAACAAGCAATATATATATCAAATATTTTATTATTAATATACAAGAATATACTGTACATAGAAAAAAAGACAATCAAGCCTGGCATTGGGCAGTACATTTATACTAGTCAGTGATAACTAATGACTGAGGGCCTTAGGCAGGTTCCCAGCTTTGACTAGTGTAGAAGCTGGAGGTGTGACATTGTTACATGCAGCTCGTGCATAGTGTCTAATACAGTAGTGTTACTGTTTACAATGTCACTGGTAAACCATCTAGGTGAAGAGTATTGCAGTAGTGACGGTCAGTGTTTGCAAGTTGCAGTTGCTAGGGAACGTGTTACTGTTTAGTCCTGTGACAGTAAAAGTAGTTATGCTGTAGGCGTCACAATTTGTTGTTAACTGACTTAGTGACCGTCTGTTTACTAGTTATCAGGTCTATGAATCAGTAAAAGTGTTATGCTGTAGCGTTACAATTGTGGTTAGTGACTAGTGACAAAGTTACTGTTACAGTCATGATCAGTAAATGTGGTACGCAGTACCAGCGTTCGCATAAGCTTTAGATACTGACTTAAAAACTAAATACCCCTTGGCTATGTAAGAGCAATGCATTGTGGGAATAATAGTGTGCTCTGATGGCATATTATTAAACAGAAAATTACTTTGAAGTCTTAACAATGATATACCAATATTATAGTTTTCAGTTTCTGTGTCCTACCTTTGTGCCTTGCTACTAGTGCTGTTATATACAGCAAACAGCTAACCTGTGTTTTTTTTTTTTCACGACCTTTAAAAGCAAAAGTGGACACGCTTTGTTCTTACATGGTTGTTAGGATTGTTGTTGTTTACTTATTTGCCTCCAACATTCTGCTTCCTTATTCAAGTGGACTTAAATCGAATACTCTAACATCAACTAATATCTAAGATACGTTTGGTACTTACCTGGCTTCTTTGGAAAATGAAATGACATAAAGGGGACGTGGTCTCTAACTTCTGTGCAGCAACTCTCTCTGCAGCCCCTAAAGGCAGTTAGCCATCTGAATCAGTGGACTACCCTCTCTGCAGTGGAGGTGGACACACCCATATCTGCAGTGGAACGGAATGGGGGAATGAGGTGAGAGGGGGAAAGAGAGAGAGAGCATGAGGGCTTTGTCTGCAGAAGGAAAGAAAACTGTGGTTTCGCTTTAGTGTGGATGGAGATCATTTTCCTCATGTTTATGCAGTCATTCTCCACAGCGATATACAGGTTGTCACATGTTGTGATTTTATGTGAATTATTAATGACTGGTAGTTTTATAAAACACGTGAAGAAATTGTGGAAAGTGCAAATTCTAATCTCTCATCCCACACCACTTTTGTGTTTGTTAGTAGTAGAAGAGATGCTCTATGTCCTATGTCTCCTATGTTTTATTAAGCATCTGGAAGTATGTAATAATATGGCCCATAGTGCATTATATATGTAAGTCATTTATTTAATAATCATGTTTCTTTTTAATTATTAAATACTACACGATATTACATACATTGCTGTATGAAAATAACATGAGGGGAATTGAGAAAGAGAGACCGAAAGACAGAAAGATGAAATAAAGGACAGAAAGGAAGGAGAGAGAATAAAGGTTGGCAAGAAATAGGGAGAAACAAATCAATAAGAAAGGACAGAGATGAGAAAAGTAAAGGAGACGGAGGCAACAAAAGAAACATAAGGAAAATGAGACATCTAGAGCAAGGGAAATAAATAAAAGTATAAGAAAGAAGAAAAAAGAGAGAGAGATTGACTGACTTACAGACAGACAGGAAGTGATCTTCTCTCTTTCCATTACTGAGGATTCTGATTGTTTTGTTGTTGTTGTTGTTGTTGTTGTTTATATTTTTCTGGATCGTGGAGATCAAGCAGTCCATAATGAATCCAGAAACCATATCTTAGCTACTTAATACTTGCTAGCCACACACGTAACTACAATTCTACTAGTCACATTAGCCACTAAGGCCCGCCCTACATTAAGCCACTACAATCTTGTTTAGTCGACAATTAGTCTTTAGTAGTGGACTAATATAGTAATTAAGCTAAAAGTTGCTAACTACATCTGGTATCTGTGAAATTACTTATCTTCAGTATAGCTCTACTCAACTTGTTTTAGCTACATCAGCCACTACAAACTACATAAAGGAAGGCAGGAAGAGCAGTATGCAAACTGTTCTACTGGAACTTATCAACTCATTACAGTCCATATATGCATTCCACACAGCAACACTAGAACCAAACAATTACATGCAAATCACAAATAAATAATTTTGTATTTTCTATAGCTCTGTAATACGGTATATATTACTCGCATGTAAGTATTTTACAATGTTAATCAGATGCACTGATTGGTTGATTGTTGATTGCGATGTAAACAAAGTCATTCAGAGTGGTTAAAATGTGCAATGGTTGATTGTAGAGATTTAAATTTAGAGAATTCTTTACCGTGGTGGTGATGGGAACCAGGGCTCGCCAATGTAAACAACCAAACACCGACATTTGATTTACAATCCTATGCTAATAAATATAATATAATAGGAACATAAATATGATTTTAATGGTTCTGTCCCATCAGCAACGACGTGCTTTAAATTAGGGAAAGACTGGTTAGATTTACCTAAGCTTTGGTATGTTAACTGCATGTCGTAACCCCTCAAACTCTAAAAACTCAAGTATCTACCAAAATGGAACTTTAAAGGAGAGGGTAAAAACTTACATTTATATTCTGATGTAAGGTCAATTGGAACCCGGCTTTTTTTTCAAGCATGTTTTGGAAGCCATTTCTCTTCACACATCCATCAATTATTCACACAATGTACCGGCAGCTTAATTGTGTTCAAATATGCAGTAAAAGACAAATTGACATAAGTGGAGAGATGGCGCTGTAACTGCAACTTTGCTTGAGGAGAGCTTTGGTAATGTTGTGGTTACAACGCAGCGACACACATCACAGGCAGTCGTGTTTATTTGTATTCATTTATTTTTTCTTTAATTGTACGTGTAGTTGTAATCCTTGTAACTGGAGTCTCATGGTGCACCGCTTGGCTGCCTGAGATGGACTGACAGAACTTCCCACTGAAAAGAAACGCCGTGCTATGTAAATGTAGCATAATATTTTTATTCTAACTGCCATTTTTATTAGACATATAGATCAGCACAGATGATTTCCCATAGTAAAGGACGGCCATTACAAGCCAACTAACGCTTTACCTAATGTGCTGAACATGCAAAAGGAAACCCCTTCAGTCACCTCTTAACTAATGCTATTAAGATACAAGGGTCATAGTTCCATTTGATGGACAAACATCAACCCAAGAGCCCTTAGTGCAGTCCAGACCTGGGTCGTTATTGCTATAAAAGAGTTAATCAGCCTAGAAAGTGAGAGGGTAAAAAGCTCTTGTTAACACGGGGCAAAACGAGTGCTGTGGCCATCCAAAAAGCTTCACCGACGTCCTCTGATGAATAGTTAACATCAGACCAAGCCCAAAGCAATCCTCTATTGGTCTCAATCAGTAAACATACCGTCAAATTCCAAATTTTGTAAATGCAAATAAAAGCCAAGTACAGTTTCTCTTATTTATGTCAATTATTTATTTATTTATTTATTTACTTAGTTAGTATTGCTTTTTCTGCAAGTCTGCTTGCAAAAAAGCTGGGACAAATGGACAGAGGTTTTTCCTACTTCTGGAAGGATAATTCATCTAAGGAATCTGGAATTTCTTTGGCAAAACCCGTCGCAAAATAGTGTCCCAGCGCCCAGGCGTATCGCAGCTGGCCTACATGGGTGTCCGTATAGGGCTCCTCTGATATCCGGAGACAACGGATTTCTCGGAGGTTTCACATTCCAGCGCAGTGGCAGTAACGTCCAAGCGTGTCAGTCGGCGTTTTGATCCCAAGCGCACCGCTCCTTCCAGTTGCACGTTTGGTTCCAGTAATGAATCTGCACATGGCTGCATTCCCACATGTATGGGTTGCAGGAGTCCATGTGGTGCACGCGTAGGGAAACGGGATTCGTTCGGCGATTCAGTCCTGTTGCTCGTATCTGGACGTGCAGCGCTCTGAAAATGAACCAGCTGATACTGGAAACTTGTTTGGACCGAGCGGAGAGCTGTCCGTATGGGCGGCACTTCAACGTGCAGTGTGAGCACCCAGGCTGCGCCATCTGAGTGCCACCGGAGCGCCACCGGCGAATGGACCCGACTTTAGCTAACGTACGTCTGGTGGTGTTAACCCTCGGGCCTGCAGGAGCGAGCCCTCTGTGGCACAGGTGGCAGCATAACCCACGAAAACCCAGGGCGAGCGAGGCTAAATGAAGGCTAGGCAGGGTGGCCATATTTTGGTCTGAAAATGAAGGACACATGGCACCTGCCAGTGGTGGAGGCGGACTTGGTGGGCTTTCAGATGCTTGTGGTTGTGTCAAAACTCCCCATGGTTTCAGCTATTTTTTTCTCTGAACTGAAGACTCTGATTGGTTTCGTGCAGCTGAACTGGATCATCTGATTTGGTTCTGCAGCTGAACTGGAGAAATCGATTGGGTTCTGCAGCTGAACTGGAGATCTGATTGTTTCTTTCTTTCTGCAGCTGAAATGGAGAAGTTCCTGATTGTTCTGCAGGCTGAACTGGATAATCTGATTGGTTTCTGCAGGCTGAACTGGAGACATCTGAATTGTTTTCTGCAGCTGAAATGGTGAGATTTCTGATTGGTTTCTGCAGCTGAAACTGGAGAATCTGGATTGGTTCTGCGAGCTGAACTTGAGAAATCTGATTGGTTTTGCAGCTGAAGGTTGAAATCTGATTGGTTCTGCAGCTGAAAGTGGAGACTCTGATTGGTTCTCTTCTTCGGGTGTGGTTTCTGATGGACAGGTTTTGGATGGAGTGGATGAATTTTGTAACATTATCTTATTGATCTTATTTAATAATTAAAATAATTATGATGCGACGGGTAGTAGGGATTACGTACAGGTTGCTCCCGGTACGCCAGGTGATCCATTTCGATGCCTTTTACCCTGAGAAAGATAAACGCCCTTAGCCGAAAGCAGATTGTTTCCTTGTTAGACTATTGCTTGATTGTTTTGTTTGTCATGGAACGTATGACAATGTGTATGTGACTGTGGTAGCAGTTTTTCGCCCTTTTTCCTATTCTTTGCCCTGTTTGAGGCGTCCGGGTCACACCACCCTGCCTCTGTGAAAAGATCACGGTTTGGACCCCAACCACTGGAAGCCCATGTACATCCAGATCGTTTCCCCCCAACTGAGTGTGTGTGTGTGTGTGGTGTGTGTGTGTGTGGTGTATGTTTGTGTGTGGTGCTCGTATGTGTTAGAGTGGTGTGGGATGTGTGTGTGTGTGTGTGGTGTGTGGTGTATATGTTTGTGTAGTGTTTGGGTGAGTGTGTGTATAAGTGTGTTGTGGTGTAATATACGTGTGTTGTGATGTTTGTGTGTGGGTGATCAGTGTGTGTGTGGTGTTTTGTGTGGTATAAGTGTGTGTGGTGAGTGTGTATAAGTTGTGTGATGAGAATACAGTGTGGTGTGTGTGATGGAGTGTGTGTGAGTGTGTGTGTATAAGTGTGTGTGTGTGTGTGTGTGTGGGTGTGTATGTATATAAGTGTGGTGGAGATGACTAAGTTTCCGTCTGTGCAGGAGAAACCGTGTTTCTGAGAAACCGAGGACGCCCACCACTGGTCAACTAAGACCCTGACGTTTACCAAAAGCTAGTCCCACTTCCGGCCTTAAACTCTCTCTCTCTCTCACTACACTTCCTTTCTACCCTACCTGTCCCCCTCCTCTAAAACCCCCTCTCTTTATTTCCTGTCTATCTCTCTCTCTCATCCCACCTCCCTCCCTCCCACCCTCCCTCCTCTATCTCTCTTATTTGTTTATATGAGACTAAACTCTCCACACACACACACACACACACTCACACACACTCACACACACACACACACACACACACTCACACACACACACCCACACACACACACACACACACTCACACACACTCACACACCCCACACACACCACACACACCACTCACACACACACTCACACACACACACACACACCCACACCACACACACAACACACACACACACACACACACTCACCCACACTCACACACCCACACACACCACACACACCACACACAACACCACTCACACACAACCACACACACACGTCAACACACACACTTACCACACACCACACCACCCACACACTCACACAACACTCACAAACACACACACCACACACCCACACACACACAACAACCAACCCCGCACACACCACACACCCCACAGACCACACACCACACACACACTCACTACACACACTCACACACAGCCACACACACACTCACACACTCCACACACAACCACTTACACACACCCACACACACCACCACACACTCACACACACACACACACACCACACACACCAACCAAAACACCACACGCTCCACACACTTACAAACACACCACACCACCACACACACACACACCACACCCACACACCCACACTCAAACCACAACACACACCACAACACCCAACTCACACACACCACACACACCACACACACTCACACACACCACACACACCACACACACACACACTCACACACACTCACACACACACTCACACACACCACACTCACACACTCACACACACACACACACACACACTCACCACACACACACACACCACACACACACACACACCACCCGCACACTCAACACACACACACAACCACACACAACACACACCCTCAACACAACTCACACACACCCACACCACACCACACACACACACCAGCTCACACACACTCACACAACACCCACACACACTCAATCTCACACCTCACCTCACACACACTCACCACACACACACACACACACACACACACACACCCACCACCACTCACACACACTCACTCACAACAGGTGGGAAATGAAAGTTCAGAGCCCGCGCTGCCCTGCACAGAGTATAGCCACAGTAACCTGACTTCCTTTAAGGGACCAGCCGTCCAGATTTTCCCCCTGAAAACAAGGGTCCACAGCGTTACTGAACCGAAGAACCATCACACACCCCTCACTTACGCTGCTTGCGAGAACGCAGACCCAGCAAGAGATTTGTGGGACATGACCCAGCACTGTAGACGGGACAGAGGAAGAGGATCCAGCAGACCTACCTCACGCGTGCTCCATACTCAGCACAGCACTTGGGTTTCAACCAGATCCAGTTTCACCGCCCCCGTCTAAACCACACCTCAGTCGGTCACAGAGCTCCACAATCACCGGGACCACATACACCGCCTGGTCCAGAAACCCGCTGGAAATGGAGGGCCCACCACGTTACTGAGATATACTGCTGGCGCTGCTCCGCTCTAGACAAAAATACCGGATCTGAAGGCGGGTTCCTTCACATCCACGGCCGTTTAATCATCGTGGTTAAGAACTAACTCCAAGCAACAGAGAGCCCGGCTGGGGTTCGCACACCAGTCAGTTTCACAGCCAAGACGTTTTAAAGGAGCAGTGTGTAACCTCTAGTGGTGGCAATGGAGCTACAATGCCAATGTAGCCACCAAGGATAGATCTCGATTAGCATCATGCTACCTGCATGCCCACATCATCATACCCATCCCCCAAACCATGCCAAGGTGTGAAATGCTCTGTCTGTCTTGCCCGTGTGCTTTTCTGCGACATGCAGTTACAGACCCCCCCCCCCCCACCTGGTTTCCTCTGTTTTGGTGAAGTTGTTCTCTCCCTCTGATGTTTAGACATCCTCATATATGAGGAAAACTCAGGATGGTGTATAAATCATTGGTTTTGTCTGTTGAAGAGAACCTCACACCTCCATACCTAGTCCTGAGGATGTAACTGCCCCGAACCCTGAAAGACGTGTCCCCCACCCCCTCAGGTAACGCCAGCAACCGGAGGTCATGACCTGCTCCTCTTTGGAGGACTGCGTCATGTCCCCAGCCACAACCGGCGGGGTTCAGGCAGGACCTTCACAACTGCTTCCTCGTGAGGTCGACGCCCACTCCGTAGTGTTTAGGATGTTTCTGTAACTTATCTGCATCATTTAAGGTGGAGCCAGGGAGAACGGGCCCCAAGAACCCGCTGAATAGGGATGCTAATGGTCAGTACCACCTGAACTACGCTGCATTAGTAGGAGCTTGAATGTCAGCACCAAATGTATACCTGCACCGTTTAAGCTGGGAGGGGAGAATCTGAACCCCCCCCACACCCTCACACCACCCCGACCATGTTTTTCACTCCTCGGGGAAGAGATGTTCCTATTGGAAATGGCTGTGTTTATCCCGGGGGCCTCCTGCCTTTCCAGGAAAGTCCCACAACGGACACATGTCCTAGAACCGTCCGTCCGGATCCCGGAGCAGTGTTGGAAATGGTTCCGAGGTTAGATCGGACAGGAACAGCTGAGATCAAGGCCCGGACGACCATGACTCGGGCTCAGGTTGTCCTGATTATTTTCCTTTAGGAATCGGTCTCGGAGAGGGCCACAGGACCCCCATGGTACCTTACGGACCCCCCATTCCATACACATATTAATAATACTTCAGCACTGTGATCTCCAAAATGGTAACGTTTAAGAGAGGGCAGAACCTCATTATTCCCTTCACATGAACCTCCCCACCGGTGTAAACGGCAGCCTCTTCTGAGTTCAAATGATGCGAAAAGTAAAAATAAAAACTGATAGCTAATATTAACGGAGGAATACTGAACTTCCTGTCGAAAATCAAAACAGGAATCATAATAAAAATAGAAAGAGTTACGAGGGAGCCAAAAAAAATACTTTTTCAAGCTCTCTACACATAGAAAAAGGCACGGCAACAGAACTCTGAGCACACCCCGGCATCCGTGTGTAGCTACGTGGACGCACCTTGATCCACCATCAATAACGCAGTCTTGAAGACCTGAGAAGCCGCACTACGTTTGCAGCATGCTAATTGGTGCCATAATACCTTCCATTTCTTGTTAGCTACATTAGCCTCGCAGCTCCAGTAGGAGAGGAAGCTCAGGACAGCAGACCGTTCTTTTGCGGATGAACCACAGGTGGAGTGTGGAAATTTGGATTTGGCTTTTTGCCGTTCCGAGTTTTTCCAGAAGGCGTTCCCTTGGTAATGGCTTATGGAGCTCTGTCTACGGTTCCCCTTCTCTGAATCGTTTCTTTCCCTCGAGGCCTTTTTCTGCCATAAATCTCCTGTTTTGGTTGTTGCCCCTCCCTTCCTCTGCCCTCGTGCCACGCCCCAGTCCCGCCCCTAATTTGGTGGCCCCCTCTCCATCCCAGGTTTCCGAGTTCAAGTGCTTGTGTTTTTATACCCCTTGCGTTTTTCCCCGCAGTCAGGGTATGAATTCCTGAATCTGTGGTTCCGGTGTTTATCCTGCTGGGTGTTGTTGATCCGTGCCGGGTCTCCTGGTCTATAACCTCTAAACTGTAATCCGATGTTAGATCGCTCTAGATTGACGTCCCTGGTTTTGAGATCAGCGATAGACTACCTTCTGGCCTGGTAGCCCTTGTAAGCCCTGAATTCCTGGAGGCCCTTGAATCCCATGGCGCTCCCGTCCGATCCCTGAGGAACACATACACAAAGTATCCCATACATAAAATCCATCATCATCATCATCATCATCATCATCATACGAGTTTTCATAATGACTTCTAGTCCTAAACAGGTCATGGACCGATTTATGCAAAATGACCTCAGCTTGATTGGCTGCCTTGTCTTGAGCCTCATTCTGAAGCTTTCCAGGACTCAATGTATAGGTTCTTTAATGACATCACCTAAACAACTAACTGAAAAAACCAGCTGATTCGCACGTATTCCGTAAATGGAGTCGGATAGGAACGGGTTTTTGAGAACATAAGATATGGGTGTACCGTGCTAAATAGCTTACGGCAAATACGGATATGAAAGCTTCAGTAGACATGGAATGTAAGTTTTGAGCCTCAATGACACAGCTGACCTTGACCACCCCGTTCCCACACAATCATCCGTGAATCCCTGTTAGCTTAGCGCTAACGTAACTATCTACTAGAATCCCATAAGGAGCGCTAGTAGAATTAGCATTACTGTAAGAGCGCCCTACGTTTGTTCTGGTCCTGACCGCGCTCTAATGCCATGGCTGGCCACCCTCATAGATCAGAAGACCGGTTTAAAACACAACTCGTGAAAAAAATCAAGGTGTTCACACGTTCCACTAGCACTCTGCACGGAACACCCCATGACCCCTACTTCTCAAAGCCCTCAACACAGCGTGAGCTTTTCCTCCTCACCCATCTCACACATAGAACACAACCATGGTACCAGCGCCACACGCTAGGAACAAACAGCAGTGTGTCAAAAAAAAAAGGGCCACATGCCTCTGATAAGACTGAAAAATAGAAATCATATATGGATTTCAATTTTCATTCAGCTGAAAACGGGTGCTGTTTTCCAGAACAGCAACGGCACAATTCCTTGACAGAACTATTCTTCATAGGAAAAAAAAAAAAGACACAGCTCCTGTAACACGCAGTAAAAAAAAAACAAACCGGCCGGCACCCGAGCATCCGAAACATTCCGGCCTCCCAGTAAGTGAACTCAGCACACAAGCCTTCTCACTGGCTCGGAGAAAGCGCGCGGCTTTTCTCTGGGGTTTCAGCTTTATTACAGTGACGTGGAGTAGATCTCTGTTCATGAGTCATTTTCCCGCAGCTGTGAGGGAGGAGAAGGAGGAGGAGGAGGAGGATGGAGAAGTTTTCATTTTCACACCTTTACTTCTGGGAAAAAAAAAAAAAAAAAAATCCCCCCCCAGGTTTCCGTCAAACAGCACTGTACTCCACTTAGGGCCCAGGTGCCTCCCGGGAGGCCTTGTCCTCGGGCCCCCAGAGTTCCCCTGCATAGGAAACAAAGAGAACACGCCTGACCTTCCACATCTACACCCAGCGGAGGCGCTGGAACCAGCCCAGGTCATACAGGTTAGCAGGTACCCGCCTCCCTCAGACCCTGAGAGGCTGCAAGTCACACCCCGCTGACATTTATTAGGCATTATTACAGCACAGGAACCCCAGGGTCTGCAATTCCCTGTCTGACTCCCACGAGAACCCTGGGTCCCCACCACACGCATGCCTAAATTTGATGTCTCATGCAGGACTGGAATAGAGCCAGCCGTTTTCCCCGCCCACTAGAGGCCCTGTCTTCCAGAACCTTCTACAGCTCCATACCGAGACGTCGGCGTGTTGGGTTAGCGAACACGGCGGCCCCGACGCCATACTGATAGACAGAACCTTCCTGTATGTGTAAGCTCATGAAATAATTGATCATATACAGTCTAAATTTTATCACCGTTTTATTGACCTGGCACCTTTATCTTCCTTCCCCACACAGCACATGCACTCACCACACCTGCTCCTGGGTGCCGGATGCCTGTGTATATTATATTGTGTCAGATATAGTACAGTGTAGTGAAACACACTCGGGGCTGCTTCTTTCTTGTGTGCACAGATCTGCAGACCTCACTAATGATACCATCCGGATATTTGTTTTATATCGTTACGAATCGCTGACAAACACACCAGGAAGTAGAGAGGCTGTTTATACGACACATTGAAGTGAAAGAACCTAAAAGTGTAGAAGGTGGAGGAAGGGAGGAAACCAGCTCCTACCCAGCCAGCAGTATGTACCCATAACTGCACCCCCGCCAGAGGCCGCCCCAACCCCAAAATACAAATTTGGCTGACTATATGTTGTTTGTTTTTGGCAAATGACGGTTCTAGCTTATCTATCTGTCTGTCCTGTCCTGTCTGTCCTGTCTGTCTGTCCCTGTCTGTCTGTCTGTCTGTCTGTCTGTCTGGTCTGTCTGTCTGTCATCTGTCGGGCTTGTCTGCTGGCTGTTCTATCTATCTGTCTATCTTATCTGTCCTGTCTGTCTGTCCTATCTGTCATATCTATCTATCTACTGTCTGTTCTATCTATGTCTATCTATCTATCTATCCTATCTATCTATCTGTCTGTCTGTCTATCTATCTATCTGTCTGTCTGTCTGTCTGTCTGTCTATCTGTCTGTCTGTCTGTCTGTCTATCTGTCTATCTATCTATCTATCTATCTATCTATCTATCTATCTATCTATCTATCTATCTATCTATCTATCTGTCTATCTATCTATCCGTCTGTCTGTCTGTCTATCCATCTGTCTGATCATGTGGTATATGATGCCATACTGTGATGTTATTGTCATACAGCCCGGTATGACCCGTCTTCATGTTCAGTCGTGTATACATTCAGACCAAGGGTTTATACCTTCGGACCCATATGACCGCTGCCCCCTGGTGGTCCCCCTGGTCCAGGTGGTCCCCTGAAATGAATAATGAAATATCTCATTAACATGTCACTCAGCCCGTCATGCCAGCCTAATGCCACACGCTCAGTCCCTTTAAAGGCCATTTCTCTTAAAGCACAATCACAGGAATTGGAAACAAGTTGCTGACAAGAGAGAGAGACAGTCATTAGGAAAATGAAAGCTCAGAAGCCAGCAGGGCCACACAGTGTGGAAAAAAGGGTCTTTATATTGATAAACCCACTTCCTCCAGCTTCATCTCACCTACACCGAGCTTACACTGATACCACACACCACAGACACAAACACCGCCAGCAACCAAGCTTCCCTCCCTGCCAATACAATACTATGGCGACACGCCAGCAGGGGGCAAGCACTGGGCAGTGGCCCATCGACCCTCCTCCCTGAAGGAACGCCGCATGAAGGATACAAAAAGTTCG